>OZ023264.1:145089450-145689450 GCA_964006375.1 Tillus elongatus | reverse complement strand
ACACCACACCACCAGACCAACTCCCCATAGAGGATTCTCGGCCTGACGATCACAGTGTAGATCCAATGAAGGATCCGGGGATTGTCCCCAGGTCCTCCTAAGGAAAGATGTAGACTCCAATACCCGTCCAAAGATACAATATCTCATGTCTATATGTTTCTACAGGGTGTTAAGAAATGTAGGGTAAAATGCAACGATGGGTTTCACCCTGTATAAACCTAAATTCCATTGCACCTTTTGCAATCTTAGTAACAGTTAAGAAAGAAGACCATTGCAGCTACATTTTGTGTAAAAGAAACATCAAAATCAGTGCACAACTTTAAAAGTAATTTAAGGTTAAATTGGTGCTAAATTTTAGGTGTCCAAGTTTTTTGTCTAGGAGTATATTTTGTAAGCAGATATATTATGTAGGAATGAAAAGTATACTAAAAGCCATTGTTTACTCGAAATTTGACTAATTTTGTATTATCTGAATTTTTGCCTATCCGAAACAGGTCCGGCCTGCATTATTTAAAAAAATCGGGAGTCTACTGTATTGATTGATTTATTTATAAATTTTATAATGTAGTGATTTTATAAGATGTTGCTATCAATCATATTGTATCATATTGTAAAATTATGTAAATAAAACCATTTTTTTTATTATTTTTTATTGTAGATACACATCATATTTTTTGCAATTATAATTTAGGTGTTCCAAAGTTACCACAGTTATTATACAGAGTGAAGCATGATTAAGCATACAAATTTGTACTGAAGTTTTGTGAAGCCAAACAAACCAATTAACAGGATTTCTCCACGGTATGATGTTTCATTAAGATGATATATGGAAAAAAAAATTGGTAGTGTTCTTTTGGCTGTTATTGAAGTTCCATTTATAAAAGCTTTACAAAAAGTGATGTCTTGCTATTTCTCTTTGAATAATCTTACTCATCTCCAATAAAAACTGTTACCCTAGAAAACACAAAAAGAGCTGTGTTTTCAGCTAATTGTTGTTGGCCTATAAAACTGTTAAAATTTGTAGAACTAATCATTGCGCACCCTGGATAAATTACTTACTTTACATTCTAGTGTTGTATGTCTTCTGTGTGATATAATTTATTTGATGAGGCTAATCATATACAGGGTGTTACACTTTATTAGACAACGTTTCTTATTGATGATATAATAAATAGGGAACTTTGTGTAGCAAAATAGCTACATAACTTGACATTACAAAAGCATAAACTATAAAATAAATTTATTTACAATCCAATACCAAACATAATTTAATAGTATTAATCCAATGGATGGAAAGAAACACTCGATAAGAAGAGAAAGAGAAGAGGACTAAACAATATCAATTATACACATTTTAGTGAATTTTCTTATTAAAAAAAATCACTAATGAGGAGATCCCGACTTTTGAATTTTGAACAAATTTCTTCAAATGTGCGCTATTTAGGACCCCTGGAACCCAAATCCGATGTTAGCTAGTTAAAAGCAGGTTTCAAAACATGTATCCCAGATGTGTGATATTTGAACAAAAAGGATGAAAGACGACCCTTTCTAAAGTTATTATTAGCGAATTTTCTTTTAAGAAAAATTCGCTAACCGAGGTCACTATGAAAGGCTTTTGAAAAAATTTCTTTAGGTGAGCGCGAATGTGGCTCTCTAGCACCCAAAAACAAGGACCGTTAAAATTTATATACGTTATATATATATATATATATATATATATATATATATATATATATATATATATATATATATATATATATATATATATATATGTCACACCTATAACCTTCAAAAATAATGGACCGATTTTGATAAAACTTGGTGAGTACCTTCCTTTCGCAAGTGGCTTGGATAAGTTCGTTAGCCAGGAAAATCCGCCGAGGTTTTCCCGGAAAATTTTGTGTTTTCTTTCTCCGGAACTAACAAAATAAGGGCAACCAAATTTGGTACACTGGTTTATATCATTAGGTAAGTTTATAAGTATGTAAGTTACCTACCAAAATTTAGCTCTGTAGGTTAAAGGACAAAAAAGTTACAGGTATTTAAAGAAAAATAAATTTACGTTTTTCTCAAAACGTCAAAGTCGCGATTTAAAACGTCAAAATTGGTAATATTTAGGCAATGAACCTGAAACTAATATGAGCTATGGAAGGAAAATGTCTCAAGAAGAATGTTTTACAAAGCCTGAAGTCTTAGTTTCAATCATCACTGTCCTTCATTTTACTAAAATGTTCCCAGAAAATTCATTTCAAATAGACCCTTTCTTTGATGCTTTGGCAGTAGTGTGGGCTTTAGAGTTTATCGGTTAATGGTATATCATTTTTGTCGAATATTCATAAAAAATCTTTAAAGCTCAATATATCCATTATTATGCAAGATACGAACAAAATGTATACATTAATTATAGGGTGTCTTGAGCTACATTTAAAAAAAATAGTTCTACAATTACAGGGTGGCCCGTTAGTCGTTGGTGATTCACATTCCTTTTTTTTTTAATCGAACACACTTTATGTTATTGCATTTTCCATTGAAATATAATACCTCTTTGTAAGAAAAGAAATTCTGGACTCAGCATGTTGTGTCCTAATATTGTTAATCCTCACCCTCAATCTCCCTGAGACCCCCCCCCCCCCCCCCGTCACAGCAACTAGAGGTGCAGAGAAGGCAGTGGTAACCAAGTGAGAGTTGTCATGGAACATCAGAATTGTTGTGACAACAAAAAAATAATAGCATGAAAAATTATAACTGTCATATCAAAATTCAGAAGATACAGATCACTAATCAATTGTAATCAAGCATTCCGAATCAAGCCCAGCAGCTATCAGTCTCCCATTGTGAGTCACCTTTTGTTGTATTGGTATTGGGTGACAACACCCGCATTTACTGAATAGTTAAATTGGTAATATTGTAGAATAAAATTGTTTTATCACTTGTAGTTATCACAAATCTGTACATACAAAGAACAGTTCCTCTGGTCCTTCTAACGCTAGCCTTTTCTGAACCGTACACAGCAAGTGCGTTATGGTAGCGAATTTTCATTAAATGCTTCAAATTTTAATAGCTCAATTTGCTATTAACCTACAAGGTTGACCAAGAAACCAGTTTTTTCGGGATTACTTTAAGTTTACTTGCGGAAATTTTTGTACATTTTCAAACAATAAAGTTATTTTGATGAAACATGGCACATTGTTACTACTATATAGATTATACTGGTAACCAAATTTGATGCCTGCTTTCTTTGAAAAAAACATATTTGCTATTAAAACCATTTTTTGAAAATTCACTACCATAACGCACTGGCTGCGCGCCGAACATTTTATTGTTTCATGTATTTTCAGAACATAAATACAGTTTCTTCAGATCCACTTTAATTTATTTAATAAGATCACGTTGCATCTCTGGCTTAAAGTTAAAGCCAACGCTGGACTGGATAGGACATATGACAAGACAATCAGAAATGTGGAGATAACACGGTACACCATATATTACGGTTGTTTATTCAGAAGCTAATAATATTTTAGACGACTGTTTATAGTTTATAGCGAATTGAATTAACCGATCGGATTTTTAACTTTTAACGCTTTAGACGGTCAGTCTTTTAAACATTCAATCAGTCAGTTATGCAAACTCGTAGTTGATTGGTTATTTAACTGACAGACAACAGACGACTGTTTAGTCCATTGGTTGTTTAACCAACAGACGACTGATCAGTCGAGCGGTTGGTTGGTTTTAGTCGCTCTGTCATAAAAAGAAACGAAAACTGTTTTTTTTTTTTTTCGAAAACAGTAATCATTTTTAATAACCAATAACCGACAGAAATCTGAAAAATTCCCAGCACTAGTATAAACCAGACATCAGCGGTAACCAAACTAAATAAATAACAGGCATAAAACAGGCAATCATGTAAGAATGGTTTTCATCAGGTTCCGATGCTGCTGCAGAGTATGGCGGTGCTCCATTCTTGCTTTTTTGAAGGCTGAGATTGGCAGGGCGACTGGTTCTGTGATTGATTCAAAGAGTATGGAGGATGCTGACATGGGGAGGGTGAATGCGGGGGTTAATGAGAGGCAGATGAGGTCTCATAATTTCATCATGATATGGAGGAATGCACTGCGAATGATACAGCTGTGAGAATAGATAGATGAAGACGTGAAAAAAGTTTGCGCTGTTTTTTCTGAGTTGGGAATGCAGAGTAAACCGGTGAAGGTGGTTCGCATAGGGAGTTGTGCTGAGAGTGGAAGACCGAGGTCGACTAAGATGGTCATGTCAGATGGTGAATCTGTGAGACAGGTGTTGGTGAGAAGGAGATGTTCAAGTGTTGGATACAACTTTGCTGCTGATCTGACTGTGATGCGGTGCAATTATATGCGCAGAATATATGAGGAGCTTGACAGGCGTAGGTCTTCTGGTGAAGGTAACCTGTTTGTGAGATTTGACAATGGCGTACCGAGGATTGCCGAGAAAATGATTTCAAAAAACAAGGTCTTAAGACTTTATTTCCAGAATGTAAATAGTTTGCGTTGTAGAGTGGTAGATAGATTTAGCTATAAAAACTACCACAAACCTATTTGCTTGGAACACGCCAACTACGTGTGTAGTGACTATTTGGCTAGTAAAAGTGACCAAGACTAACGTTAAGAATTTTAGTGAACCATTTCTATATTTAAGTTAGGGATCACTCCTTTAAGTTTTTTAAAATGTTTTCATAGCCACTGTTCCATTTGTTTATCAATTACGTAATTTTGGTAATTGTAAATCTGTGAATACGATATTTTTTTCTATTAAAGATTTTGGATACCTTTTTGATTTGATTGATTGACTAAGGAAACTGAAAATCTACTTACATTGGATTTCTAATGTACTTTCTTACAAGATTGATTTAGTTCTACATAATTTCCTTCTATTCTAGTTGAAAAAATGTTGTGGAAATTACTTAAAATTCATAACATACGTTTATTTACAATATTTCTAGCCACATGCCAAGTTTCGTTCAAATCAGTCGAGTATTTTTTGAGTTATCGCTCGGATACATACATATGATGTGTATATATATATATATATATATATATATATATATATATATATATATATATATATATATATATATATATATGTGTGTGTGTGTGTGTGTGTGTGTGTGTGAGACATATTTGGTTCTCGGGTTAAACCGCGTCCAGAATTTATGAAAACTCGACGTTTCGGCTCTTGTTTTGGAGCCATAGTATCAAAACCGTATTCACAACAAAGCAAAAACTGTCAAATCTGATAAAAACTCCCAAGGATACGATTCCAAACGAATCCCAAGGATTTTACGAAATTCCTTGTTCCGACTGTTCCCGAACTTATGTAGGACAAACAAATACACACATCCACAATAGAATATACGAACACACCCTCGCAGTTAGAAAATCCGACCCCTCATCGGCGCTGGCCATGCATCATATTCATACAGGGCACAAAAGAGACTTCGATAATGCCAAAACAATAGCACCGGTCTACAACTTCAAAACGAGAATTATCCACGAAGCAATCGAGATTGAAAAACGTCCCGATTGTTTAAATAAGAGAGATGATGGTCTTCGCCTTCCGACTACTTGTAAACCTATTATATCTTCATTACAAACACACAAAAAGAAAATAAATTCCACAGACAATTTTATTGCCCCATTATCTGCCTCAACAAATGCCGGTGACCCTCTTAATCCTCCTCATCCTACCATGACCAGAGCCCCCCAATTGACGGTGACCCCACTACTTTCACTGATAACGAAGCAGGTAGATGGAACGACATATACAAGACAAGACTTGTAACGAACTGCCACATCTCTCTGAGGCCTAGGGTTGAATACCTCACAGACGATCTCCGGCGAGATTTGGGGAGTAGGCAGATTGAGGCCCCGTAATCGAGCTACAACAACCCAACCCACCTTTGTCCACCGCTCTAAAGAGTAGGCAGATTGAGGCCTTAGGGTGTCCTTACATATTTCCTTTACCCACTTTTGTCCACCAGTCTAAGGAGTAGGCAGATTGAGGCCTTAGAGTGTCCTTACATATTTCCTTTACCCACCTTTGTCCACCAAATTCATAACATACGTTTATTTACACTATATATATATATATATATATATATATATATATATATATATATATATATATATATATATATATATATATATATATAAACATAAACATATATAAATTTTAACAGTCCTTGGTTTCAGGTGCTAGAGAGCCAAATTCGCGCTCATCTAAAGAATTGTTTTCAAAAGCCTTTCATAGTGACCTTTAGTAACTTTTTGTTCAAATATCACACATCTGGGATACATATAAATGTTTTGAAACCTGCTTTTAACTAGCTAACATTTCTTCATTACTTACTTTATCCACTTTTTTTCTGTGTCTAGTAGCTGACAGGAACTGTTAATCAATAAAGTATGACATCCCGGTATATACATTTTATTCAGTGAGTTAATTTATAGTTTATTAATGACCCTTAGTGACAAAAATTAATATGGTATATTTTTAAAGAATCCTTTGTTACCTATTGCTTGTTAAGTGTTCTTATGTAACTAATTAAATTGTTGTTGCTATTGTGTACAGTTTTTTAAATAATTACCTAAGTAAGTAAATTTAAGTAAAATAATGCCAAATATATTGTTATTACATAATCAGGCGCGTAATATCAAAATAACCTTTAACGTTTTTTTAACGCCCAACATAACTTCGATACAGGTTAGGTTTTACTAGGTTGCAACTACATATTTACATTCAGTGAAGATTGGAACCTGTGATGAGCACTGATAAGTATACTTGAAGAACCCAAATCACCACAACACATCTTTTTAAAGATCTGACGATCGTTTCACTAACATCGTTAGCGTCATCAGATGATGAAAAATTCTAAACTACTTACAACTAAACATCACCTTTTATACTACGTCTTAGGTAGAGACTGATAGAGGGACGAAACCCCAGGCAAATTTTCTATGTATTGTATTTTAATTGCCAGACGACGTTTTTGAATGTCTGTTATAACTTTACCTGCTGATTTTGAGAATCTTTTATGTGTCAAAGAGAGAGTGCAAACAAAGGACTATAAATCAATGGCGGAGCTCGGTTTAAGGAACTTTTATTTTTTATTGCCTTAGAAATATAAATACTTTTGTAGGCATCTAACTTCGCTGGTTGTCTAACATTTTTGATAAGTTTAAGATTTGTTTTATCTATGTGGTGATTATTATCTCAAATATGTTGTGCAACGCATGACTTGTCTACACTACCGTATCTCAGATGTGCCTGAATTTGGTTTCAATGGTTTTTTTTGTCTACCCAACGTATTTAAGCTTACAATCCTTACAACTTATCTCATAGATACCCGACATTTCAGTTTTATCTTTATCTTTCGTATTACCTAATACATTTTTAAAATTATTTCTTGTCGAAAAAGTTAGCTGCAAATCGCTTACTGAAAAATGCTCCCGAGACCGCTTGTAATGCAGGGTTCAGTGTTAGGCAAACAAACTTTTTCTATTTTATCTTTGCTGTCGTGCATTCCGCTAACATTTTCTTTGTTCTGTGTCTATTAATTAATTTCTCCACTAAGCAGTCCAAATATCCGTTATAATTAGCCACGTTTTTTATGTACTCTAATTCTCTACTAAATCTACTTTTACTTAAGGGAAATTTTATTCATCTATCTACTAAGAAATTTAAACTGGCCTTTTTTGTGTAAATGTATGATACAAGTAGAGGTGTGCGAAGCTTCGAAATTTTGAACCGAACTCGAACCGAACCTTCGGTTCGAAAATATGTTCGCACTAGCGACCTTGAAGTAGTTCGAAATTTGTAATTCTCCAAAATAGTTCGAACTTCAGTGCTCAAAGATACTTCGAAATTTAACTTTACAGGCATTGAATGCTGCCAAAGGTAGCGAAGTTGCGGTCCCTTTAACTCGGTAATGGCACTGTAAACTCGTTATTGTCTCAATGAGTCCATAATTTTAGGATATTTCACTCATGCGTATTTTTGACAGTTGGTTTAATACATTGAGACACGACGGAGCCGTTAGCACTCACAGAATTATTTTTCTTATATATCCTAGCCTCCAAACACCTTTTTTAGTAACAACATTATGATGGGGGGTGTTCGAAGGCGATTGGTAACGTAAATGTTCAGAATTTATGAGGATAATTGCAGATTGCTTTCAGAAAACACTGGCTTTAACATGCTTTATTTCACAATGAACCAAAACAGTTAAATATTCACAATCAGGAGCAGTGGCGGCTCGTGGTCAAATACGAAGGGGGTTCATAAAATTAAGAACATGTAATATCAGAACATGAAGTGCTGCTCATGATGTTGAAAATGCGCCGCAGGAGAATTTTTTAAAATATTTTTAAGGTCACGTGTTTTCAGAAGAAACATTTAGATACTCGTAGCATTTAATAACACAATAAATAAAAAACTTACGTTTACTTATACAGGAAATCCATTCGTCTATGCTTTGAGTTAGCAAACACATCAATAACACGATTGTTGAGGTCTGGAATTGAAGCAATTAATTCTTTTTCCATATTTAACATGGATAATGAATTTAGTCTTTCTTTTACCATGGTGTTCCTCAGAAAAGTCTTCACTCTTTTGAGAGTTGAAAAACAACGCTCACTTTCAACTGTTGTCGTAGGAATCGTACAAATAAGTTTTAACAACAAAACACTTTCACTGAAACAGTCAAGTAAGTTTCGGTGTTTAAATAATTGTAGAATAACTAAGCAACTCGCCGCCCCTCGAAAATCTTCTCTACTGTATATAACTAATAGTTCACTTTTCAATTTAGCCTTGTCAAATAAGTCATATGTTTTTGTTACACTATCAAACTCTACAGTGGGGAAGTTGTTTTCATATTCACGGAATTTATCAGGAAAAAAAAGGTGGGATGCTAAAAGATGGCCGTTAAATTCAAATCGGTCCTTGTCCTGATTAATTAGCACATCACATACTTCCTTCGATTGGGCAGAAAATGACAAGTCATTCGGTCTACGCCTATTTGGTGGTGAACTGGTAGAATCGGATGTACGGATTTTTGTGATCGCTTTTTCAAAATTATACACAAAGCTATTGATTTTGATAGCATCCAAAGATCGAGACTGAAATTCATTAAAAAGAATTTCACAGTGAGGCATGATTTTACCAAAAAAAGTGAGCCAATATTTAAAATGGTCATTGTTTAAATAGCCCAATAACATGTCAGCTTCGTTATGTGTATTATAATCATTTCTTGCAGAGTCTAAAATACATTCCAGGCATTCCTTTAAAAGTTCTGCATTTTCGTAAACATTTCTTACCGTTCGAGTGTTATAATTCCATCTGGTTGGCGCTGCTGCTGGAATTCTCTTTTTCACAATACTCTGTAATACCTCTGATCGCTTTGGTGATCTTGAAAAGAAGGTAGAAAATGCATGTAAATTTTCGAGAAAATTAGAGATATTTCTATTGACAGACACGCTTTTTTGTAAAATTAAATTGAACTGATGGGCATAGCAGTGTATAAAATACGCATATGGATAGTCATTTTTTATAATACTTTGCACGCCTCCTACCTTCCCTGACATAACGGCTGCTCCGTCATAACTTTGACCTACTAGGTGATTAAGCGAAATATTAAGCTCAGTTATTTCTTTTTTTATTTCAATCGCAATGTCTTTGACACTATATGACGCAGGATCTAGAAATTTCGAAAATCGCTCATGTATGTGATCGTTTCGTTCATATCTCAAAATTAACACAAGTTGCTGATGGGTAGAAACATCTGTCGTTTCATCAGCCTGGATGGCTACAAAAGGAGTCTCTAAAATTATTATTTTTTAAATTTCTTCCTGATAAACTACGAGCATAGCATCTAGTAAATCATTCTGAACCGATTTTGAAGTTCCTTTAAAAACATTACTCCCTTCCAAATGCTGTTTCATTGCCACATCTATTTCCGCCATAAAATTGATGAGCCCCCTGTATATACCGCGATTTAAACTGCCCGAAGATTCGTCGTGCCCACGTAAGGCGAGTTCAAAAGCACCACAATATTTAATACAGTCGATAAGTGATAATACATACCGGTTTTTTGATACTTGTTCATTGAAGTTTTTAATCGACTTTTGATATGCAGAATCCAAAAAAATGTCGAATGTCCACATTACCAATATCGGAGAGATTTAGTTTATTCTTCATATGAATTTGGGAAGATGCATGCTTTTTTATTTTTGCCGACAAATGTGACAAATCCGTAAACCCTGTTTTTGTCCACTCAACACTTACATTAGGATTACCGGCGAAAATCAGGCAAGGGAAGCAAAATAATGCATTTAGTTTATTACACCCGCACAACCAGGAAGTTTTTTTATATTGTTCTACTTTAAACACAGGTTTAAACTTTTATTTTTTAAGGTACACTCTTGTGCCAGCTGTAGTTCTGGGCGAGGTCCCTTTATCTTTATTTCAAAACGATTTTGAAAATTATTCGAATTTTCTTTAATATATTCCACCGAATACGACTCCATTGTTTACATATTTTAATTAACACGTAACAGGAGACAAGATTACGGGCTAAAGCAGACGATTGTCGAGTACCCGAGCCGACGTAGACGTAGCTCGAATTTTCCTCCTTCTCGTGCACTGCACCTAAACGCCGTAAGATGTGTGTATATGTCTTCTGATTCACGCGTCCGTTGCTCTTTTTAACACACAGAGTACCGCTCTCGCGATATGTTCAGGATCTAACTTGAACCTAAAAAGCTGGTAAAGTCGTCAGCGACAAGACAGCAATTTAAATATTTTCTATGGGTTACGGGTTGTTGTTTTGTATGTAACTATGTAGGTAATGGTAAAAAAGGTAGTATATTATACGATATTTATCATTTATATTATAAATGTTGAAAGGATAAAATTATAATGCTGTAGGTAGTCCAAATTTAGGGGGTTCACTGCACAAATGCACCTACAGTAAAACCGCCACTGATCAGGAGACAGTTCCAATTTTAAGTGGTTATTTTATACCTATCATGTTCACTCTGAACCGAGCTTTGAACCCTCTCAATCTGTTTGCTTAAACTACCTAGCCAATGCCAAACGACAACATATTTATCATTGAGCTTATCTATAGATCTAGAAATCTAAAAAAGTGTAAAGTATTTTTTTTACAGTTATTTTTGTATTTTTGATTTAACGTTGATCGCCACAACGATCACCAGCAGAAGGCATTTCCACCCAATCAACCTGCAAATTTGTTGAACCCTTCCTTTTTGTAAAAGGAATGGGAAGGTTCTACACATCAAATATTGTATGTTACAATATTCCTAAATTTTGTATTTAAGGAAATGATATATGAACACTGAAGAATTTTGTGTAGTTCGATTTTGAATTTTTAAGAAGTTTGAAGTTCGACTGTGAACCTTAGACATATTATTTCAGAGGTTCGAAGTTCGAGGCAACATATTTGCTTGGGTTCGTTCATAGTTCGGTTTGAACAAAACATGGGTTCGCACACCTCTAGATACGAGTCATTTGGAATGTAACTAGAGTGGTATTTTCCTTCCTGTGGACATCAAATTCAAGAGAGTCATTAATTTTAATAACTAGTACGTCTAGAAAGGGAAGGTTACTGTTAACTTCTAATTCGTTGCTGATTTTATTGAATCAAATTGACAGTTGTCTATTAATAAAATTATCTACTTTGCATATATTTGTGATAAATACTGCAAAAATATCATCCACATAAAGAAACCATACTCTAGGAAAATACTTACTTTCATTTTCAAGTTTGTTTACCTACCATTTGAACCGCGTATAACAAGGGGCCCCAAGAGCATTTAAAGAAAGTTGATTTGCCGCAAACTTTTTCGACAAAAAATAATTTAAAAAATTTGTTAGATAATACCAAAGATAAAGATAAAGCCACTGAAATGTCGGGTATCTATGAGATAAATTGTAAGGATTGTAATCTTAAATACGTTGGGCAGACTAAAATAACCATTGAAACCAGATTCAGGGAACATCTGGCACAGCTGACATACGCTACCGTAGACAAGTCTTGTGTGGAACAACATATTTAGGATAATAATCACCATATGGATAAAGAAAATCTGAAACTAATTAAATTATTAGACAACCAGCAAGGTTAGATGCCCTGCAGTGCTATCGGGGTGGCAAAGTCGCGGACGAACCCTGAGGGGAAAAAAGGTTAGATGCCTACAAAAGTATTTATATTTCTAAGGCAATCAAAAATAAACGTTCCCTAAACCGAGCTCCCCCATTGATTTATAGTCCTTTGTTTGCACTTTCTCCTTGACACAAAAGAGATTCCGAAACTCGGCAGGTAAAGTTATAACGGAAGTTCAAAAACCTTGTCCGGCAATTAAAATATAATATACAGAAAATTTCCCTGCGATTTCGTGCCTCTCTCTGTCTCTACCTAAGACGTAGTATAAAAGCTGATGTTTAGTTGTAAATAATTTAGAATTTTTCATCCTCTGATGACACTCTTTGTTAGTCAAACGATCGTCAGGTCTTTAAAAAGATGTGCTGTGGTGATTTGGGTTCTCCAAGTGTACTTACATATCTAAATCAAATTTTAGCATATACGAGTAGATGCAGGCTAGGAAAAGTTAACCACAATCAAAATTATGTTATATGTGAAAATCACATTAAACATTATTTTGGTACAGTGGGATACATACCAGAGCTGAATATGTATTCACTTAATCATATTCATGATTAATATACTTAAAATATAAGTAGGTACTTGACATAAAATCCACAATGTGATCAAAATATGTGTTAAACGGTAAATCTCACCCTTATTATTATTATTTAAAAGCTGTAACTGTGTATGTAATGGTTAAGGTAGAATTTATAAAATTATTAAATAAATATTCCTTTAAACATTCCATTTATGTATTATATATTTATGCCAATTGTTTAAATAAATTGTTTTTATCTTAACTGTTTTTCTTTGTGAATCAATGGTTGAATTAGATCAACTCTATTCAGGGTACCCAGCGACCTAGAAAAATCGGAGAATTTAAAATGCCAGGGAAATTTGTGATTCTACTCAAATGCCATGGAGATCATTCAGTAGACCCGGAAATTATAGATTTGTAAAATGCTGTCACTAGCAGATTCATGTATTATCTGGAGTGCGTCAAGGCTCAATCCTAGGCCCTGTCCTTTTCAATATATTCATAAATGAGTTTGACATTCATAAATGAGTTTGACAGCATAATCTCTGTTTGAAAACTATTCTATGCCGACGAATTAAAAATATATTTTCCTGTAAATTCGAACGAGTCCAGCAGTTTTGAGCGACACTGACTCTATGTTTGCAACCCTCCATACACCTACTTATTTAATAATAATCTTCAATAGTAGATTGGTCGACTGTAATGTGTAATGTATTCCCTTGATAGGCGTGGTTTAGCTCGAGTAGCTCTAGTCAGAACTGAAATAGGCAAACAGTTTTGCGGCATTGTGTTTTGATATAGTATATACCAATGCATGAATATATTATATTGTTTAGTCTCGTGGGGTCATTTAGATTCACTAATTACGTATATAAATGAGAAAGCTCAAATTACCGCTACCTATTCCAAGTAAAAAGAGAAGTAAATTAAACTTTAAAAAAATACAATATATTTTTTAGGATTTCTAAGTCCATTTTTAGGGAGACCTAAAAGCCAAACAAAGTTTTTTGCGATATGTGAAGAAACAACAAGGCTCCTATGAGAGTTGTCCGAACGCGCTGAATTTCAATTATTATCTTTAGTAAATGCGCAATAGTAGCGAATTTTCATAAAAAACTTGTTTTCATAAATCTGCAAGTTAAAATAGTAAGTAAGTATTGAAAAAAACTAAGCAGGCAACGCGTTTTTGCAGCGAATGTTCATAAATATATTTGAAATGTTATAAGTCAATTTCCCATTATTAAGCTAAAATCTTAACTTTTAATATTTAACAGTACCTACAATTAAGTGTCTATAATTGAGCAACATTGGGTACCTACAATATTTTATAAAAATAAAACGTAAATATTTAAGTTTGACTGCCTTTTGAATAAGTAGCAGGTTTAGCAAAAGTAAGTACAAAAAATTATAATGTTTGTAGAGTTTTTAAGAGCATTCCAATTCATACCTTTATCTGTCCCATTATTAAGCAGATTTTTTTTTGTTAATAATTATTAAAAGTCAAAAAAGGCATATCTTAGTGTATACTGCACCACGAACATCTTACAATAAATGTTGTAATAAAAAAAGGCACTGAGCATGGCTTAACCGAAATATAACGCGAGGATTGAAACAGCCGGGATGTCTGTTGTGGAGAATATATCAGCCAATAAAACCGTCCGGATCGCTTCGCGCCAATTTCAAAATGAAGTATAAGTCCCACTATCTCATACGTTTTGTAATTGACGAGGCAAATTCATTAAACAACTGTTTTATGTCTGTGCCTTTAATTTGTAGATTTTTTTAAAGTTTATTTGTTTGTTAGTTAGTGTAACAGAAACACATATCAGCGTATAATGCGTTATTATTTACTATATTTGCCAAGTAAACAGCATAAGAATATGATGACTGTGGAGAAAAGAGTAGGGTAAATGCACCGGTTGTGGCCACTGTGCCTGTTCTGGCCATCCATGAAAACATTCTCCCATATTTGCTACTTAAATTTGAAATAACCAATAGAATGCTAGTTTATCCACTTCACTGATCCCTTTCCTTTGACGATTGCGCATTCTGGGTCTTCAACGTATTTGCCATTTGTTTAAAACTAGTTCATATTCAGAGAGGGTTGTGAGAGCAGATCATTTCTTAGCAGATTTCTTAAGAAAAGCAAGGTAAGTACTAAGCATATTTTTCTTAAATTTTAGGTCATAAGTGTCTGGAAAAGGTTTTGTTTACTTTTCTATAGATATAAGTGCGTTATTGCAGTACTTTCCAGAAGATTTATAACCTATGAATATCTAAATTTGCAGTGGCCACTAAAGGAACAGGAATTAATACCACTGTACCATTTGTGGCCTCTTGGTAGCCACAAAAGGAACAGAAAAACCAGTTGTGGCCATATATTAGAATAAGATAGTAAACATCAACATCACTGAAATAGAAAAGGATACAAAAAATGTACTTTTTTTCAGAAATCATCATGTCCAGAAAGTTATTTCAGTATTCAGATGCTGCTATACAGGATGCTTTGAGGGCAATAAGAGAAGAAAATATGCCTGTAGCTAAGGCCTGTAAATTGGTCAACGTTCCCAGGACATCAGTTCGAAATAGATTAGCAGGCAAAACCTCCGACGACTGTCGACGAGTTGGTCCTCCATGTGCTTTAGGTCCACAGATAGAAAACAAACTGGTTACTTGGGTTCTTGGTTGTGCTGCAAAGGGGTTTCCCATTAATAGAGGGGGCCTAATTTACTCAATTCAAAAACTGTTACAAGAATGCTGTATCGATGTAAAATTCTTTAAAGAAACACCAGGAAAAAAGTGGTTTATTCCTTTTTGAGACGTCACCCCGAAGTAACTAAAAAGTACGCGGAATGTATCAATAAAGCTAGAGCTGCAGTTTCATAAGGAAGTATACGTCGCTGGTTCAATGACACGAGAGAATTGTTGGGACCTAATTTAGATGTTTTGAACTATCTAAATAGAATATTTAACATGGATGAAACGGCCATATTTCTGTCACCAAAGGGTACGCTAGTTCTTGGTCCTAAGGGCAAGAATGTTTATGATGTCGGTACTTGTGACAAAGATAACGTTACAACGTTAATTGCAGTGAATGCAGCAGGAATGATTGCGCCACCACTCACAATTTACAAGTTTAAACGTCTGCCAAAAATATACGCTGTGTCGGCTCCTAAAAATTGGGCTATCGGAGTTTCGGATTCTGGGTGGATACAGACACTGGAAAAAACCATTGGAGAAGGGGCTACGGAAAAAATATTGAAGAAGGAAATATTACCATGGAGAGAAGTACTGCAGATAAAAATAAAGAGGAAAAAGCTGCTGCCTTCATAAACAAAGAACAACCACTAGGAGTTGGACCATTTGTCGATACGACGGAAACTTTTATCCGGCCAAAATTGTCAGTGTGGAAAATCGTGAATTTTTTTGCTGTGCAATGTGCAAAAGTGGAAATAACTGGAAGTGGCCCGATCCACCTGATCTTTGGTACCGCGAAGAAGATATTCTTTTTGAACTAACTGAACCTAAAGTTATTAATACAAGGGACGTTTACACAGTACCTGAAATGGAACTTTATTTATTTAAATTAATAATTATGTCTTGAAGTTTAAAGATGATTTTTTATAATTTCTACATTTTTGAAGCAATATTTGTTTGTTTTTTAAATATTTCTAATAAAACAGTTGCAATATGATGTTGATACTTGTATTCTTTAACCACAATGGCCACAAGTGGTTCATCCCATGGCCACATCTAGTGAAGTGATGGCCACAACTAGCAAAACAGTACTTGGCAATAATTTATTTAGTTTAGCTCTCTCTAGTATGTTGTATCTGTATTTTGTGTCTTTTTCTACATACAGAACCAATGGTTCATTCGGTTTATCCAGTTAAGGTTGGCAATTGCTTTGAAATTAGGAAATTATCCAAAGTTAAAAAATGTAAACCACTTAAAGTGGCCACAACCGGTGCATTTACCCTAGGTAGGTAGGTACTTATATCATGGAAACAACTATTAACCAATGTCAAAGTTTGTTGTGAAAGTGTAGGTAAATTATGTTTAATGTCAGACATCTGTAATGAAAAACTAGGTATCAAATTATTATCTTTACCAAATTCCAAACTACATTTAGATCGTTAGAGTAGGCCTATAAAAAGTTCGCAATTTGTTTCCAGACTATGATGGCTTACTAGAATTATTTGTGAACACTATCTATTTTTACGGGTTAGCGCTCAAAATCGAAAATAACCTTTTAATGAGAATGAAATGTAACATTAAGTAACTACTTAATGATTCAGTTAGGTATAAGAAAAAACTTCAGTGTGATGTCGGGACAACTCCAGGCGAAACCTTGTTCTTATTTTAGACTTGCTCGTGCATTTATTTGATTTATTTTCTATTTTCAAAACAAAAAGAAATCATTGCCCTTGAATAATATAATTTTAAATTTCGTGCGTCTTTGTACTTATTCTACTTGACTTTCTAATATTGGCCAAATCGCCTTCCAAAACACTAGTCTGACCAATGACATAATAGATAGGTCTATGAGCCTGACTTTGTGCCATGTTGCCAAATGTAAAAGTTATCAACGATTTTTGTGACTAGTCTATGACCTAGCGTCTTTCAGTTTTTGCTGTTTTTAAAATACTAAATTTGGTATTCTTCTGGCAGCTAATTTATAGTAAAAAAATTAAGTTTGAATAAGCTAATTGTTCTTTTACTCAAAAACATCAAATTTGCGGTGATAGTATTATAATCTTTATACTAGAAACCTATGTACCAAATTTCATTCAAATAGCTTTATATTTTTTCGAAAAAACGAGGTCCCATTTACCTGGCGAATGAACTTATTCAAGCAATTTGTACAAATAATAATATATATATATATATATATATATATATATATATATATATATATATATATATATATATATATAATTCGGTAAGTCAACGAAATGATAAAGTACGGCGTTGCGCCCTATACTAATAGTATAGATATAATTAGATTATGCTTCCGCCTGCCTAAAGCACATATTTAGAAAACATTTATCAATATACAACCTGCCCCAGCGGTCCGTCGCGAGCTTAACATAAGTTTTTAAATAGGACACGGCATTTTTTAATCCATTGCTACTATTCTCTGTAAAGTTTCCTCTATTTATTGACCAATAATATCGTATATGTTATATATGGACCGTTTCCGAAATATGTAACTTTCTCAATTATTTTCTCTCAAAATCGTTATACGTTTTAAAACTAATATCAGGTCAGGTCATTGTTTTGAAGATTTTAGAAATAAATAGTAAACGTTATTATTACCACACCACTCGGATAACTACTGGGATAATAAAGCTTCTATATAGTGTTCAATATCGTCCGACAGATTTGGATAACTTTATATATATATATATATATATATATATATATATATATATATATATATATATATATATATATATATCGTCGCCTTAGAAAGAAAAACTCGTATCTCAGAAAATGCAAATTTTACAGGAGGCGAAAAAAAGTGATTTTGGGAAATATTAAGTAAGATTTGAATAATTTGAAGTACACATGACTTAATATTATTCATTTTCTGATTATTCATGTGCTTAACAGAAGTTTGCCTTTTCTTGTCATATTGAAAATCGATTTACGTGGTTTTACAATTTGTGATTACAAGATATAAGTGCTTTTCATATTTAACGTTGATATACGTGGTTTAACTTCTAGTGGTCCGAAAGGACATACGAGGTTTTCATCTTTATAATGAAATTGATCAGAACTACATTGATTGATTTTATTAATTTAACTAATTAATTTTCAAGTTTCATTTCATCATGTAATATCTACCGAGGTTGACAAAATATTTGCAAGGCTCAAAAGTTGTTGCACAAGTGTTCAATGTGTTTCAATTAATACAAAACTTTGTTTATTTGATGTTTTTAAAAAAAAATCTGGTTTATCATGATGAATATCAAAATATAATGGCAGATTATTATTGTATAGTGTATGATTTCAATATAATTTCATAGTCATTTTAAATTTAATCAGTTCAAGCATAGGATAGGATACAATAAAAGCCAAGACTGAGATCAGAAAAAGTGTTTTATTAGAAAATAAAAAATTTCTTTGATTTACATTTTACCTTAAATCTTTACATTTACTGGAATGATGCAACAACAAGTTCCTTTGTCACATAATTTGTTTTCAGCGTTTGACATGTGAGGTAATGCATCATAGTAGCTGTGAACTTGTCGTGGAAGCACGGATTTCATTTCCTGTAGATGCTTAAATTTGACTGCTTGGAGTGGAATTTTGTTTTCATATAAGCATCTGACTGTAGTCTCACACTTGATATATTTTTCAACCTTCTAGGGAGATTTGAAAAATCTTCGTTGAAGTCTAATTTTACCTGAATATTTCCATCAGGTGTATATTTTATACATTTGAGATTAGTTACAACTGGGTCACCTTTCTTTTGTCCAGGTCTGATGGATGTTACGAACTTCAAATCACTGAATTTCTTGAAAAAAGTATGTTCTAGATATTGCACTTTGAATGGTGCTGGATGAATTCTTGCTGTTCTGCAAGCTTCAATGTAGGCAACTGGAGAATAAATCTCACGATTTTTTATTTTTCTTTCAATGCAACTATGCATAGCGTCACACTCCATCTGGGTGTGTCCCTTTTCTAAAAATTTTTGAGTAATAACGATACCTAATTTCTTTGAAATCAGAAGAAGTGTGTTAGCCATGATAGTGTTCCGGTTTTGGTATGTACAACCGTCACTATATATAATAATATTGTTACCATTCTCCACCTCATTTATAATAAAGTTATACAGAATGCTTGCGAATTCATCAGCATTCAGTTCCCCCTCAGTTTCGTCCCACAAATAACAGTAGCCAGCCCCTGTTTTCAGATCATACAAAGTAAAGTTGTGCACTTTTAGTTTAGTGCGATAGTATAGCGCCGACGCTTTTAGGGATGGGCAAAGTAAAACGGCCTGTAAGTCCATTGTGAATACTGATGTATTATTGTCATCGCTAGTCTTATCGCTCTCTTTTTGCTTTCTTGCCTCATCTTTTCTTCTAATGTGCTCTTTAAATTCTTCTTCTGATACATTTCCGCTTTTATAAGCACAGCAAGTGTCGCACTGGTCTTTTTTGGGGCTAAACAATGCTAAGTTGAACTCATCAAAAACAGAGTAGAAAGTAAAAATGGATGTTACAGGGTTATCTTTGTTTAGAGATTTACAGAAATCTTTATATAGCCGGAACAGTTCTGCCTTTGATTGCCACCTAGGCTCAAGATAAAGTTTTGTTGAACTCTTCCGACAATAATGAGATTCAAGCTTAGGCAGGCTTTCAAAAAAATCTGATAAAAGTTTTCTAACTCTGTCGGTCTGAGGTCTCCTTGGTGAGACTTCTTTTCCATTGCTTTTTTTATGTGTTCTTGCGTTCTGTGCATTGTTTTCAGAATCATTTTGTTCTGGTAACTTTGATACCCAATCATGTACCGCCCACTCTCCAATGCTGAGTGTAGATAGGAACATCCTTTTGCATACTTTAACACGCTCGCCAGCTTCATCCGGTTTCAAATAGTAGACAAAAGAATAATGGCGCCGTGAAGCTCCTGCAGCTTCAACTGTTCGCTGTGCCACAGGTCTCTTGTCAACTAAGCCGTTTATGAAAACTTGTTTCTCACCATGGTTCAACCTATAAAATTGTTTGAAGATCTTCTCTCTCATACTGTCAACAATCTCTGCACAGCCAAAGCCTCTCAAGTTTTTTTCCACACATGAACAACGGCTCTTCATGATTTTTTTTGGCCTCTTCACATCGAAAACAGCTTTACCTGCTTCAGTTTTACGTCTACCAAAATACTCTAGTCCTTGAGACCTCTTTAGTTTATTATCATTTGCGATCCACGATTCTTTGTTGCCTTTTCCTCTTTTAGCTCTTTTACGTTGGGAGGAAATTTCCTTGCTATAAGTATGGTCTTCAGGCACATCACTTTCATCTCCCGAGGGTATGTAATCCTCATCTTCATGATTAACTCTTTCGGGCACTCTGTCAATTTCTCCTACGTTCGCAATATTAGTTTCCATTAGAGTCACACTGTTTTCAACATCAACTACAGGCAGAGTATCTAGGTCTAAGTAGTTTGCAACTAAGTTTGAGTTCGAAGTTGACAATAAACTATTTTCTTTGAAATTGCTTTCAGCTTTCGGCTGTTCTGGGATTTCATCGAATATAATACAGTTGGTTAGGTCTGTTAAAATGCCGGGGTTACCATCATTCGGTTCCAAGACAAAGCTGTTGTCATCTTCATTTGGAACTAAAATGTAATTAGATATGGTTGGAACTATGTTGTCATCTGTATGTTTAGGAAGAGTGGAATCCTCAGTGGAAGTAACATCTTCAATGTAGGTAGCTTGATTTGTATCTGATATATCAATGAATTTTTCGCCATCTGTAATGAATGAATTCAGTAAAAACAGAACGTTTTGTTACCAATAATATAAATTACTATCAAGTACTAGTATAGTATTACATAGAAAACATGTGCCCCTACATTAAACATTATGTTCCATGATAATTCATCACTTACCTTTTTTTCTCACATCTCTGTTAGAACGTGATGCTTGGTTCAAAGCCAACTCTAATATCAATTTAGTTCGACTGAATTGACTCATAATTTCGCTCTCTGAAAAGATATCAATCATACATAATAGGTTTTGAACTGTTATACATGCCTCGAGATCGCTTATTAGGTTTTATTTTATCAACAACTAAAATATTTCGTTTGCTATTATATTGGCGTTTGCAAAGAAAACCTCGTAATTCAAGGCTGAAGGCTATTGGTGCATATAGATACCCCAATATCAACACACGCATGATAAGTATGAATACCACGTATATTTGAATTAAGAGGTTTTCATTCTTAGTCAGTCGGACCTAACCTCAAATACAAGGTTTTCACATTCAGTCTTAATGTTTTGGTGGTACAATTACAAGGAATGGTAACTAATATCACAACTGAAAGACAAACCAATATAAATATACTTACTTAGTAATATTACTTGTATGCTTTAGCTGCAAAAAACACCTCAAAAATCACTGAAACACCTGCAGAAAAGTTCACAAGTTATACGTGGTTTTCTCACTTGACTCAGTTGCCTAGCGATATACGTGGTTTCTATTTTCGTCTCTAGAGGGCAGCACGCAAGTCATTATTTTATAACGGCTTGCGAATAGATGAGATACAAGGTTTTCTATACAATAATGCAATAAAATAATTTTAGATTTTTTTTGAGATACGAGGTTTTCATTCTAAGCCGACGATATATATATATATATATATATATATATATATATATATATATATATATATATATATATATATATATATATGTATGTATTCATCTGATAACTCAAAAAATAATTAACCAATTTCGATGAAACACAGCAAGTGCCTTTTTTTATTAATGGTTTGGATGAAATCGTTAGCCAGGAAAATCGGGCAGGGTTTTCCGGGAAAATGTTGAGTTTTGTTTGGAAAAAAAATTCTCCGAAAATTACAAAACTGTTTTAATGAAATTTAATGGATATTTTGCCTTGGGAGGGACCGTAGTACGTACTAAAATTCAACTTTCTACGTTTATAGAAAATTGAGTTATTCAAATTTTGAATTTTCATTCGAAAAAATTTTTTCCTCCGAAAATTACAAAGTTATTTTAATTAAATTTAGTGGTTATATTCCCTTAGGAAAGACCTTATAACATACCAAAATTAAACTTTTTAAGTTAATAGAAAATTGAGTTATTCACATTTGAAGCATTTAATAAAAATTCACTACCATAACGCAACTGCTGCGTCCAGACTTCTATAAGATATAACTGAACCACACCAGAATAAACTACCTATTATGTTCTGACTACACTGTTATACAGAACAGTTAATTTGGGGTCGAAGACAGCAGGTAGCAGGTAGGCATTTACGATCGTTTCGAACATTCTTCTAAATCAGCCCTTGCCCTTAGAAATAAATAAGCAGGTAGGTTAACTTAAAAACGCAGGCTTTATTATGATATAAACTCGTATTTGCTCAGGGCTTCAACTTTGTTTTTTCAAAAGATAAAATAACTATATATAAATAACAAAATAAATAGACAAGGGTTCCATTGAATGTTACGCAGATGACATGATAGCGATTATTAGAAACGGAAAAAGAATTACAAAGGATGTTGAGTGTGCTAGATGTTGTTTTAAAAATATCAAACTAAACATCAATACGACGAAAATAAGGGTACACAAGATAAGTAGAGGACAGCGAAAATGAATACAAAGCTTAAATATGCAACAGCTTGAACAAGTAAAATGTTCATGTACTTTGAAAGTATTATTACGGATGATGATAAATTTAGCAAATCTGAGGAGAATCCCAACATTCAATAGGTAGACAACATACCTACTTTTCTGGCAGATAAACATTCAAATTTGGGTATAAGGAAATGGTTCAAGTCAAACGTAGAGCATAGCATACCGTACTAGTTTTAGTGACTCGTACACTGTTCCATGCACAAAAAAAATGGGAACGCAGTAAGTGCGTTTTGGTAGCGAATTTTCATTAAATGCTTCAAATTTCAACAACTCAATTTGCTATTAACCTAAGGTTCGTTGGCTAGGAAACAAGTTTTCTTGAACACATTTAAGTTTATTTTCAAAATTTTTTTGTACATATCCAGGCGCAGTAAGTTATTTTGATAAAATATGGTACATTGTTTCTACTATATAGGTTATACCGGTAACCAAATTTGATAGGTAGGTTTGTGAGATAAAGAGTAGACTATAAACTAACATTTTTATTTCTATGTTACAAGCAAAAAGTTTATTTCTATCAAAATTCACTACCATAACGCACTTGCTGCGTCAAGACTTTTAGGAAAAACTTTTCAGTAACATGCTTAGAAATAAACGCCACCGCCCCCCCCCCCCCCAAATGCACAAATCACAAGAAAAACTCGTACATGTGTCGCTGGTTCCTGGTCCGTGCCAATGTTATTTGTTTTCTACATTGTTTTTGCAATGAAGGGTCTGCTTCGCTGGGGGATTCTTCTTTCCCTCTCGCATGCATACAACCTACCCTCGTTGCGTAAACCACAAGTCAAATTCCCTGAGAGCAGCCCTCAAAAAAGTAACAGGTGCTGGGGCGAATAGGGGTGCTGTGCGGGGAGGCAGGGTTAAAGGGGATATGGATTTTATATGTGAAAAAGGCCGCTTTAAGACGTTTTCTTAGCATTTTCTGCTCATATTACGTTTTTACTACCTACCCCGCCCGGCAACCCTATTTACTCCTGGTCCCGTCTCTTCCTTGTGGGGTATGAACAAGAAAATTTTCTTGTCGTTTGTGCATCCAGGGAAGGAGGTCTAAGCATGTTTCCGAAAAGATGTTACAAAAAAACGTCCAGAAGAAACTAGCAACACATGCATGCCTAAACCACTACAACACAAATGGTCATTAACAGAACAAGATAAACAATGCTTAATTTCAGAAATAATGTCTGTGAACACTTGAAGATACAGGAAACCGTCTAAACGAGTACACTTACTAGCGGTGTAGTAAACTGAAAGCGAAGTGATAAATTGGCAGTAGAAGCCAATATTTCATGTGTCTAGGATATTCTCGGGATTCCCAAAGTCAATGCGAACCTTATGTCGAATGTAATGTTTAGGGGGGGAAGGAGGTGCCACGGAACAGGACCGTACTGAGAAATTGTTTAAAAAGGTATGTAATGTGTGAAAACTTTAAATGTAAATAACTCGGCAAAGACCAGAGAACAAACGGTAAGAATAGTGGACACGGGACCGACGGCTTTACGCCCCCTCCGAAGGGCGGAACGTGCAGACATTCAACTTGCTCAAATACAATGCCAGAACCTCGGTTGATGTTAGTTTTACAGTTTGTACTGAAAAAGTGAAAGGAGTACCCTGGGATCGAACCCAGTACCTTTCGGTTCAGAGGCACACGTTCTTACCCCTAAACCACCAAGGTTCGTGAATTTTGATAGAAATAATCTGGCACAAAATTTTTTTTTTTTGAACTTTTAGCTTGTAACATAGAAATAAAAATGTTAGTTTATAGTCTACTACTTAGAGAGAAATAAAAAAAAAGTCCTAAGAGAAATAAAAGATTGCAAAAAAAAAAAAAAAAAAAACGATATAATCAATGATGAATACTTGTATTTAGAATAATAGCATAGAATAAATTTAAGTATGTATATTCATATTAAAAAGAAAAGTGTAAAGGTGATCTAACGACTTTAGGATAGGGTAGCAGAGGTGGGTCATAATGTGCTAATGGCTGATCAAAGCCACAGCCAGTAAACCAAACACACACACACACACATAGTCTACTACTTATCTCACAAACCTACCTACCAAATTTGGTTGCCACAGCTGTTTTATTTTTTGTCTTATCGCTGTGATATATATATATATATATATATATATATATATATATATATATATATATATATATATATATATATATATATATATATATATAACTTATAAAAATTGAAACTGACCCCGGATGTGGGTTCTAGGGGTCCTAGTTCGCGCTCATTTAATATTTTTTTATAAAACTCAAAAGTCGGGATCGCCCCAATAGTGGATTTTTTCGAAGAAAATTCACTAAAAAGCGTTCGGCTGGTTCTCTGCAAATTTAACCAGTAAACACTTAAATGTAACAATATTGTGTTTTTTTACATTTTTTGTAGATGCTGTTGGACCTATTTTTAGATTTATTTGATACAGGCAAAAATATATTAAAAAGTATAAAATATTTATTAGATCTTATTAAATGAAAGAACTACAACCCGACAACACTGTATACGGTATTAACGGTTCTGTTTCATATCTTGGCTGCGCAGTTTAAGATGCGCCGTGTGACACTCTCAATTCAAAATCAACCACGTGTTAGACTTTATTGTGTCTGAAATATATTTTGTGTTTGTATTTTCAACAGAAATAGAAAATTCCTAATTGCTTCAGATGTCTAGAAAGACTGAAAGTCAAATTGCGAAGATACCTACTATAATACGAGAAAACAATGCTGCTATACCAAGTAGGTACACTTCGTTTTTCAAAAAACAAGGGAACAGCGAAGCAACAGAAAGACAAGTTGTATTATTTGAACTGTGAACTGGCTCTTTACTTCCGGTTTTGAAATGGGTAAGTCAGTTGTAAAATTTGTTAATTAGAATCAAAATATAAGTAGTTTTTAATATATGTGGGAAACTATAACCCCATTATTTTCATTTGTAATAAAAATGTCTTGTTTTTCAAGTCTATATATATATATATATATATATATATATATATATATATATATATATATATATATATATATATATATATATATATATATATATATATATATATATATTAGGTAGCCTATCGAGTTTTACTTTTGCAGTTGTGATTTCTTTATCAAAAAATAATGTGTTACAAGAAATGACTTAATTTTCTTAACATGGATGTTCTTCAAAATGTTAGGTTTATCTATTCAATTTCACTTCTGCTTGTATAAAAAAAAAACTCTGAACGGAGCAAGTGCACTATAGTAGCGAATTTTCATCAGTTTTGTTATAGTGTACTATAAGTGAAGAGAAGTATGCAAAAATTGAAGTTGTAGGAACAAGAGCCAGTAGGTAGATATATTTGTAAAGTAGGAGCATCCTGAAGAAGCTGACATTTTAACAAAATTGATAGTGACAATTCTAGAAAGTTTGATACAGCATTTTTGAGGAGGAAATTTGTAATTTTCGATCGAAAAACTTGACTCGCAGAACTGACCAGTGTGGTGAAAAAATACCGGAAGTCTCTAGTTGGCCTAGAGCTTCACAAACCATGATCTACATATAAAAGTAATATTATACGTTGTTACCTCTTGAATAGCGAAATTTTCTTTATGAAAATTCGCTGATATTGCACAATTTATTACAAAATTTAGAAATATGTGGTATATTCAATATTCTCATGCAACATTTTTTTCAATTTCAGAGCAAGCACAAACAGAAACCGAGCAAAGTGACAAGGTTGTTCAGATCTTATCCAAGGTGAGCCAAGCAGTTGATGGCTTGAGGGAACACCTGGTCCCTCTGTATGGTTAGTGTTAACTTTCAAAGATTTATATTATTATGTTGAATATAATTTTGAATTTGTTGTAATTTTGTAATGTTTTGTTTGCAATATACACGCACTTGCCTAGCCTGATGCTGAAGAAGAAGAGTTTGAAGTTATATCATAAATGTTTTATATAGATGTATATAATTTACTGTTTATAATAAAAGGCAATAAAAAAGTTTACTTTTTGTATGCTCTTACAGAAGGGTCCTGTACGTATTTATGTTGTCTTGCAACCAGAAGTAAAGTGTTACCAGAAACAGGTGCAGCATCAGTGGTATCAAATGAAAGCAGTGGTATTTGCGACTGTTGAAAATAATTGTTAGTAATACATATACTGATAATCATGATCATCTATAAACTTTTTAGTTTTATAAATTTTTGTGTGTATTTTTTGCGTAAGTTACAAACACATTTGTTTTTATACTATGTTGTGTGTGGTGTCTGTGTTGGCATATTTTGACATAATTTTACATCACTAAAACAGTCAGATTTATATAATTTTATATTAGCCTAATAATGTATCTTTAGCAATATTCATTATTAATAAATCAGGATATTTATAAAACTCTCTGACATATCGGATAATTTAGAGTATATTGCAGCACATGATTACGCTCTCGATTTGTGCCAATAAATGAGCTTGTTCACATGTAATGCATGTTTATTGCTTTTAATGTAGGTAAACCTTAAAAATAGTATTACAAACATTCAATGATAGTTGTATTTTATATTTATATAATAATATCTACCTTAATTCTGAGTCTTGTGTGGACCTTGTGTTCATGTCTCACGGGTGCTATGCAGATGCAGGAAAACTTCACTTTATAGTGAGCCAGATTCATGAGAGGATATATTTGACTAGCAATTACAACTTGTGGTTTACCGTTGACTTCCGAACAAAATTTGCCATGTTTTCAGAGGTTCTAGGGTTCAT
Organism: Tillus elongatus; assembly: GCA_964006375.1. Classification (NCBI taxonomy): domain Eukaryota; kingdom Metazoa; phylum Arthropoda; class Insecta; order Coleoptera; family Cleridae; genus Tillus; species Tillus elongatus. Next base: position 145,661,591 of record OZ023264.1, on the reverse strand, counting down.
TTCAGTGCTGGAGTCAAACCTGCTACCTTTAGAGTATCAGAGATTTTCACCACTACACCACAGGCAATGACCTTATACCCACATTAAATTATAAATATCGTTTGTTCTAAAATATAACATATAGAAATAAGAAAATAGTTTGTTTCATTTTTATATAATTTTCTGTTTTTACGTTGTGTCTTAGTTTATTTAATTCAAATATGATTATGTTTTTAGTGTACATAATATATTATGTTAAAAATTTAATAAATCTTAGGCAACCATGTATTTTTTATAACTAACCAAGTTTACGCACTTTGTTAATTGTAATGGACTTTTAATTTGGATTTATTTTGATTTGACTTGGAAATAATTAATAATTAACAATATGTTGCCAGTCAGTAATCTTCACCACTATGCTATATGTTGTTACCTTTATATTTACATAAAGATATAAATATGTTCTATTATAAATCATAACAATTAGAGGTGTGCAAACCGAACTATAAACGAACCCAAGCAAAAATGTTACTTCGAACCTCTCAGATAGTATGTCTAAGGTTCACAGTCGAACATCGAACTTCTTAAACATTTAACATTGAACACCGAACTAACTACAGTTCTTCAATATTCACATATATTTTCCTTAAATACAAAAATTAGGTACATTGTAGCATACAATATTTGGTACATAGAAAAAAAAGAAAGGTTTGACAAAATTTGCAGGTCGATTGGATGAAAATGCCCTCTGATGCTGATGTTTGTTTTTAAGATGAGTCGGTGTTGAATCAAAAATACAAAAAGGCACATTGAACACTTTTTTTATACTTCTACATCTATAATAGCTAAGCTCAATTATAAATATTTTGTTGTTTGGTATTAGCTGGGCAGTTTTAGCAAATTTGAATGAGTGGGTTAAAAGTGAGCATATATATATATATATATATATATATATATATATATATATATATATATATATATATATATATATATATATATATATATATATATATATATATATATATATATATATATATATATATATATATATATATATATATATATATATATATATATATATACTAACAATTGTAACTGTTTCTTGATTGTTTTAACTGTTTTGGATCATTGTAAAATAAAGTATGTTTAATCTAATGTTTTCGGAAGGCAATCTGCAATCATAAATTGTGAAAATTTACTTTACCAACAAGTTGCGAACACTACCATTATAATGTTGTAACCAAAAAAAGGCATTGGGATGCTAGGATATATAAAAATATAATAATTCAGTGATGTTAATTAGCTGTCTCAGTGTCTCACAAACTGTCAAAGATATGAATGATATTTCCTGAAATTACACTATCGACACAATGGGACTGATACGGACTTTACAACTTCGCTACCTTTGCCAGCATTGGATGCCTGTAAAGTTCAACTTCAAAGTATTCTTTAGCAACAAACTCCAAGCTATTTTGAAGGATTACATATTTCGAACTAGTTTAACATCGCCTAGCGCAAACAATTTTTCGAACCAAAGGTTTGGTTCAAGTTAGGGTTTGGTTCGAAATTTCGAAACTTTGCACACCTCTAAAAACAATATATATGATAATAAATAAGAAAAAATTGTATATTAAATATATGTGTTTGAAACTTTATTCGTTTAAATGTTGAGTTTTATTTTCTTTTATAAAAACTGAAATATATCTTACGTGATAATGTATTTTTTTTACCAAAAACCCATTTCTCTGTACTTCATATATATATATATATATATATATATATATATATATATATATATATATATATATATATATATATATATATATATTGTTGTTAATTTCCAATGATTTTTTTTTATTTCCTTCATTATGTAATTAAGTATGTATATTATTTCAAAATAAACTATTTTTTAACATTATTTCTCCCCAATCATACATTAAAAAAACACAGTTTTGCAGCAAATTAGCGTTAAAAATAATGTTAAAAGGTAGGTGTCATCAAGGAGAGGTTGTTTGAAAATATTTATACGTTTTCCCCTCAACCATAAACTTGGAAAAACAAGTGTGCAGCAAATGAGCATTAAAAAATATAGAAAAGTAGGTGCCAAAGAGTAAAGCTTTTAAGAAATATATATAAACAATTTCTTAACTATAAACATTGAAAGACAATGTTGCAGGAAATGAGCATTAAAAACCAATGTTAAAAAGACTATCATGGCAGCCAGCTTTTTTTGAATTTATTAAACATTTTCTCATTAAGCATAAATTTTGAAATACAATTTTGCAACAAATAAGCATTAAAAATAAATGCCATCAGACAGTTTTTTTTTAAATATTTGGCAATAATAAAAAAAAACATTAGTTATTTATAATGCGGTTTTGCTGTTAATTAAAAAATGAAACTAATCTTGTCAATGAATTTTTTCATTACAAATATTTTTATAGGAAAATGTCATTGCAATTTAAACTATTAATACCTTCTACAAAAACGATTATTTACCCTTATGTATATTTATTTGTATCTAAATAACTCAAACAATTCAAAATGCAATTAAATAAGTCTCCTATAAAACATAAATTTGAATGTCTACATTAATTACATATTTATTTTCTCTATATGGGAGGAGCATAAGAAATAAGAACACTCCCATTGGTCTGTCTATGACACTTCACACAGTCAGCCAGACAAGTACTGAAAAAATGATCTTTCTCCCTGTACGGAGGCAATCTATTGTTGTGTCGCGCTAAAGAGTGTCGCCCAGAACCACTGTCGCGCTAATCGACGACCTCGATTCTAACAGCCTTTAACTTCTCCAGAACAACATTAATCTTATTAACGCCTTGTGTCTTAATATGGCCTATCACTTATTATTTCCAAATGTAAAGTCATGTCTTTCGCTAATAAAGCTGTACCACTTGAGTTTAACCGAGGTTTTGCAGTTGACCCTTTTCTTGGCTGCAATCTTGTATCCTGAGATTCAAGCGGCTATGGTATTTTACAGATTTTTAAGAATACTAACGTATTTATCGAGTTCCTGGAACTATCAATAAAACGTCATAGTTGAGAGTAAGAGAAACTGTCTCTGTTGGCGGCCAAAGTGTGTTTTATTTTAAACCTTTAGCGATGGAATTGTTTTCCTTTTCTATTAAGAGAAGCAAAACATAGTGTTAATCCCATTTCGATATTTCACAAATGAATAAGTTCTTTGTATTAAATATCTTGTGGAGAAATCCATTTACGTCGTCGCTTATTTTATCTTTAAAAGAACTAGAATGTTTTTCATATGTGACATTTTTACTTTACAATCAATGGTTTTTTGTATTTAATACATTAGCAGTTAAATTCTTTTTACTGTCAGCTAGTAATATGCCTCTTAAAAACCTCAATCATGAAGACAGAACGGTGTTTACCACATAGCGAATTTTCATAACTCTGTACGACGATATTCTGTTCGCTCAATTTCAATCACAAAAATAGAATAGCCATTAGAACTTTTCAAACGGTACAATTATTAAAATGTAGGCTGCTTCAAAAGGCGAGCGTAACAATTCGTCTGATCAATTTCCAAAAAAAAAAAAAAATTCTTTGTACTTGATTCCCATTCTTATGAAAATTCGCTAACAATAATCTGTATCATGATGTGGTACTAGCGGCTACAATTGGTGACATGTAGTGACTGGTGAGAGGGGTGATGTAGACAGGTATCTGTATTGCGGTGGCTTCGGCTAAATTCTGGTTTATTTTTTATTTTATTTTATATTTCAACAACACACCACGACGGCTCACAGCTTAGATCCAATCGTACTGTGGGTGTCGACAAGGACGAAAGAGGCAACTTGTTAATTCTGGACTTGAAGGTTTGGAGAAGGAAAAACATGTGCCGGCAACTAATTCCACAACTTGGAAGTCCTTGGGACAAAAGAGCGGGCATAACAAGATGTTCTATGTCTGGTGACCCGGACAGTAAAAGTGTGCATTCACTCTATTCCCCTGGTAGATCTGTTAGGGGCAGCAGGTGGAGGAACTATGGATAAAGCTCCTCTGAGCAGTGCCCATGCAGATATCTATTAAAGAGAGAGAGGTCACCAACGGCACGTCGGTGGGCAAGGGATGGCAGCCTTTGGGTGAGGGTAGGTCACCGATGAGACGTATAGCTCTCTTCTGAATGGAGTCCAGGATAGCGAGTGTAGAAGCGAGATGTGAGAGCAGTGTTCGAGGTTTGGCCTTATCTGTGAAGTAGATAAGGTATAGAGATTAGCTGGTGAAAAGTATTTGCGAGCCCGGGAGGAAATTTAATTTCTTAGCAGCCACTTCTGCAATTGATGTGACATGTTGGTGCCAATTGAGATTTCGATCCATAGAAATGCCAACAAGTGAAAAGGACTCATTACTTTGAATAACTTTGTTGTTCATTGTGATAGGTCTAGGGCTGGTGTATCTCTTATGAGATAGAAAGCAAGACTGAGATTTGGTGGAATTGAATTGTACAAGATTTCTACTTCCCGTCTAATATTTTTTGGAGATCCACAGAGACAGAACCCTCCATGAGTCTTCGATCCTCCTCCAATTGGGCTAAAGAGACAGGCTTAGAATATTGTATATTTGAGTGGAGGGTGTTGTCGTCCGCGTAACTGTGAACTGGGTTGGATGTGCTAGAGAGGAGGTCATTGATATGGAGAAGAAACAAAGTAGGAGCTAAAGATGAACCTTGAGGGACTCCTGCATTAATTGGATACAGTTTAGAGGAATGGCCATCCACGACAACAGAAATGCTCCGGTTGGAGAGGAAATTTGCTGCCCCGGTACAGAGTTTTGGTGGTAGGCCATAGGCCGGAAGTTTATTAAGCAGCGCTGCGTGCCAGACCTGGTCGAATGCTTTGGATATGCCTAGAGATCTGAGATTCACCGTGTAGTTCCATAGACTTGTTCCAAGAATGGGTGACAAAGGGAAGGAGGTCGGCAGTTGATCTGCGGTGACGGAATCCATACTGCCTGTTGTGGATTAGACTATGTTTTTCAAGAAATTTTAGTAGTTCGGTGTTTATATACTTTTCCATCACTTTAGAGACGACTGAAAGGAGAGAAATAGGCCTGTAGTTGCTAGGAAGCGCTTTGGATCCCTTCTTGGGGACGGGTTGTACTCGAGCTTCCAGTTACTAGGGAATATGCCTCTGTTGAGAGATGTCTGAAACAGACGAGTCAGGACAGGAGCAAGTTCTGGTGCGCATTTTTTGAGAACAATTGCTGGGATCCCGTCACGGCCAGATGCTTTCTTGGTATCAAGAGAAGAGAGCATCTTTCGTACCTTTTTAGTTTTGAAAATGATATCAGTCATTTTATGCGCGACATTGGGGACTGTTGGTGGTTGAACATTTGGAGGTGGGTTGAGAGCAGAATTTCAGGCGAACAACGAAGCAAAAAGTTCAGCCTTGTCCAGGGCGGTAGAAGCAATTTCATCCCCCGAAAAAAGAGGTGGGAACGTGCTCTTGCAGAAATTATTCCCAATAGATTTAGCAAGAGTCAAGAAGGGTTTGCTGCTGTTGGAGCTTGAGAGGACTTTGCTTTTGATGTGGTTATTAAACGAGTTTTTTGTCTCAAAAAGAATGCAGACATAGCGGTTTCTTGCGTCGTTAAATGCTTGCCGGTTTTCTTGACTGGGATTGTGTAGAAGCGTTTTGTGAGCTTAAATCTTTTCAAGTCTGGCCTTGTCACAGGATTTAGAGAACCAGGGCTTTTGAGTGGCTGAAGAGGTTTTCTGTGTACGTGGAATAAATAATTCCATGCCAGCTTGGATAATTTCGGTGACGTTTTGTGAGATATCAGAGGGGTCAGGATGAGAGAAGCGGACAGACGCCCATGGAAATTAGGAAAAGTAATCCCGAATTTCGTCCCAGTTCGCGGAGTTGTAGTGCCAAACGATACGTGGGTGTGATGACTGTCTGACCTCGGGTTGCATTGTGCAAGAAGCAGTGACCATGCCATGGTCTGAGCGACCAAGGGGAGCGGTGACTGATGTCTTATAGCATTCAGGTTTTGTAGTAAGGAGATCCAAGGGATTTGAGCTGTTGGGATGCGAGGAAAGTAAGTAGGTTGCTGAACCATATTGGCTAAAGAATTGCTGACTGCAAAGGCTTCCGCTGCTCTCCCTTGTGGATCGGTTTTTAAAGATCCTAGCCATTCCTTATTATGGACATTGAAGTCACCAAGAATAGTGACCTCGAAGGAAGGATATTCAGAAATCAGATGGTCGCTTTTTTCAGAAAGGTAGTCGAAGAGCTGGACAAAGTTGTTATCTGAAGGTGACCGGTAAATTCAACAGATGAATTTAGTTGGAGCCCTGATAGAGTTTCATCCAAAGTATATATTTTCTTCCAGTTTCTAAATTGGGGAGTCTGGTGCAGTGTAGATTGCTACAGACATATGTGCACACACTCCCTGCAATCTAAAGGAAGTAAGGAGCTCATACCCCGGGAAATTAAGGTGATTAGTGGCTGTTGGAGGAGTTGGGGCCTATTAGGTTGGAGGAAATGGTGGACGGAGTTCAGGTTATAATAAAGGCCACATATATTCGGGAAGGATATGTTAAATCTTCATGCCGGTGCCCCCTGCACCCCTCTCCCGGAGATCCGAATGGAGTCGTATTTTATCTCCGGAATCTTTTGTACAAGGAGGAGCCATGATAATTTTTGTTTGTAAGGGAATCCGACTTGTACACCAGAACCGGAAACGTCTGTTGGGACTTCACCGGCTTGATGTAATGGGTGGTACCTCCTCAGGCGTGATGAAAAATCCTTTACTATCACGTAAAGGAACAGTCCACTACCACCTGTTAATATTATATTGAACAGTTTAAAATAAAAAGATAGTATAAGCTGACAGAATGTGCTTTATTGATTTCCAAGGCAATCACAATTAGAACTTGCATAACATAAAAAGTACAAAAATGCTAAGCTACAATCACAATAATATTTAACACTTATATACTTAGGCCTTTATGTATGTTCTAGTCACTAGATCAAAAATATTTGTTAATTATTACTATGAAGGAACAAAACTGGTGGGATAGTACAAAGGGTGACACTAATCAAACCTAAGGACAGTGTAACTAACTAAATATTAGGACACTCCTCTACCGTGTGATTTCAGTCATAAGAAAAAATTCAATATGATTTTATGATAATCAAAAATTCAATTATTATACTGTGACCCAAAAGATTTTATTTTCAAACAATTCTAAATTGTTTCAGCTCTTCTTACTTGGCACAACATCAAAATTTCACTTATAAAACGTACAGCGACTTGCAAATATAATGAGACAATACCAAGCCAACAGCGCAAGCAAAGAATCATCATCCCTCTGATGACGCTAACTTTGTTAGCGAAACGATAGTCAGGTCTAAAAACGATTATTTGGGTTCTCCAAGTTGTACTTATATCGGTGCTCATCACAGGTTCCATCTTCACTTAATGACATGAGTCTTTATCGTACCTTTGTTCATGGTAAAAAATGGTATTTTCCATTAGTGTCCCATTGCATTGAGATGTGGGCTCACAATGCTTAGCAACTATACAAAAATGAGGAAGGAAGGGACCACCTAGGTTTTAGAAAAAGCATTGCCGTTGTGCTGTTGACTCAAAATTGAAAAAATATATATTTATCAAAGAGCAAGACCAAAAAGAAAACCAAAACCCCACTCTTCGCTACGATCGATTCGATCACATGGTCATTCCCCCAAGGAAAAAAAAACAGTTTGTCAAATGTCATCAAAAAACCACAACTAGGTGTGAAAAATGCTATGTCGGACTGCATGTGTTTTAAGACTTACAACATTCAGTCGCTTGTACTTTCTAAAAATATAACATAAACACCCTTTGACCTGATCTCCTATACATAGTATGACAAAAACAAAGAAAATTTGTTCTAAATAAAAAAAGACCAAAATTCTTGTTGCTTGGTCAATAATTTACCAAAATACATTGAATAATAAACTAAAATTCAGTAAATATGAGTGTCAATGTAATAGGCATATCTAGGTTAAAACTAGTGCTGGGAATTTATCCCTTTGTGTATTCGAATATTCGTTCCGAAAGCTTCACGACTATTCGAATAATTCGAATAGTCGTGGCGCATTCGAATATTCGTGGAGTATTCGAATATTCGTCGAGTATTTGAATATTCGCAAAGTATTCGAATACACAGTAATAAACACTCCCCTAAGCCCATGAATGTGTCTCGTTATCATTTTTTTGAATCTGCCTCTGTTTCCTACAAAATTAGCTATTTAATTCTTAACTTTCAAATACTTCCAGAAATTTTTCATGGTTTACTTTAGAAAAATTAATGACGATTATAATGTCGGTTTCATTGTGCTTATCACAACAGCAGTTAGGTTTTTAGTCATATTTACGTTATTTGCAAGTACATATATAAATAAATAAATAAATCTGCATCCCGTGTATTTACGTTTTAAGCTAATAATGTGCTTAGTTAGAAAAATATGGCTAATTTATAATTTATATTAGATGGTGTACATATTGTTGAAACCAAGCAAAGAGAGCCTATACAGTGCAAAACTAACAAATTATTCATAATCACTTATTTGAAGGATCTACTTTTTTCTCCTAGTGCTTCTAAGAATCTTCTGGGGATCATTCCCAGCCATAATATATATATATATATATATATATATATATATATATATATATATATATATATATATATATATATATATATATATATATATATATACACTCGAATACTTGAACCATTCGTATTCGATTCCCAGCCCTAGTTAAAACCACATATAGATTATAGGTACCCTGTGACATTTTTAAAGTGAGTTACAATACATTGTTATAAATAAATAAGGTTTCTTTTAATGGAGAGGAATATCCTAGATTTCACTAATATTAAAATCAGAAAATACAAATACTAAGAGGTACAAAATGATTGTAGATTAAAAACGCTATAAACAAGATATTCTTTTGTGTATAAGTTAAAATGGAAGGCAAACGTGCAGTCTTAAAAATTCAATATTAAGTATTATATAAATTACAGTAATTAGACTGTTAGAAAATTGAACCTGTTAAAATGGCCCATTCCTTATATTTAGATAATATTTATAAATTGTAAGAGAAAATGTCAAAAATTTGTTTAGTATATAAATATGTATGTATGTGTATATCTATATATATATAAATATATATATAAATATATATATATATATATATATATATATATATATATATATATATATATATATATATATATATATATATTCTGTGTAATGGTTATAATTTATTTTTCCTTCAAATGTACATGGAAAGAACTCTTACAAAAATTAAAACTATTAATTACTTAAGATGAATAATAAAAGAAAGAAATGTATTACCTTATAATTAAACTAAAACACAGTGTACAGAAGTAGGGGAAACTGGTATGTGGTTTGATACCATATTCTCGATTACAAATAGAGGCAAAAGTTCTATACTAAATACAGATGTAGAGACTTTTTATCAGGCTTCACAACAGTTTATTTACTTGTCTGTAACTGGCTTCACAGCATTGTCTGACAATGTTGTAAAATGGCAAAACCAGTTACTGAGAAGAAAATAAGCTATTATGAAGCCAAATAAAAAATCTCTACATCTGTGTTTACATCTGAACGGTTTCACCAAGTGAAGGTAACAAGAATTAATGGATAGAAGTTCTATATTAGGATTAGGACCATATGTAGCTTTCATCAAAACACACATCGATACAAGAGATGGTGCATCTGTCACCCAAGTGTTGATCCACTGTTCAATCCACCCCAGGTAAATTTCTCCTACCTGATTAAGATGTGAATAATTCTATTCATGTGAATGTTATGGTGATCTTTATTTGGCAAAACCATTATTAGATAAACAAGATGGTTTAAATTAAAACATGTGGCCTTTGCAAATATCTTTGAAGATAGATAGAAGACTTCCAATATAACACACACATTTCCCAGTAAAAATGTCAATTATCACTCTTTGGGGTAGCAGAAATTCAGTGGTGTTCCACATGGATCTGTACTTGGTCCATACGCATACAGACTCACATAATACTTTTTTCTTTAAGCTAATGCACATTTTTTTTCTTACCAATCTTTGATTTTGGTCAAATTCAAGAGATGGGAACTTCACATAAAATAACATTTCCAGATAGAAAATCCAGTTTAACCTAACAGTATAAGTTCTTTCCCTGTCCAAAAGAAAGCAACTTATTGTATACATAAAATATCAGCATATATTAATGATAGTGATCAAAAGACCATAAAAAACAACACTTACACAATATTTCAACTTTAAAATTTTGCTATCTTATATGTTTACATATTTAATTTGGCATACATGTTATGATAATCCAATAGATACAAATATAAATATGTCAAATTGTATTTCACAAAGTTCATTTTATTAAATGAATATTTACTACCTGATTTGGTTTTAGTAACAATAAACAGGAACTTAGATGATACAAACAATAAATACAGGGTGCAGTCTGAAAATGTGACACTTCTTGGTAGGCTACCATAGTTATAATTTAAAACACACAAATAGATAATTTACACAACTCCTGCCATTCGAAGTGGGCGTCAAACCGACGGCGTCGTTTTCATGTGACGTTGCTCTGTTAAAGGGTGTGTGATTACAAAAGTCAGGGTTTCGGCAAAATTTCCAGGTTGTAAGGCAAAACTATTTCCTGGCGCCGATGATTAGTCATAGTCGTAGAAACAGACTAAATGAACAAAACAGAATACAAGGTAAGTTAAATTTCACATGGCTAGCGACTACCTATTATAAAATTATGTTAATTATCAGTCAGTCAGTCTTTAATTGGTAAATACGTACAATTTTGACAAAATAGGTGACCAATTTTTATAACATTATTTTTTGTGAATTTTCTTTAAAAAAAATTCACCAATTAGATCTCCACTTTTGAATTTTTTAAAATTTCTTCAAATGAGCGCCAATTAGGCTTCCTAAAACACATATCCGGGGTCAGTTTGAATTTTTATATGTTTATATATATATATATATATATATATATATATATATATATATATATATATAATCCTCATTCGATAATCGAATTAATTACAGGGGAATAGATCCATGCCATCCGCATCTAATTTAATTTAATTTTGCTATAAAAACATTCGCAAATATTTAATAAAATATAGTTTTAAGAGCGCGCCGCGGCGTGACAGGCATGGTACTGGAGTATGATCGCCCAAGCAGGGCCTTCGGTATGCAAAGCGACGAAAGCGGGGTCAGATGGGCTGACAGACTACATCGACCTACGCGCACCTCGCAGCGCAGAATTGTGGGCTGAGCGGGACTCTGCAGCGAGAGCCAGCAGGTCCGCTAAGCAATTTAGTTCTTTTTCAGCGATCGCAGAGGCTGTCACGGAGAATAAGCAGCCATCGTCCGGGTCTCGTTTATAATTTGTGTCTGGAGGGAGGCACTGCTTGGGGAAGCGGGGCGCTTAGCGAGCTTCGAAGTAGCTGGGGTTGCGTTCCTGAGCTGGAGTCTTCGAGGGCACTAGCAAAGCGGCTAACTGCGAATTGATTTGAACCCGGTGGCGGTCTAGTCACGATCAAATCACCCAAAGCGGTCTTCCGTGGCGCAGCCCTCGTGGTCCTGGATCTGGACGACAGCTGGGATGTTTCGGGCTGCAGTAGATCTCCACCCTTACTGGCGATCAAAAGTCTGGTGATAGCCGGTGTCCCGACCGTCCTAGCGGCATTATTGGGAAGTATTGCCGTTTTCAATCTTCGTAGGAAAACTTTTCTTTATTTCCTTCGGGAGGCACATGGGGTTGCGTTCCTGAGCTGGAGTCTCCCCTCGAGCGCGAGGGCACCAGCAAAGCGGCTGACTGCCAGTTGATTTGAACCCGGTGGCGGTCTAGTCACGATCCAGTCACCCAAAGCGGTCTCCCGTAGCGCAGCCCTCGTGGTCCTGGATCTGGACGACAGCTAGGATATTTCGGGCTGCAGTAGGTCTCCACCCTTACTGGCGATCGAAACAGTCTGGCGATCGAAACAGTCTGGCGATACCCGGTGTCCCGACCATCCTAGCGGCATTATTGGGAAGTATTGCCGTTTTCAATCTTCGTAGGAAAGCTTTTCTTTGTTTCCTTCGGAAGGCACAAAGGGTTGCGTTCCCGAGCTGGAGTCTTCCCGAGTGCGCGAGGGCACTGGCAAAGCGGCTGACTGCGAGTTGATTTGAACGCGGTGGCGGTCTAGTCACGATCAAGTCACCCAAAGCGGTTTCCCGTGGCGCAGCCCTCGTGGTCCTGGATCTGGACGACAGCTGGGATATTTCGGGCTGCTCTAGGTCTTCACCCTTACTGGCGATACCCGGTGTCCCGGCCGTCCTGACGGCACTGTTTGGAGGCTTTGCCTTTTTCAATTTGATAGGAAGGACTTTCTTTATTTTGTCAGGGGGCAATTCCCATCTCCCTTGGGAGACACTTCCTCAGGTCGTAGTGGGTCTGTATGACTGCATCACATGCTCGAGGGTCCGTAATTAATTAATGATAGTAGGAATTAGAACAAGCCGTTAGCTGATCTTGATATTGCACCTAGTGTTGGCTTTTAATTCGCATATCGCATGCCTGCTTAAATCGACCACCTGCCCGATACCTTGCTTTGGCGATGCCGGGACGCTTCTGCCCGCTTACAAGCTTAGAATTCACAACCCCTCGTATAACTCGCGAATATTTGTTTCTGCCTCTGGTCTCTTAGAAATTAGTTTGTTATCCAATAAGTTAGGTTAAACGTGTGTTATTTCGGGAGAACCCCTTTTGTAAATATTTCTCTGTACATATTTTGTAAATAGATTATTTGTTTTATGCAGTGTTTCACTCAACGCTTCCCAACCAATCTACCCCAACCTAATATGCAACATTCTGATCTCTAATACACAGGTCATAATTAAGGAGTCCCGAGGGACTTCACCTGAGGACTTAGGTGAACCCTGTCTTCACTGAAGTTTACCCCGGATCCGGGTAGCTGTAAATAGCAACCGAGGAGAGAGATATAGTCCTGCGGGAGCGCAGCGGCTTCCTTTAAACCCTCGCTGCTGGCGCCTGAGCAAATCCCGTAATAAAGCTGTATTTATAAGGTTATCCCGTGGAAACCTCTCCATATTAGGGAAAGATAACCTTATCCCGATTGTCCCCTCACAATATATATATATATATATATATATATATATATATATATATATATATATATATATATATATATATATATATATATATATATATATATATATATATATATATATATATATATATATATATCTGTGTGTGTCTGTATCAAATCGATAACTCAAAAAATAGTTGATCAAATTTGGTGAGTATCTTCCTTTTGAAGTGGTTTGGATAAGTTCGTTAGCCAGGAAAATCGGCGCAGGTTTTCCCGGAAGATTTTGTTTTCTTTCCGAATAAGTTTATATCTCCGGAAATTACAAAGTAAGGGCAACCAAATTTGGTACGCGCGTGTTTGTATTATAACCATGTACCAAAATTTATGTCTGTAGGTTTAATGACAAAAAAGTTATGCACAGTTTAAGAAAAAAATTTTTGGAGTTTTCCTCAAAACATCAAGGTCGCCATTTTAAACGTCAAAATTCGCAAAATTTAGGCAAAGAACCTGAAACAAATACGGATTATGTAAAGAAAATGTTGCAAGAAGAATATTCTGCAAATCCTTAAGTTTCAGCTTCAACCGCCATTGTCCTTCATTTTACTAAAATACTTACAGAAAATTAATTTCAAATATACCCTTACTCTGATGCTTCGGCTGTAGGATTAGTTAAGATGATGCTTTGGCTGTAGGTTTAGTTAAGTCTATGGTTTAACAGTCTATAATTTTTATCTAATTTTCAAATAAAGCAAACTAGGCCCCAACGCACCGCAAACTATATCTGTTTAGATATATACGGTAAGGCTCAATATAATTGTTATTATAGAATATACGAGAAAAAATTGTATACGTGAATTATTGGGCGTCTTAAGCTGCATCTTATAAAAATATTTTGACAATCATAGGATGGTCCATAAATCGTTGGTGATCCCTACCATTGTTTTTTTCGAACACACTTATATTATTGCATTTTTGTATTTTTTACCGAAAGTTTATGCGTTTGTAAGAAAAAAAAATCGAAACGCAGTAACTGCGTTTGGGTAGCGATTTTTCATTAAATCCTTCAATATTCAGTAACTCAATTTGCTATTAACTTAAGGTTTGTTGGCTAGGAAACCAACTTTTTAAGTTTATTTTCGGAACATTTTTCTACATTTTTAAACAATAAATAATTTTGATATAATATGGTACATTGTTTCTACTATGTAGGCTATACCGGTAACCAGATTGATGCCTGCTTGCATTAGAGACACATTTGCTATTAAAAGTATTTTGATGAAAATTCACTTCCATCCCGCACTTGCTGCGTCCAGACTTTTTTTTAAAGACACAACTCTGAATATACGCTAGATAAACAAGTTGGATTTTACAGAATTTCTTGTCAAACTTAGTTCCACAATATTTGAACGGTTTTCCCACTGCCACCAATGACTTTCCAAGATGACAACAAAGCTGCCGGTAACCAATGTTTTAAAAATTCTTAAAACATTGCTATTCCTACCAGGAAATTCAACTTTCATCGACTTAAACAATAATTAAAATATTCGCTGACCCCTCGTGTTGTTATGTGTCAGCCTGTAAAGCGAAAGTTCCCAGGTTGGATTCCCGGACCAGCCAAAGAGGCCTTCCCTTGCTTGGAAAAGTTACAATGGTTAATAAAGATCGGAAACACAAAAGATGCCATAGACATTAATAATTAAAAAAAACAAACAACTGTTTTAAATAAACCTTCAGGGCATTCAAGTATTACTTTAAAGTTTAGTTATCAATAAGTTATAAAAATACAGTTGCTAGCTACCCAACCATGTTAATGTTTAATAATAGACACAACCTCTTCTCTACGTAAGATTTCTAGTTTTGAAAAGCATCACATTTCCAGCTGTACCCTGTATCAGAAATTAACGCTAACATAATTGACATAGAGTGATACCAGTAACAGAAACACATGTAATAAAAATATCAAACCACAAATTACAGTGAACAGGTAAAACAACTGGTATGGTACAGTAAATAACATAATCTTACCCTTTAGTTCACCCAACTTGCATACATGCTAATTAAAGCACGTCTACCGCCTTTAAACCACAAAGCAACTTTTTTCGTAGCTAAAATGAAAAACATTTATAAAAACAACCAGTTGTTTGACCAAAAACACTGCCAATTCATGAACACTGTAAAAGTAGGTACTGTAAACTAAATAACAACAAAATTATAACAAAGATTTATAATGCAACAATATGTTTAAATAAAATAAATTTAATGAGTTTCACAAACCTCAAAATACAAGTAAGGGAAACCAAAAGAGTGGGAAAGTCAAATTACTTCATTAGAGGTGACAAAGTAAACCTTATGTTATGAAGTGGCACTGTTACCATGACGACTGAATACAAACACATAAGGTAGAATTGAAATATCTTACAGTACAGTTTCCTTTTTATTTAAATCATACAAAAAAGGATTTCCACTGTGTGAATATGCATCGAGTTATCTACAGATACTTTTAAAGTCAATACCCTGATTTCATTACCGCTTCATTAATTTTAAAACATAAACTTGGGGCGAACCTCGATATTACATATGCTGATTCTTCAAGTGTAGAGGAGAAACTAAATAGTCTGAGTAACTTTTTCATTAATACTTGTGACAAAAAAAGAAATCCAGTTAGGAGGCCGAAAATTCAGGCTGAGAACCTGATGAATATAGATTCCCTCATAATGATAACTCCAACTTGTCAGTTGGAGGTATTTAAAATAATTAGCCGCCTCAAGAAGACCATGTCGGTGGTTATTTGCAAGAGGCGAATGTTACAGTAACAACCCCAGTATTACTCGATTCATATTCACTTCAGATCCTTGTCAAAGTTTCCTGTTAATGGAGCTACTTCAATCCTCTTTAACTCAAAAGAACTGAAGTATACTTATTATGCAATTGTAAACGCAACTTCAAAGCCGCTGTTCAAAACTTAGAAGAACTATATGTGCTTTGTCTTATAGCACAGAATACTTTGACCACTTTTTATTTGGTTCCCATACTTTTAATGAATATTTTGAAAAGTAACTTTTTCATTAACCTGAAATTACATTTAACATTTCACTTTTCGCATCTTAAATTTCTACACAAATGTATAAAAAGATACATGAATTATACAATGATTAAAATATCACAAGAGTTAAGTAAGATATTGCATTCATAATGGCTCTTAATAATATAATTATGATTGTCCCGTTGTACTTTTAAGAAAAGATAATAAATATAAATAAATTAATGACTAGTATGTTGTACATACAAATTTTGTGCAAAAAGGGAAGCATGACACTTTAAAACATTCTACAGCTTCTTATGGTGCCTATCTTCTACAGATATTGGTAATCACATTGTTCCGAATAATTTTATTAACTGCGGATTAAAATAATTCAACAAAAGTCAGTATGGTCCACTAAGATTTCTATGACGTCCATGGCTTGTTGTTGCTCTGTAGAAATACTTCAAGTTTTGTGCATATCTGACAGTATGGCGAATTTCCAGGTGGATATAGGCAACTGCCATTACAGATTGCTGCGTAACAGGTTGCCTATTCTTTCTGCATTTATTTTAGGAGGGAAATGATTGTAGGCAAAACTAGGTATTTTAGTGAATTTTTATTTCAAAAAATTAACTAATAGAGATGTATTGATGGTGAGACTTTGCAAAATTTTTTTCAACTAGGACCCTTAGAACTCATATCCGTCAGTTTCAATTTATATATGTTTTTATATATATATATATATATATATATATGTATGTATATATATGTATGTATGTATATATATGTATGTATATATATATATATATATATATATATATATATATATATATATATATATATACATACATACATATATATACATACATATATATATATATATATATATATATATATATATATATATATATATATATATATATATATATAGTATGTATCCAACCGATAACTCAAAAAATAATTAACTGATTTTGATCAAACTCGGCAAGTGCCTTTCTTTTTTTAATGGCTTGGATGAGTTCGTTAGCCAGGAAAATCGGACAAGGTTTTCCGGGAAAATTTTGAGTTTTCTTTCAAAAAAAAAAAAATTTATCCGAAAATTACACAGCTATTTTAATGAAATTTGGTGGATATGTTGCGTTGGGAAAGACCTCATTACGTAACAAAATTTAACTTTGCAAGTTTATAGAAAATTGTGTTATTTAAATTTTGAGTTTTGTTTTGAAAAACATTTTTTTCTCCGAAAATTACAAAGCAATTTTAATGACATTTGGTGGATATGTTGCCTTGGGAAAGGCCTTACTACGTCCCAAAATTCAACTGTCGAAGTTTATAGAAAATTGAGTTATCCAAGTTTGAAGCATTTAATAAAAATTTACTACCATAACGCACTTGCTGCGTCCCGAAGTTTTTTATTTATGATATTGCATTTTTCAGGAAAATATCTTTTGTTCCTAACACGACCACATTTTTCCAGACTGGAGAAGCCAAAGATATTCTATCATCAGAATTGACTCTTCTGAAGAATACACAGCATTATCAAAGAAAATTAGCTGTACTAACTCATGTTTCTGTGGCCACTGTTAATCGAATTCGGGGAAAGTCCGAAAAAAATTGAGACTGTGGGAGCAAATGGAGTTGGCAAGTGTGGCTGGAAACACCTTACAACACCACAAGGTAGCAGAAAAATTTAGGCATTTGTCTATACAGGACCGACAAAACGTGGAAAAGTGTTGAAAGTCTTGCTGGAATCTGAACGAACACTTGGCTGCTGGTATTTTGAAAGTCGACTCTAGTAATATTACATTTTTCCAGTCATCTGTTGTCGATAAGTTGATACAAATAACACTAAAATGCTATAGTATATAAAACAATTTTTTCTTATGTATTTATATCATTTACAATTTATTTTTTTTGTTATAAAAGAGCTAGTTAATTTGAATTCAGTTATTATATATTCCACTCAACGATTTTCGTAGTTTTAGGGTTATAAAATAATTAAGACGCACCTGGCACCCTTTAATTGTCTCTTCCTACCTTTAACATTTTTGAATTGCTAGTTTTATAGTGACAAAGGTTTTTATAAGATAAGGATCGAATGTAAGATATTATCTTTAATTACCACCAGGATAAACATTTCAATTTTTTCTCTGTCCGTAGTATTCCTGGTCGCAGTATCGACACATCCCATTGCAGCCACTGTAACAAGTATGAAACTCTTGCACATGTGCCCGGGTACGGCACCCACGGAGAATTGCTTCAAAACAGGCGTCATCCTGAAGTATGGGAACTACTTGCTTGTACCCTAAGAGAGATAGGTTTCCAGTTAGAAGAAGTTCATGGTCTCTCAGAAACTGGGAGCACCAGAAGGATTGACATCATACCAATCAAAAAACCATGAAAACGGTTATATTATAGATCCGACCATACATTTTGAGAGAGATATGGACCAGCCTAACCAAATTCAACAAGACAGGTGTATTATTCACGAACCTACAATAAATTATTACAAATCTAAATTTAATGTTCAAAATGTATCAGTAATAAGTCTCCTAGTGCTGTGGAGCTGCTAAATCTTAGCAGAGGACAGCTCAGAAACACAACAGGTCTTTTGACGGGACACATGGCCGTCAAGAAACACCTGCATAAAATGGGGCGGTTCGAAGGCGACCTCGCATGCAGACTCTGCGGCGAGGGGGAGGAATCAGCCCAGCACATCTTGTGCGAGTTGAAAGCTCTGGACCGCAAAAGACAACTGATGTACGGTTAGTCTAGACCGGAGACAGAGCAATATAAAACTTCACCCTAACAATCGCTGTGCAGGCTAGTTCAAGGCACAGTGATTTTGGAATGGGTGGAGTAAGACTAAGGGTATGCACAATCAACAAAAGGTTGCAGTGCTATCGGGGCGGCAAGGCCGCAGACGAGCCCTGAGGGGGAAAAAATAGGTCTCCTGTTTGGTGCAAGGGGAACATTATTCAAAAATGCATTAATTTAAGGAAAAAAAATTGAATTACCCAATTCATTAGATCATGAAATTATGTAAGCAAGGTACTTGCTTAACTTAAGGCCTTTAGTAATTTACGCCAATTTTATTAGCACCCTGTTTATTCTGCCCCGGGAAGGGATATGAGTCAGTAAGTGCTACGATTCGCTCACATAGAAATTGAGGAAATATTCATATGTCGGGGCATGATGAATTATCCGTTTACACATAGATTGCAGTTTTTAATTGGATGGGAAATTTAAATAAGCAAGGGAGACGGAGGAAGAGTTTTCGCTGTGGACAGTCGCCGGGAATTGAGACAGTGAGAAACGGATCGGGACATGGTAAACAGGAAATTTCGAGAGGACAGCTGTTCGCGGGTATCTAAAAATTGAGGGAATTTACTTAAGGTAATTTTTTTTAATCTAGTTTTGAAGAGTATAAGTGTGTTAAGAAATAGGGAATTAAAATTGGGACACGGTAAACAGGAAATTTCCAGAGGAGAGCTGGTTTGTGGGTATCTAAAAATTGAGGTAATTTACTTGGGGTATTTTTTTTAGATCTAGGACCGTTAATTTTGAAGAGTATAAGTGTGTTAAGAAATAGGGAATTAAAATCGGGGCACGGTAAACAGGAAATTTCCAGGAGAGCTGGTTTGTGGGTATCTAAAAATTGAGGTAATTTACTTAGGGTAATTTTTTTTGATCTAGGACCGATAGTTTTAAAGAGTATAATTATGTTAAGAAATAGGGGATTAAAAACTTTTTCTATCAGTTATTCCAACCGTTAGGTAATTATTTAAATCTGAAGTGATTGTTTGTGTTTCGAACCTATAAAGGGTGTACAGCCGCCTTTTCTTTTGGATTATATGATTACATTTACAGGGTAAGTCCCCTTTATTATATAGCCAAGAGGCCTTTACATGGTAGCTATTTCGAGCCATAGATAGTTTTTAAAAAGTAATTATATTGTTTTATACACGGGTTTATTTTTTAAAATGACGTGTAATTATTTTATCCAAGGGTTTATTTTTTAAAATGACGTATATATGTTTTATACAAGGGCTTCAGGCAAAATCATCGTTGTTTTACACAAAGGTTTTAGAGATAATTGTAATTGTTTTACCCAAGGGCTTTGGATATTATTGTATTGTTTCATACAAAGTTTCTTTGTAAATAGGATTATGATTGGTTTACAGGAGAGGGTTTATATAGGATTTTAAAGTGTTGTAACAGATATTTGACTTGTAATTGCCATTAACAAAATTGTGTTAACTTAGATTCGTTAAGAATTAGAGAAGCAATTACATAGATTAGTGTTTTCAACTGTCTTTACCGTTAACAGTTGGTATGAATTTATTTTTAATATATTAAAGTAGTTCCTAAAATTAAACAACCCTGGTTTCATTTATAAGTTGCGAAATCCTCAATTTTTTAAATCATATAATTAGATACGAGGGTGACTTAAGATGTCACAGGTATATATTATGGTAGATATATAGCAAAACTTTGGTTTAGATTAAATACCAATGCTCCAGCGTATCGTTCCATCTACAATTAACCTAGACCTTAATTAAGAGTTTTTAAAAATTATTTTTAATATAAACGCTAGCTTTCTCTAACAAACGTGCAAATCCCTCAGGATGCTGAGGTTAATATTAATAAATAATCAGAAATATTACAGAGAATCGGTCCTGTTATAATTGTTTCAAAATTTTTTAAATTGTCAAAAATTATACATTTTGGTGAAAATATGGGCTGTTTGAGAAGAATAGTAGTTTGGTAGGCATTATAGGCTGGTGGAGTGTAATGGTCATTGAAGGCAAGGGTTGAAGCATTAGGAAAAGAGAATGAGTAAAGCAAAAAGTATCCATGATTTGGTATGTCAAAATCTGAAGTTCCCTGAATTTGGTGTGGAAGTGTCAAATCAATTTGGATGTAACTTTATAAATTATGTAATGATACAGCACAAGTCTAATACTTCTTGTATTTACATACTGTATGATTTTTGTCAATAAATAATAATAATAATAATAATAATAATAATAATAATAATATTCTCAAAACTCTAGTAACTATAACAGATAAGTTATGTTTATTTTTTAAGTAGATTAAGATTACGTAATTTTTATCATTTACACAAATGATATTAATTTCAGTGGAGATTTTGAATATATAAGTTTCTTTGCTGACGACACATTGATTGCCTGTACTGGAGACAATGTTGCAAATATGGTTACAAGGATGAATGAAGTTCTTGATAGGTTTGCTGCATACCTGCATGTGAACAGACTAGGGTTGAATGCGAACAAAACAAAAGCTATGTTATTGGGTAGTAAGTATAGGCTAAAGAAGATAGATTGTAATAATGTAACTTTGATGATTGAAAACAAGAGGATATAATTTGTAAAAAAAAAATAAAATATTTGGGTTTTGTTTTGGATGAGGCACTTAGCTTTAAGAGTCACTCTGAGTACATAAGCAAGAAAATAAGGAAAAAAATTATTTTTGTTCAGCAGACTCAGTCACAATTGGTCAGTGTATGCTAGTATCATGGTGTATCGCACACTGTTACAACCTCATTTTGATTACTGTGCTACCTTGCTTCACGTGATGCATCTGAACTCTCTGAATGTGTTACAGAAACTGCAGAATCGTGGAATGCGAATTGTCTTAAATGTGAGCAGATGGCAGATATACACCTATAAAATTGATGCTAGCGACTTTGAACTGGCAATGCGTTGCAGATAGACTGTACTATTTAACGATGATATTTGTTTTTAAACTTGCGAAGAATCTGTTGCCAGCCTATTTCGATTCATTTCTGGTTTTTAACAGAGACATTCACCAATATAATACAAGGGGTGCTGATCGTCTGCACATATATAGAACCTATACAAGCGGAGCAATGAAGTCAGTGTTTTTTAGAGGTATCAGCAAGTTTAACAGCTTAACTGATGATTTAAGAAATTGTGGTACATTGGGTTTATTTAGGAGGAAACTTTTTCAGTTATTGATGTTGAGAGCACATGTATGATTACATGTTAATTTGTTTGTATGTATTAGGATTTCCTATATTGAAATAAACTTATATATTAATATTTTGTATTCTAATATTGTATTTTATATGTTATGTTTATGTTATTTACTATGTTTTATGGCAAGTCATAATGTATATCCAGTATGTTCATAATAAAGAACTTTATATATAACTATTATAAACTAAAATCTTTCAAAATCACACCTATTAATATCATAACCAAATTCACTGAAGCGTAAATGATACACTAATGCAGCATCTCTAACAGGTTTTGGCAGAACCAAGTACTTTCCCCCCCTAAAATAAATACAGAAAGAATAGGCAACCTGGTACACAGCAATATATAACAGCAGCTGACTATATCCACCTTCAAATTGATCATACCTTCAGATATTCATCGAAACTCGAAGTGTTTGTAATAATTTGGCCACCTACTGTAGGAGGTGATATTTGTCACTTAGCCAAACATCTTGAGTATGGTTTATCAGTATGAAGCAAAATTAGTTTCTTTTTTTTTTTGGTTTTAATTTTATATGCATCATAAAGTATGGCATTTATTATTTTCCATCAAAGCTTCACCATTAGAACATGCTAAGCTAAAAACTGGTAAGATTCGTTATAATGCACAATATATTATTGTTGTTCCAGATGTATGAGCACAGGCTCCATCCTATCGACATCACATTATTCATTGGTATCAATACAGTCCCACAAGGTGACAATCTAATCAGATGTTTACAAATGTGTCTTTCAATCAAAATATAAAATAATTATGCTATTATTTAGCGCATTACACTGTTAAATGGTTTTAACCAGATTATTTAAAATGTCATACTTCCAAATTATATCAGACAAAAATTGTAACAGTCACCACATCATGCAAACATTTCGATAAATATAGCCTAGCATACATAAAATACATAAAATCTAAAACAAAGAAACAAACAGATTGAATCTTAAAATACCCATTACAAATGCTACATTGGTATAATATTAGAGTTATAAGTATGGAGGTAAGAAAGTGTATATTCAGAAGAGTTTTAATACTTGAGAAAAGACACAAGGCTTCACTTTATAGACAAGTGAATAATGCTGGTATATAGTTTTCGCATAATTTGTGATAATTTAATTATTGCGATATAATAAACATCTGATAAAATATACACATCAGATAATATATTAATCTTTACATAAACAACACAGTTTTTGGTAAAATACTTCGGTAAAAAAAGCATAGCTGGAGAACTTGAATAAAGATTTCCAGGAAAAAAGAATGTTAAGATCAGTTGTAAGTGAGACCTGTTCAAGCAGTGACACTTTGCAAATTTGCTCGGTGTGTATAGCTCGTTCTGTTCGTCCGGCTTTAATGTTCTAGTCTAGACTAGGAAATTACTATTCAAAAATTTAAAGGAAAAACTGTAACTGATAAAGATCTATTTCCATAAGAAATGGATTATGTCACTAAGGAAAATGAAAATGACTTTCTCGCACAGTCAACTGTTGATTGATTCTTATGAACAAAAACAAGTGATCTTGATCTGTTAACACATCAGTTTTACAATATGCTGTACACGGCTATTAGCCAAAATGTTCCATCTAAAACAGTGAAAAGTTCTAAATATCCTCGGTGGTTTGATTCAGAACTTCGTAAACTCATCACTGAGAAAAATAAAAGTTATTGTAAATTTAAAAGAACTGGTCCTGAATCTGATTATATGAAATATTTTAATCTTAGACGTGACACTAAGTATCACATGGACTACAATTATTTACAGTTTGTGACTAGCACAGAGCAGATCATTCAGTCTGATGTCAGACAGTTCTGGTCTTTCGTTAATTCCTTGGGGAAGGACTCTGTGATTCCGAATAGAATGAGTTTTAATAATGTAATATATAATAATGAGTCTGATATAGCAGACGCCTTTGCTGCACATTTTCAATCCTGTTATTCTGACCATGGTTCCATTGATGTTGACTTTTGTGATGTATCTAATATACAGTCTGCACATAACCTTTCTATGCATATTTTTACAATTGAGGAAATCGAGGATAAAATTGACTCACTAGATGGCAAAAAACGAGCTGGTTTGGAAGTTATACCTTCTTCATTCTTGAAAAATTGTCAACACTCTTTGAGCGGCCCTTTGTGTAGTATTTTTCAAAGGTTTTTCAATGCCGGTTTTTGCCCCCCACTCTGGAAGTTTACTCTGATCCCTATTCACAAATCAGGTGATAAGACACAAGTTGTCAATTATAGAGGTGTTTCAATTGAACCCGTAATACCGAAACTATTTGAAACTATCATTGCGGATGAGATTTCCAATATTTTGAAACACAGTATTGTTGGAGAGCAGCATGGTTTCTGTAGTGGAAGGTCAACGGTCACTAATCCCGCCATTTTTCAATCTTACGTGATGGTTGCATTTGAGGCTGGTAAACAAGTTGATGTTGTATACACTGATGTATCAAAGGCTTTTGACAGTGTGTGTCATACCCTTCTTCTGCAAAAATTGTTTGCAATGGGCATCTGTGGTTGTTATCTTTCGTGGATTCGATCTTACCTGTCTGACAGAAAGCAATTTGTTAGCATTGGTGGTGCTCTATCAGATGAAGTCCTCGTCTTGTCTGGGGTACCACAGAGATCACATATAGGTCCCGTTTTCTTCACTCTTTTTATTAATGATGTTGTGAGTTGTTTTGAGTCATCGAAATGTTTATTGTATGCAGATAACTTGAAGTTTTTTTCAGAAGTTGTCCATGGTGTCAACACTTTGCAACATGATCTCGACAACTTGACTCGCTGGTGCAGTTCAAACTTGTTGTCGCTTAATGTAGGTATTAGTAAGGTTTAAATTTTCAAAAACGATTTGTCATTTAATCTGCATATTGATGCTGTGGTTGTTAAATGTTGCAGACTTTTGGGGTTTGTTAAAAGACACACTAAACATATGACTGACACAAGGGCAATCACTAGTTTGTATACATCCTTGGTTCGAAGTAATATTGAGTATTGTTGTGTTGTATGGTTTCCATCCTATGCTTGCCATATTAATCGTATTGAAAGGGTACAAAACAAATTTGTTAAGTACCTTCTTTATAAGCATCACTTTCCTTGCCAAGATATTGGGTATTAAGTCAGATTGCTTCTTTGTGGTATGGTCAGTCTCAAAGCGTGACATGAGTATATTTCATTGATGTTTATATATAAGTTAATTAATGGTCACATTAACTGTAATGATCTGCTCGAGTTGGTCCTTTTTCATGTTCCACCACGCTCAACCCACCCAGAGCAACTTTTTTTTTTAGCGAACACACAGGACCAACTATGGATGTAACAGTTTCATGGATAGATTGTTGCATAATTATAATGCTAATTTTTCTAATTGTGTTATCTTTTATATTGCTATGTCTAGGATGAAAACTGTCTTAAGACAGTGATTTTGTTACTTTGAGTTATTTTTATTATTATTTTTAAGTACCATTTGGAATTGTTTAATTCTGTAGGTGCAAATTTGAATAAAGAAATAAAATAAATTCTGCTGTGAAGGCAAAATGTAGCCGACGTAATTGTGGATACAATTTCAATACTGCACCCAGAGCTGCTTGCATATTCACTTGACTATTGATGGTAAATCAATTTTGCTGGCATTGTCGATGGCAAATGGTTCCAATCTATTTGGGTACTTTCACTTTAACAAGTAAAACCCCAGCATCGATGGAAAATATACTTGATACTGATATTTTCTAAATTAAATTAATATGAATTCTAAAAGTTATCTGTGAGACGCACAGTCTAGATGATGCATCGCTTCCTTTGAACCATGATAATCGCACACCACTGACTCATACAAATAAAGGCAATAAACCAGGCAATTTAGGCTAGTTCACTTGTAAAACTCATTAACTATATAGTAATTTAAGTATTTAAGTACAAAACTTTAATATTGGTCACAGATTTTAACAGTCTCTCTAGACTATGCAATTATTTGTATCTAAAAAGCAGAACACTTCTAGAAGAGGTATCAAACACGTAATTTGAATTTTACACAGTATGTTTCAAGTCTAATTTAAGAAACTTTTAAAATCACCTTACCAAAGTAATTTACCAAAATATACAACAAAACATATTTGCCATTTACAATGAACATCTTCAACATTCATATTTATAAGTATATTATATTATTCTACAATGAACTGGACACTTATAGATACGACAGGTTACAAATCACATTACACTGAATAAAAGGAGACCATTGGAGGATGTCAGGAGTTAAAATTTCATTCTTCATATAAATACTGGCCTTAACGTTGGAATGATTTACTTGCAGATAAGGAAGCGAACAGTTAAGTTGTTAGCTGTGGTTTTAAGATCAGAGTATACATATTGATAAATATAATATGCTTTATATGTCAGTGCAAAAGACAGGGATTTAGCAAAATATCCAGGTATGTGAAGCGAAACCACTTCCTGCCATTGGTGGTTGGTCACAGTCACAGAAATAGGCTTAAATACATACATAGCTCCCAATCGTTGCCTTTAATGAAGGATGAAAGTGTGCTCAGTTTAAATTCGTTCTTTCCCCACTTAAACATTAATGGTATATCATTTATGTATATCAAAAACAGGACTGGCCCCAACATTGTTCTCTGTGGCACCCCCTTTTTAATTATTAAGAGCCTGCTAAAACAATAACCCCCACATGTGAATCCCACTATCTACATAGGTTTGGTAATCATGCTCAAAGACACTTTTTAGTCATTTCGATCCGATCCACATAACTGAATTATATTTGTTTAAAAAATAATCATGGGTAGTTGTATACAGGCTGTTTCATAACATGTGGGACACACTTTGTGGGGTGATTCGGGACCTCAACAGAATCAAAAAAGGTCCTATAAATACATGTCCGAAGCCCTGTTGTTTCCAAGATCCCGAATGTTGAAAGTTTGGAAAAAAAATTGATTATTCTTCATATTTTGTGATAAAAGTGAGATAAACAAACCAAATTTAGTACACGACATCCACTCATAGATTGCCATATTAGGTAAAACTTCCAAGCCCCTCAAGCAACCAGTAGCGGAGTTATATGGGGTATTTATACTTCAATTACATAAAACAATGTTAGTACGGCCCTGCAGAAATCTTTTGTTGCAAATTTTCAATAGAGCATTTAATTTGCTACAAAGTCTTTTTCTACTTATTTCCATATTTGTCTTGGTTTGTCAGTAAAAAAAGGTTAGATACTTTTGCACCTTTAATAAATTAGATACATTTCACTTTTTCGGGTAAGTAGGCTTATGTCAACATTTTACATCATTGTTTGACATGCCACAGAATATTTAATTTGTTACAAACATTATTTTTTTACTTATTTCCATATTTGTCTTGATTTGTCAGTAAAAAAGGGTTAGATACATTTGCACCTTTCATAAATTAGATACATTTCACTTTTTCGGGTAAGTAGGCTTATATCAAAATTTTAAATCGTTGTTTGAAATGTCACAGGATATTTCATTAAACTGTCATTAGCTTGTTTTGTTTGCAAACATTGACGTCATTGACATTACCCTTATTTTTATGCTAAAAACTTTTGTTATGTTCTTAGTTGTTAAAAAAATTGTGACAAATTTTGTAAGAATGGATATTTATACAAATGAGGAAATAGCACATATTCATTCAATGTATGGATTGGCTCAATGCAATGCATTGGAGGCAAGAAGACTATACGCTGATCGTTTTCCTAATTTACCTGATGAAAAAGCCTTCCAAAGATAGATGAACGTTTAAGAAACAAGGGTTGTTTTAAAAAACAATCAAGGGATAGTGGCAGACCTGTTAATGTGAGAACCATTGACACTGAAGAACGTATTTTAGAACTCATTGAAACAATCTAAACATCAGTACCAGACGTATAGCTGCTCAACTAAATATCGGACAGGTTACAATGTGGAGATTTTTGCATCAGCAGCTTCTACGTTCTTACCACTTCCAGCAAGTACAGGCTTTAGAAAAAAAATCATTACCCCACCACCCCCCCCCCCCCCCCCCCAATGGATGGAATTTTGCGATTGGTTTTTAGAAATGGCTAATTGCAATCTTAATTTTCTGCCATCCATTACAGATGAAGCTGGTTTTATAAGATATGTCATTTTCAATGTCCACAATTTGCATTACTGCACTGAAGAAAATCCTCATGTTCATCAGTCACGTAACCAACGCAAATTTAATCTCATGCCTGTGCCGGAAAACTCGGCGACAATTTGATTGGGGCTTTCTTTATTGAAGGACAATTAACTGGTCAGCCTTACGCCAAATTTTTGCTAAACGAATTGCCCCGGGTTTTGGAAAACATTCCACTCTATGTACGATCGTGCACTATCGTATTTTAGTCTTACAGCAAAACGTTTTGAATGAACGTTTTACAAACCAATTGATAGGTCTTGCCGGACCGAGGAATTGGCCTGCATGTTCACCGGACTTAAATCCTTTAGGCTTCCACCTCTGGGGTCCACCAGTTGAAAATATTCAAATACTTCATCAACACGTAAAAGATGGATGTCAAGTTATCCAACATTCCCCTGGGATTTTTGAGGGTCAGAGCATTGTTGATAAGGCGACTACTTCTTTTCAGGCTTAAGGTGGCCACATCGAGCATTTACTTTTATGTAAGTTCTATTTTTGTTATAGTTAATATCAAAAAATTATAATCATATAATTCGTAATATCGTGCTTTATTTTCAACACACTGCAACCTGAAGACAACAGGATTTTGGACTTATGTTTATAGGACCTTTTGTGATTCTTCAGAGGTCCCCAATTACGTTGTGATGTATGTTCCACATATTTTGAAAAAATTCTACAGGGCTGTACCAACATTTTTTTCGCAACTTGTTTCTAACCCTTTTTTACCGACAAACCAAGACAAGTATGGAAATAGCCAGGAGACACTTTTTGAAGAAAATTAAATTCTCTTCAAAATTTGGAACAAAATATTTCTGCAGGGCTGAACTAACTATATATGCAACTGAATTATAAAGAACCCATATAACTCCGGCACTGGTTGCTTGAGATGCTTGAAATTATTACCAAATGTGGCAACCTATGAGCAGATATTGTGTACCAAATCTGGTTTGTCTATCCCACTTTTATCACAAAATATGAAAAATAATCATTTTTTTCCCCAAACTTTCAACACTCTGTATCTTAGAAACAACAGGGTTTCGGACATATATTTATCGTACCTTTTAGTGAATTTTCGTAGAAAAAATTCACTAATGGGGAGATCCCGACTTTTGAATTTTGAAAAAATTTTTGCAAATGAGCGCGAACTAGGACCCCTAGAACCCATATCCGGGGTCAGTTTCAATTTTTATATGTTTATATATATATATATATTTATATATATATATATATATATATATATATATATATATATATATATATATATATATATATATATATATATATATATATATATATATGTATCACACCGATAACTCAAAAAATAATGGGCCGATTTTGATAAAATTTGGCATGTACCTTTCTTTTGTTAATAGCTTGGATAAGTTCGTTAGTCAGGAAAATCGGACGAGGTTTTCCGGGAAAATTTTGAGTTTTCATTCGAAAAAAATTCATATCTCAAAAAGTAATAAGCCGATTTTGATAAAATTTGGCACATACCTTCCTTTTGTAATTGGCTTAGACATGTTTGTTAGTCAGGAAAATCGGACGAGGTTTTCCGGGAAAATTTTAAGTTTTCATTCGAAAAAAATTCATATCTCAAAAAGTAATTAGCCGATTTTAATAAAATTTCGCACATACCTTACTTTTGTAAATGGCTTTGACATGTTTGTTAGTCAAGAAAATCAGACGAGGTTTTCCGGGAAAATTTTGAGTTTTCATTTGAAAAAAATTCATATCTCAAAAAGTAATAAGCCGATTTTAATAAAATTTGGCATGTACCTTCCTTTTGTAAATGGCTTTGACAAGTTCGTTTTTTTAGAAAAATTAGACTAGGTTTTCCGGAAAAATTTTGAGTTTTCATTTGAAAAATTTTTTTATCTTAAAAAATATAAAATCTATGATAACCAAATTTGGTAGGTAGGTTTACGATATAAAAAGTAAACTATACACCAAAATTTAGATTTCTATGTTACAAGAAAAAAAAGTTATAATAAAATATTTTGTGCCAGATCATTTCTATGAAAATTCACTACCATAACGCACTTGCTGCGTCCCGAGCTTTTTTTGATTACGTTGAGGTCACCAATCACCCCACAAAGCGTGTCCTACATGTTATGAAACACCCTGTATATATTGGAAAACTCTACTCACAAATTTCAGGATTCTTTTGCCAATGGTTTGAGTAATATGATTTTTTCCCTCAAGTGCATACAACTTACAAACTCTCCTCTTAAGGTGTAGTCCGGTCAATCTAGACCAAAAAATGAGAGTGAAGGTGCATAAAGCGCCAACAAGCTGAAAATCAGTAAAATTGTTCAAAACATAATTATAAATATAATTTAAAAGTTCCCCACCATTCCCGTGTATGGAAAATTTTTTATTCAAGGTCAAAGGTCAAAAAATGAGTTTTTCGCGATTTTCAGCAAAACGGTAAGTTTTATCATAAAAGTACTTCAGACAAAAATTGTAGATCATAAAATTATCTATAAAAAATGTATCAATACTTTTTTTACTACGAGCCACCGTTTCTGAGATAAAACGATTCAAAAAGTTGTTATCGTCATAATATGCATGAGTACGCCACGTATATACATCTCTAGAGTTGTTATATATGTTGAAATATTTTTCTATTGGTCATTGTAATTTATACTTAAAATATAAAATATACATGATAATTGCACCAGAAATATCAAAGCTGCAGAACAACGTGGTCGAACTTTAGCAACATCTTCATCTTCTAATATTTTATTTGATGAACTTATGACAGTTCCAACCAGTCAACAGAAATTTCTTACAAATACTCACAACAAGTCTCAGTTCATTTCAATGTTGAAAGAAAAGTTTACTGCTGAAAATATATTGGTAAAACAAAATAATGCCGATGTATTGATTACTGAAACAGCAATAGAGCAATTCAATTTGACAAATACAACTATTGTTGTTGGTGAAGATGTAGACTTACTCGTATTACTCACTGCTCGAACGCCAACTGAAAAAACTATTTTCTTCTTAAAACCAGGAAAAGCTCAACATCAATCGGATATATATTCATCAAAAAGTTTATCTACTTTTGTAAGGTGTCAAAATCATGTACTATTCTTACACGCAATAACTGGCTGTGATACGACATCTGCATTTTACAGGAGGGGTAAAACAGCAGTTTTCAAATTGTTTGAAAAACAAGATTTAGTTCAATGTGCTGAAGTTTTTAAAAAGAGTAATTCAACTCAACAAGAAGTTATCACCAACGGCATCTGCCTTCTTCTTTCTATGTACGGAGCTCCTAAAAAACTACCTGTTTAGATAAGCATCGATATGCATGTTTCGTTAAAAATACTAAAAATAAAAAACAAGTTCAATTAGCTTGTCTTCCTCCAACCTCAGTTGCTGCTCATCAACATCTTTTTCGGGTATATTACCAAGTTCAAGTGTGGCTTGGTTATCAGCTAGACCCTACAGACTGGGGTTGGAAGTTGGTCAACAATATATTAGAGCCAGTTCAAACTTTACTCCCACCTGCGCCGGAAAAACTGCTGAACACAATTTTTTGCAACTGCAAAAAGGGATGCAGTGCTAAATGTGGTTGCAAAAAACTCGGACTGTTTTGTTCTCTGGCATGCACAAATTGTCAAGGCCGGTCGTGCTCTAATGTTGAATCACCAACAGTGGAGGATTCGTTTGATTCCAACGAAGTGTCATGCGATACATCGCTATTGACGCAATTTACTTACATCCAAAATGAAGATGAAGAAGAAGCATGAGAAGAAGAAGAAGAACAAGAACAAGAAGAAGATCAAGAAGAAGAACAATAATTTGAAAGTTACGAATCAGGCGAATGAACTTCATCACTTTTTTTAATTTACATCGCTTTTATCTTTTCCAATCTTTGAAAATTTCCGTTATTTTGCAATAGTTTCAAATTAAACAAGATCACAACTGACCCGTGGAGTAGGCCTACTGGGGAAACCACGTTAAAAAAAAAGTGCTAAGTACACTACCTCATAGGTGGCGTGGAAACGTGTGACGATAACAACTTTTACAACTTTTTGAATCGCTTTATCTCAGAAACCGTGGCTCGTAGGAAAAAAAGTATTGATACATTTTTTATAGATAATTTTATGATCTACAATTTTTGTCTGAAGTACTTTTATGATAAAACTTACCGTTTTGCTGAAAATCGCGACTCATTTTTTTGACCTTTGACATTGAATTAAAAAAAATTCCATACACGGGAATGATGGGGAACTTTTAAATTATATTTATAATTATATTTTGAACAATTTTACTGATTTTCAGCTTGTTGGGAATTTATGCACCTTCGAATGTCTAAATTGACCGGACTAGTGATAAAATATCCCAGCAATTATTGCTTATTTGGGTATCGCAATAATTAAGAGGATCATTTTTATCACATTTTAATAGAAAATTTGTTTGAATTTCTAGGTGTTTTATAATAATTTTTACATCATCCCTTGCACTATCATTTTAAAAACATTCCGAACTGTTAACCTATCAGCTATAAATTTTACTCCCGCCTCCTGGACTATCATCCCTTCCTGACATAGCTCGATAAAATGACTAGAAAGTTAAAAACAGTAAAACGTGATAAGATATAAGTGGACAATGAGAGCTGCCTTTGTTGTGTTGATAAATAAATTTCGATGTTAGCTATTATTCGTGCCATGCTCTCTTTGAAATATGAAGAGCACAGGATAAATTGACTTGGTTCTACCTCATTCCGTGATCCAAACTATGTTGCAGGCTTGTAAAATCGTTGCACAAACTGAGTCAAGTTCAGCACCTGCCCGGGTCCTCTCGATACGTCCATTTGGATGTAGTCTTCTAGATTATGAGTACTTTCTGTAGCAATAACAAAATTAATACTGTACAGCTAATTTCACAGCCATCACAAATGGGTAAATTAATTTATACCAAATTTAACTGTTACAAGGTATTTTTTCCAGTCTTCGAGGGTAATTTTTTTTTAACAAGGTTGAAAAACAGGTTTGTTCATAAGAAAAAAATCAATACTTACTTGGAGTAGATATTGGAGGATAGTTTGGTGGTGCCTTAATCCATGTGCCATCAGACCTCTTCATGTGCCTTCGATCTGATGCAAATTCTTTCAAAAATTCACTAGCTGGAATCACCCTGAAGTATCTAGAATACATTATCTGACATTACTTATGAATCAAATTCAATTATGTTCTCTTTTTCATAAATTGAAGTTAAACATATGCGTTTACGTGGATATCTTGGTTAAATGTGGCTATAAAAGAGAAAATGTCTAATCTTTACATGGACAGTTAATTGTCAAAACACAAATCAGTTAACGCTGGCATTCCAGTATCGTTTTAGTATACGAAAACACAGCCCCATCAAACTGGATATATCTCAAGAAATACAGTGGGTAGCCAAATTATTACAAACACTTCGAGTTTTGGAGAATATCTAAAGGTATGATCAATTTGAAACTGCGTATAGGCAACAGTCATTACAGATTACTGTATAGAAACGTCTTGACACGCTTTAACGTTGAAAAGCATCGTTCAGCCTCTGTCGGAGTGGTCACAATAACATCGAATAATTTTCTGGTATCTTTTGGAGTCTCTGATAAAGTATTTGGAATCAAAAATGCACCATTTAAATCTCTACAATCATTTCTCGAATAAATAATAGTGAGCTCAGTTTTCAGTCATGCCTTTTCAAATACAGGATAAGTTGAACTTGTAGTATTTAATTGGGCTTCAGGAAAGTTATTGCAGTATTCTCCAAATTTTTCTGAAAAAAATAATGATGCAGCCACAAGATGGTCTGTAAACACAAATTGATCTTTTGAACAATTTATGATGACATCACACACTTCCAATGCAAAAACACGATGTTTTGCTATTGCAAGGACGTTTTCATTTATTTTATTTATTTATTTATTTAAATTTGCACCTACAGAATTCTACAATTCTAAATCGTACTTAAAAATAAAACCAAACGAAAAAAAAAACCTCAAAGTAACAAAATCACAGTTTTCATCCTTGACATAGCAATATAAAAGATATCACAATTAGAAAAATTAGCATTATAATTATGCAATAATCTGTCCATGAAACTGTTACATCCATAGTTGGTCCTGTGTGTTCGCTCAAAAACAAAGTTGCTGTTGGCGAGTTGAGCATGGTGGAACATGGAAAAGGAGCAACTCGAGCAGATCATTACAGTCAATGTGACCATTAATTACCTTATATATAAACATCAATGAAAGATACTCATGTCGCGCTTTGAGACTGACCATACCACAAAGAAGCAATCTGACATCATACCCAATATCTTGGCAAGGAAAGTGATGCTTATAAAGAAGGTACTTAACAAATTTGTTTTGTACCCTTTCGATACGATTAATGTGGCAAGCATAGGATGGAAACCATACAACACAACAATACTCAATATTACTTCGAACCAAGGATATATACAAACTAGTGATTGCCCTTGTGTCAGTCATATGTTTAGTGTGTCTTTTAACAAACCCCAAAAGTCTGCAGCATTTCACAACCGCAGCATCAATATGCAGATTAAATGACAAATCATTTTTGAAATTTACACCAAGATCTGCAACTGAAGCGACAACGTCCAACACCGTGTTATAAATGGTATAGCTATGAACAATCCGATTGTGACCCCTAAAATAGCTCACAACCTTACATTTACCCACATTAAGCGACAACAAGTTTGAACTGCACCAGCGAGTCAAGTTGTTGAGATCATGTTGCAAAGTGTTGACACCATGGACAACTTCCGAAAAAACTTCAAGTCATCTGCATACAATAAACATTTCGATGACTCAAAACAACTCACAACATCATTAATAAAAAGATTGAAGAGAACGGGACCTATATGTAATCTCTGTGGTACCCCAGACAAGATGAGGACCTCATCTGATAGAGCACCACCAATGCTAACAAATTGCTTTCTGTTATACAGGTAAGATCGAATCCACGAAAGATAACAACCACAGATGCCCATTGCAAACAATTTTTGTAGAAGAAGGGTATGACACACACTGTCAAAAGCCTTTGATACATCAGTGTATACAACATCAACTTGTTTACCAGCCTCCAATGCATCCATCACGTAAGATTGAAAAATGGCGAGATTAGTGACCGCTGACCTTCCACTACAGAAACCATGCTGCTCTCCAACAATACTGTGTTTCAAGGTATTGGAAATTTCATCCGCAATGATAGAATCAAATAGTTTCGGTATTACAGGTTCAATTAAAACACCTCTATAATTGACAACTTGTGTCTTATCACCTGATTTGTGAATGGGGATCAGAGTAGACCACTTCCAGAGTGAGGGCCAAAAACCGGCATTGAAAACCCTTTGAAAGATACTACACAAAGGGCCGCTCAAAGAGTGTCGACAATTTTTCAAGAATGAAGAAGGAATACCATCCAAACCAGCTCGTTTTTTGCCATCTAGTGAGTCAATTTTATCCTCGATTTACTTAATTGTAAAAATATGCATAGAAAGGTTATGTGCAGACTGTATATTAGATACATCACAAAAGTCAACATCAATGGAACCATGGTCAGAATAACAGGATTGAAAATGTGCAGAAAAGGCGTCTCCTATATCAGACTCATTATTATATATTACATTAATAAAACTCATTCTATTCGGAATCACAGAGTCCTTCCTCAAGGAATTAACGAAAGACCAGAACTGTCTTGACATCAGACTGAATGATCTGCTCTGTGCTAGTCACAAACTGTAAATAATTGTAGTCAATGCGATACTTAGTGTCTCGTCTAAGATTAGAATATTTCATATAACCAGATTCAAGACCAGTTCTTTTAAATTTATGGTAACTTTTATTTTTGTCAGTGATGAGTTTACGATCCGAATCA
This sequence comes from Tillus elongatus, assembly GCA_964006375.1. Taxonomy (NCBI): domain Eukaryota; kingdom Metazoa; phylum Arthropoda; class Insecta; order Coleoptera; family Cleridae; genus Tillus; species Tillus elongatus. Next base: position 145,625,296 of record OZ023264.1, on the reverse strand, counting down.
AACCACCGAAAATATTTAGAACTTTTCACTGTTTAGATGGAACATTTTGGCTAATAGCCTTGTACAGCACATTGTAAAACTGATGTGTTAACAGATCAAGATCACTTTAGTAATCAATAAAAGACCAGTCATAATCCAAGAAACACTGATTCACACAAGCATAGTCAGCTTTGTCAAAATCAAATGTTTCAACTTGAGTTTCACTACTGAGTGAGGGAAGATACATAAAACTGTCACTTCCAAAGGAGGATGATGCAAATCAACTCGAGATAGAGGATTTGTACTCTCTTCAACTGTGACTTCATGGAACTCAGAAAAGACTAGATCGATTTTCTGGTAAGTTGGTACTAATATTTGTGGCCTCGTTAATAATATCATCAATAGTATTTCTAACATCAACAATATTTTTTTCAAAATTATCTGTAGCATCTTTTACTTGTGTAGGTTCTATTTTCCGCTGCTGTAGTTGATTAAACAAGATGTCTATGTGGGGCATGACATGATGAAAAAAGTTAACCAAAACACGAAAACTGAGTCATCTAATCTACGGCGAATAGAAGAAGCTGCACTACAAACAGTTTTGTTTAAAAAACATTCTTCTATTTCTTCCATACATTCGATGAGGGATTCCCCGTTTTCATACAAAACATTAACTGTATGTATGTTAAAATTCCAGCAAGTATTAGCGCCGCGAGGAATTCTTCTATTTACAGTTTTTTGTAATACTTCCATACGTTGCGGTGAATTAGTAAAAAAAACCACAGGAATTTCTTGTAAATTTCCAAACAAGACACGTACTTGTGTGTTTGCAGAAGCAGCTTTAGCCATAATTAAATTTAATTGATGTGCATAACAATGCACTAAATGCGTTAGTGGAAATCGCTTTTTTATTAAAGCCGCTTTTAGTTTCAATTTTTCCTCATACGTGTATTTAAAAAATCTCTTTTCGTTTATGTACAATGAAAACATGCGCTGGAGAATTAAGACAACTAATAATCTGCAAAACCGCAATCGAATTACTCATACGACAGACAATTAAAGCACACTGATCTGGAAATAATGCAGCCCAAATAGACAGTCTTTAAGCGATCCAGCTAAGAAATGAAGATGACCCGGCGAGATTTTGTTGAGTCTTCGACTGGTCTACTGGTTCGCTCTCGCTCTGCGCTTATTCTCACATATAAACGTGAACTCATTGTAGGCTACATTGTGCGCTATGGATAGTATTTAAATACTACAATTAATGGATTATCGATAAAATCTATTTTACGTAATTTTACAATGTCTAAAATCATTTGTGTGAAATGTAAATTATTTTTTTGGCAGTTCTGCAGCACTTGTGCACTGTATTTATTTAAATTTGCACCTACAGAATTAAACAATTCCAAATGGTACTTAAAAATAAAACCAAAAAAAAAATAACTCAAGTAACAAAATCACTGTCTTAAGACAGTTTTCATCCTAGACATAGCAATATAAAAGACATCACACTTAAAAAATAATAATTTGTTCCATTTCCAGGAAGTACATTGAGTCAGTCACAATCTCAGCACATATATTCTGTCCACAATGAGGCACCATAAAATCATCTTCACAAAACCAACTAATCTGTGCCAGATTAAAATCACCAAAAATCAAAAACTTAGATCCACTATAAGTATTTTTAAGTGTTCATACTTGTTGACATAACTTTGATATGCCTCAAAACAAGAATTAGGAGGAAAATATACCACCCCCAACACTAATTTATTGTCGTATAAATCCATTTTGATCCATCTCTTCATAATAAGGAACCGATACAGCATCAATCACAGATACATTCAGCTTATCCGAAAGAGCTATGAGAACAGCGGCGCCGTCCCCGGAAAATAAGATGCGCCACCCCGAGAGCGGGTAACAAATTCTCTTATAGCTATGTTAGTAGGCCATTTTTCTCCATTAATCATTAAATCAAAATCCTGATTGAGGACACCAACCTTGAAAGAACAATAATTGTCATTAGAAGTCAAAGGCAGTACATTTACCTCTTCCATGCCTATCTCATCCTTGATATAATTGGCAATCTGCTCAACAGTAGTGCCTGGCTGCACACGATTAACGTGTATCCATCATCTCCGAAGTGCTGCCCGAATAGATGTGGAACTACCCCTACCAATGATGGGGTCCATACGTCCAACAGGCCCATGAACAGCCGAGACTGGAATTCCCACTGGTCCATCGGAGCGACGAGTATCACCATCAAAAGCCGAAGAAGATCCCTGCGCCTGTCCAGAAACAGAAGGAATGCCGCCTGCCCTGGATCTCTGCTTCCTGGTTGATGTCTGTATCCTGCCCTCCCTGGGACAACCCGCCTTAGTACCACTGGTAGATGGCTTAACAGGGGGACCAGACCCGGACAAACCGCTCCCTCTGCCCTCCTCATGACCCTCACTACACCTCAACAGGTCAACATTAGACTTAGTCAAGACGTCGATCTGAGTCTTCATTTTAGATATTTCATGTGATAACTCCTTACTCAAAGCATGAATCCGCTAATCAAAGACCTGCCTCATTTGACGCACAATTTCATCTCCCACAATATTCAAATCATGAACAAACTTCCCGACTAATTCACTAGAACAAGTCTTAAAATTAGAGATACGGTCATTTACAATGAGGAGACAATCATCACAGTAGAATTTCATCTTCCTCGTGCCAGCAGCCATCTGAGTGACCCTTCTTTCAGTGGCACTAAGTCCAGAGCAGCCGGAACAATAAGCAGCACTGCAACAGTCACAAACCATTTTCAATTTCACTTCTTCAGATGTCAGTGTATTCTTGCATTCCGCACATTCCATGGTAGGCAGTGTATATTATCAACGACCAAAAACAATCAACTGTTAGAATCCTTATCTCTGTCACTAGATAAGTTTTTATTCAGCTCCTGTCCAAACCTCAATAGAAAACCACAAATTTCTGGTAGTTTATCAACCACTAAATGCAAAATAACATGCAACACACCAACAGCGTCACATACACAAGCACTGCCGAAAAAATCAGCAAAATCAAGCACAAAAAACCCAGCTCAAAACGACACAAAACAGTTTACATTTTCACATCAAATGAAAGTTGTAGAACTTTTCACAAGCTGTATTCATCAAAAGTCTTTAGTGTTTCTAATAATTTGGCCACTCACTGTAGTAGGTCTAGAGGAACAATTAAAAAAAACCTGCACAATCTACACAAACCCTAGATTGGGGTGAATGTTCGCAAATTAAAAAAAAATCTGCTATTAGTTACAATTATTTAAAAAATCACTTTAATATTCCAATGATTTGGGGAATATAATACATGTGGCAAGAGATGACTTAGATAATAGATCATCTGTATGAACATGTAAAAATTGGATTTCAATAACATTTAAACATGTAACAGTTCTAGTTTCTTAAACAAGGAATAGTTTTATCAAATGTGCATTAATAAGTTTGTCTGTAACAAATTCAGTAAATCATTGACCTACCTAAAATAATCAGGTTTCAAAATATGATCTGTCCTAAATGTTTCTGTAACATATTTATGGACGTACGTTGGGAAAGGTAATTCTGAATCCAAATCATACACCAAACATTTTTCAGGCTCAGGATGGTAGAGGAAAATCACATGATAATCCTTAAAAAAAAAACAAATTTAAATTGTCTAACTACAACACTATCTAGATTATTACCCAAATAACCAGCCTGTCTTCATCTTTTCCTGCCCGCTGACGCCATAGTGGTATTGTTCGACTTGGATTCGAGATGAATACTACATAACATTTAGTTATTTCATTTGGATGTTTCGTAGAAGCATCTTGTGACAGTTTATATACATTTTCTTCACTGAAAGAAAACAATTTTTTTACAGTGATCATTTCAAATTGAAATATATAATAGTAATAGTTAGTAGTTAAGCCAAACGCTGCGGTACTATCGGGGAGGCAAAGACGCAGACGAGCCCTAAGGGAAAAATAGTTAGTAATAGTAATAGTATATTTATTGGCAGGTGGTAGTGGACTTTTCCTTTACGTGATAGTAAAGGATTTTTTTCACGCCCAAGGAGGTACCACCCCTTACATCAAGGGGCCGGTGAAGTCCAAACGGACATTTCCAGTTCTGGTGTATGAGTCGGTTTCCCTTATAAATAAAAATGATGATGGCTTCTCCTTGTACAAAAGATTCCGGAGATAAAATACCCCTCCATTCGGATCTCCGGGAGAGGGGTGTGCAGGGGGCGCCAGCATCAAGATTTAACATACCCTTCTCGAATATATGTGGCCTAAATTCTAACCTGAACTCCGTCCACCATTTCCTCCAGGCTAATAGGCCCCAACTCCTCTTCCTCACTGAAACCCAAATCAGTGCCAAAACAGCTGCTAATCACCTTAATTTCGCGGGGTATGAGCTCCTTACTTCCTTTAGATTGCATGAAGGTGTGTGCGCATATGTCCGTAGCAATCTACCCTACACCAGACTCCCCAATTTGGAAGCCGGAAGAAAAGACATACTTTGGATGAAACTTTCTCTCTCTCTCTCAGGGCTGCAACTAAATTCATCTTTTGCATTTACCGATCACCTTCTGACCACAACTTTGTCCAGCTCTTCGACTACCTTTTTGAAAAAACCGACCATCTGATGTCTGAATATCCTTCCTCCGAGGTCACTATTTTTGGTGACTTCAATGTCCATAATAAGGAATGGCTAGGATCTTCAAAAACCGATCCACAAGGGAGAGCAGTGGAGGACTTCACAGTCAGCAATTCTTTAGCCAATATGGTTCAGCAACCTACTTACTTTCCTCGCATCCCAACATACAGCTCAAATCTCTTCGATCTCCTTACTACAAAACCTGAATGCTATAAGACATCAGTCACCGCCACCCCTTGGTCGCTCAGATCACGGCATGGTCACTGCTTCCTACGCAATGCAACCCGAAGTCACACAGTCATCACACCCACGTATCCTTTGGCACTACACCTCCGCGAACTGAGACGAAATGCGGGATTACTTTTCCTCATTTCCATGGGCGTCTGTCTGCTTCTCTCATCCTGACCCCTCTAATATCTTACAAAACGTCACCGAAATTATCCAAGCTGTCATGGAATTATTTATTACACAGAAAACCTCATCAGCCACTCAAAAGCCCTGGATCTCTAAATCCTGTGAGTGTGTATCGTTCGACCGACAGCGTCTACATGTTTGCAACCCTTGCATACACCAATCAATTTAGGCGGACGTACACTAATTTATTGGTCGACTGTAATTCATCATAAGTTTATGCAATAGGCAATTTGCTTAACACCTTTGCGTGCTGATATAGTATACCTATGATTAAGTTAAAAGAACCCTTATTTTGAATTTATAAGACTATTTTAAGCAAACCTAAATATCCAAACTAACAGATCTTTTATATTTGAAAAAAAATATTAAAGGCACCTAATAAGAGTTATCCATTTGCAATAACAAAATAGTGTTGACGCAGCAAGTGCCTTTTGATAGCGAATTTGTTGTGGTAGCGAGTTTTAATTTTTTTTAAATTGGTAAGCAAATAGGTAGTAAATAGAAGTATCAAAAAAGTTTTTCATTCATTTCGTATCTTAAATCCTTCCCATTAAGCTAGAATCTTCAAAAATCTTGATACATATAAAGTGAAGCCTTTAGAAAAGCACACATTTATTCCGATACTTGAGAAAAATTAATAAAAGGCACTTGATAAGATTTGTTGATTCGCAATAGGAAAAAAGTGTAGGCGCAGCAAATGCGTAATGGTAACAAATTTGCATAAAAAATTCCTGTTGTTAAACAGTAAATATTTGTAAAAAAACTTGTATGCAGAAAGTTACTTGTGGTAGCGAGTTCTATTTAAAAAAATAGTACATAAAATAAAAACTAAAAATCTACATACAGCAACTGCTTTGTTGCAAAGAGTTATCAAAATATTTCAAATGTTAATAAGCGAGAATCTTCAATAATCTTGATGCATATATAGTCACACCCCATAAAAAGAAGTCCAGTTTTATTAGATCAGGTGACCGAGGGGGCCATGAATTCGTCCCTCCTCTCCCAATCGAGCGTTGTGGAAAATGTTGGTTAAGAAAAGCATGAATGTTAGCTGTATGATGAACTGGAGCACCATCATGCATAAACCACATATGATCACGTATGCTAACAGGTAGTTGGTCTAATAATGGGCCAAGGTCTTCTCTTAGAAACTGAAGATATCGCTGTGCAGTGAGCCGTTCTTCAAAAAAATGCGAACTGATGACAAAATTTCCAATAATTTCACCCCAGGCATTAAGAGACCACCTATTTTGACTAGTCGTGTCAGTAAAGTAAGGGTTTTCAGTAGAATAGCAGTGAAGGTTATGTCTGTTGACATCTCCGTTCTTATGAAATGTTGCTTCATCAGTAAACAACGCAAAGTTGAAGAATCTTGTATCTCTTTGGATTTGTTGCTATGTCCAGTGACAAAATAATAGTCGCCTTTGATAATCATCATCGTACAGTTCTTGGAGGAGTTGAATATGGTATGGGTGAAATTTGTTTTTACGTGAAATTCGTAAAACAGGTCTTACTGATCGATTTCTCTTCCTATTTTTCTTGAGCTGATATGAGGGTCTTCTATCACTTTTAAATTTACTATCAGTTCTTTCTCTTCATTCAAAACAGGCTTGGTTCTTTCAGTCTTCTTGTATCATGTGTTCACCGTTTTGTCAAAACGTCTCATCAGTCTTTCAAAAGTGCTTCTGCGTGGTTGTCTTCTATAGGAATATTTCCCATGAGAGATTTTTGTTGCGAATAAACAGTTTTTGTTACTTGCTCCTAACACATAAATCATATCAATCATTTCTCGTCGAGAGAAATTCATTTTAGCATATTGTTATAATTGAAATACGAGAAAATAATTACTCGGTAGTTTAAGTTAATGTTTGACAAGTAAGTCAATACATTGTGTATTAAGATATAATACACTAATTTGTTCCTGTGAATAAATGTGCCTTTTCTCTTAAAAAAGACCCAATATCTCAGTAAATACTGGTTTTAGGTATAGGGAATACTTGATGAAACTAAACGAACATTTGTTGATGTATCGAAATTGATTATAATATACAGGTGTTCCATTTTAATTTCTCGAGAGAACTTGACTCCGGTCTTTTTACCCACCAAGTATATTGTTTTCAAGTAATAAGTACACTTGGAGAGCCCAAATCACCACAACACATTTTAAAAAGACCTGACGATCGTTTCACTAACCAAGTTAGCGTCATCAGAGGATGAAACATTCAAGTAATTCTTTCTGTATTGAGTGAAGTTGGAAGGAGAACACTTTTTCAGATTTTTGGCATGATAAGAGTGTTGTATGCTGACATATTAATGAAGATACAGACCATCATATGTGCCTCTGGTGTTTTGGAAAGGTGGCCATAACTTTTGAACGACTTTGTATAGACCCCAATAACTATACACTGGGTGAATCGGCAAAACCAGAGGAATTCAAAAATGAAACAATATACAGCTGTACCATTTAAAAAGAGTGAAGTTTGGGTTGTATCTAACTTGCACATATGCAAAAATATTTTTAGTTTCTAGCTAATGTTCGTACCTGCAACTTTTGTTCTTTTATTTTTATTTTATTGAATACTAAAGGAGATATTGAACGTGAAGGCACAGTTGGACCACCTGTATGTTCTGTAAAGGAAAGACAAGATTATTTTTTTCAGTAAGAAGTAATAAAGGAGTTCTAGAAACTTATGGAAGGTATTTGTTGTAACCAAATATCATGTAGGTAAGTAAGGTCAAGTAAATATGAAAAGTGGAATATCCTAATTTTGAAGGTAAGATGATTTAAACAGTGCTATCGGGGCGGCAAGGTGGCGAACGAACCCTGAGGGTAAAAAAAGATGATTTAAAGCCTTCTCAACTTCGGATTATAATCAAACTAAAATGAATCCATCACAGTCACAAAAAAAAACTTATAAATAGACTATCACTATAACTAAGGCGGCTATATGGAAAAACGTGGGGACAAAGACCTAGTATGGCCCACTGGCTGTACACAAGGGTGGTCAGACCATCTTTAACATACGCGGCACTGGTTTGGTGGCCTAAGGTGACACAATCCAGTGCCAAACAAAAACTAGGCAAAATCCAAAGGATGGCTTGCCTAGGCATCACAGGGGCCATGTCTTCAACCCCAACAGCCGCCATGGTGTTGCTGGATAGGCCCCCCTACACTTAGTTATTATGGGGGAGGCCAGGCTACGACTATACAGACTAGCCTGCAATGGTAGACTGAAGATCAACCCAGGCTTCACGGGCCACTGCAAAATTCAGGAGATCGTGAAGGAGCCCATGCTTGAAATTAGGTCAGACTTCGCGAGCCCGTGAATCTGCAGGGAAGACAACTTTAGAGTGGAAATCCCCGACCGCGAGGCATGGCGGGAGGAGACGCCGGGCATACCACGGGACGCGCTCGTCTGGTTCACGGATGGGTCCGGCGGGTAGCGTGGGACGGGGGCGTGCTTACTCGGAAGGACCGAGGGTAAGTCATAGTATTTCCCTCGGAGCCCATGCAATGGTGTTTCAGGCCGAAATATATGCCATCCTGCACTGTGTGCGGGAGAACAAGAGGAGGGGCTACACCAACAAGTGGATCCTCATAGCCACAGACAGCCAAGCAGCCAGGCAGCCCTTAAGGCACTAAGTAGCCCACGGGTAAATTCCTGGCTGGTAAGTGAGTGCCGAGACGAGACGAGCGACCTTGCTGGGCAGAATGAGGTGACCCTCATCTGGGTGCCGGGTCACTCAGGGGGTCAAAGGCAATGAAGATGCTGACAGTCTCATGAAGAGAGGGTCAGCAGAACCATTTATAGGACCAGAACCGGCTCTGGGCGTGACAAAGAGCACTGCCAGGGGAGGCATTAAGTCCTAGGTCAGAAACCAACACAAGGTGTACTGGGCAAACTGTCCAGGGCTCAGACATGGGAAGTCAATAATTGACGAACCCAGTTCAAAGAGAGCTGTGGAGCTGCTAAATCTTAGCAGAGGGCAGCTCTGAAACACAACAGGTCTCTTGACGGGACACATGGCCGTCAATAAACACCTGCATATGATAGGGCGGTTCGAAGGGGACCTCGCATGCAGACTCTGCGGCGAGGGGGAGGAATCAGCCCAGCACATCTTGTGCGAGTGTAAAGCTCTGGACAGCAAAAGACAACTGATCTATGGTCAGTCTAGACCGGAGACAGCAATAAAAAACTTCACCCTACCAATCGCTGTGCAGACTAGTTCAAGGCACAGTGATTTTGGAATGGGTGGAGTAAGACAAAGGGTATGCACAATCAACCAAAGGTTGCAGTGCTATCAGGGTGGCAAGGCTGCGGACGAGCCCTGAGGGAAAAAAATCACTATAACTATTCGGTAAGCCAGCTTATTTTTCGCTCAAAACGGTTTCAAGTTGAGTTATGACATATAAAATATTTTAAAACAATTAATATAGTAAACTTGCGATTTACCTCCCGAGGGGTTTTTAGATTTTTTTTTTTTCAGAAACATGCTTAGACCCCTTCCTCCTAGATGCACAAACCACAAGAAACATTTCTTACAACCAACCCGAAGAAACTTATGGGACCAGGAGTGAATAGAGGGGTGCTGATATGGGAAAATAAAAAGAAAATATGGGCAAAAAATTTGAAAAAAGCAGCTTAACGGGACCTGTAAAAATTACCATTTTTGACATTTTGCAGCCATACCTCCTTTAAACCTTATATAGTGCTCATTTGCCCCAGGTCCTGTCACTTCCTTGGGAGTTAATCCGAAGAAATTTTTGATGTGGCTTATTTATTTATTTATTTATATATACACCATCCAACAGCTTAAAAGCCAAATTAAGGATGGGCCGATACACAAAACATAATAACAAGCAATAATCAAACAAATTACACAGAAGAGAGTTACAAATTACATCGCTTTGAAAAACATTTTTATCTCTGATATATTACATGAGAAGATATCTAGGCTGCCCTGCAATACAGAGTAATCATTGCACATCTGGAAAATTGGAGTCGATCGCAGCAATCGCGTACGAGCAGTCGGGAGATAGAATGTGCCTGGAAAACATGCTGCAACACGAGGCACATTGAAATTAAGTTGCTGAAGCAGATCAGGGCAATCAAACACATAATTAACCAGTTTATATAAAAATATAACTAAACTGCACTGCCTGCGCATCGACAGACTCTGCAGACTAAAGCGAAGAAGTAAACTTCCCTGAGGAAAACCAATAGGATATTGACCATCATCACGAAAGCTAAGAAATTTTAGAAATTTCCTGTGCACAGATTCTAGACTTGCCACATGTATCTCATAAGTAGGAGCCCACACAACTGAGCCATATTCAAGTCGGGACCTAACCAGACAACGAAAGAGCAGGGAGATGATGTCAGTTAGTGATAAATTTTTGCTGTTTCTTATCATAAACCCAAGAGTTTTGTAAGCAGAACTGACAGTCTGCTCATAGTGTGGTTTAAAAGATAGAGTACCATCAAAAACAATTCCAAGGTCCCTAATTGTCCTGGGGTGATCAAGCGAAAGCCCCCATATAATGTATCTGAAAGTGATTGAGTGCTTATTTCGAGTAAAGGACATCACACAACACTTCGAAACATTCATAGAAAGACCACTCTGACAGCACCATTCATCAAGCATCTGACGACAGTTCTGAAGCTGCAAACAGTCATCAACACTCGAAATATTTGCAAAAATCTTAATATCATCTGCACACATTAAAAAACGAACAGGTAAAACATGTTTAATTGGGTCAATAAATATATTAAACAGTAGTGGACCGAGTATGGAATCCTGCGGCATTCCCGAAGTAATGTGATGGGTGTTAGATTTGAAGCCTTATGCACTGAGGCATGCAAGAGAGGTGGAAGAACCCCCAAGATGAAGTAGCGGACCCCACCCAGTAAAAAACAAAGCGGAATGTCATCTGGGAGAAATAGAGTGTGATAGTGTACTGGAAGAGGAGCATGTAACATAGCAAGAAGAAAAATACACAAAAATTGAAAAAAACATTTTCAACTTACCGCACCACGCCAGCGAAGAAGTTTAAATGTAAATAACTCAGCAAAGACAAGGAAGTGAAAGATAAAAATACTAGTCAAGATGCCAAACTTTATCTATTAACAGTCGATTTATCTAAAACTGTGTTGGAGCTAAGCTACAAATTCTCCAAAAAAAAAGGTCCTTAGAAACAAGGAAACAAAATAATAAAACATGTTTAAAAATATTTCATTATTATTTAGTATTTCTACTTGATTATTGATTATCAATATGTTATTGTTTTCTTTTGACAATGTCGAAATTCACAATAATATCTAGGTACTCAGAAGAAATCTTAGAACATGAGATTTTCAGAATCGTTGAAAACAAAGTAATAAAGAATGCTAATTTGAAAAAATAAGTTAGCTTATGTGTTGTGTTAAAAAAACATGTGGTGTGAATCTATTTTCTATTAAAGATTATTGCACAAGCAAGCTAATTTTTAGGGCAAATGAGATCCTTCGAATTAATATTAATGTTATTACACAGGTAATTAATTAATTATTAATTGGGACATAGGTGTTTACTCCTAATATTACTAGGTGTATTACCTAGTAATATTAAGTCAACACCTATGTCCCAACATAAATTAATATTGATTTGCTGTCGCACCTAAAACCAAACACTTTATATCAACTTACCAGTAACAGGAGACGTAGGAGCAGTCACTCTGTTTTGGAAAAATGTTGATCATTGTCTTTTTCGAAGCATTTTCGGAAATAGATCGTTGTATGTAGCTGTTGTTTGGTTCTGATGCCATTTCTGTTAAGATTTAAAGAAAAATAGCTTACAATACTTCCATTTAGGTGTAACTATGATTTTCAAGACTTTTGAAATAAAAAAAACAACTTTTTTTTATCCTGCTATAAATATTACAAAACGTAACGATTCCAAAGTTCCGCACCAACAACTGCACTGCTGTATTTTGTGATGCCGTAATTTGTAGTCTGAAATTTTTGCTTGACAACTACGACCTTGATTACAGGCGCTCAACACGCGCTATATTTAAATGTGTAAGGATTGTTAATAATTACTATTTACTTAATACTGGTTAATACCCACCAAAACAAAAAATGTCACATGCTGTTTGACTTTATAATTTAAAAGTCTGGACGCAGCAAGTGCGTTATGGTAGCGAATTTTCTTAAAAATGGCAATTAATGGCAAATATGTCTTGTTTTTAAAAGGGCATTTGGTTGGCAGTATAACCTATATAGTACTAACGTACCATAATTCATTAAAATAGCTTTGTTGTTTCAAAAAGTACAAACATTTTCCGAAAATCAACTTAAAAAGTTCCAGAAAAAACTGGTCCGATTTTCCTGCCAAACACACCTCTTCAAGCTATTTACGCACTTGCCAAGATATAAAGTATTCACAAACAGCTTTAGGACCAAAATTGAAAAAAATATATCGACATTTATTTTCTAAAAATGCGCCATTTATTTTTACAGAAATTGCCTTCAGTAATGTTACCCTAAATTATATTTTTCACAAAAGTTCGACATTTTTTTTTAACAATAACTTACTAAACATGTATCAACCAAACCTCACAAAAAATTATTTCTACGGAAACACTAAAAACATTTCTGCGAAAACTTTTCAAATTCAGACACTATTTGAGAGCGCCTGTATACGGCATCTTGAATTTTTCGACCAGTAATACAAACAAAAAGCTCTCTGAATGTGTCATTTCCATGGGGCTCCGCTATCTATTAATACAAACGCCTTATCACAATTTGTGATATGCGTTTGTGATATGGGCCAAAAACGTGAAAAGTTGCAAAACAATTGAAATAACTCAAAAAACGATATCAATTTTTTTTACCTTACAAACATTCATTATAATTCGGTGGAAACTACAAAAATGCAATACCACAAGGTGTGTTCTTAAAAAAAAAGTGTGTATCACCAACGACTTATGGGCCAGCCTAGTGATTGTCAAAATAGGTTTATAAAATGCAACTCGAAACACCCTATAATTAACGTATATAATTTTTTCTCATATATATTGTATAATAACGGATATATTGAGCTTTACCGTAGAAATGCGTCACCCTGTATATGTGTAAACAGACAAAAATTGAAACTGACCCCGTATATGGTTTTAGGGGTTCTAGTTCGCGCTCATTTGAAGAAATCTTTTTAAAATACATAAGTCGCGGTGTTCTCATTAACGAATTTCTTCTACGAAAATTTCCTAAAAGATAGACTATTAAACCATAAACTCTATAGCTTAAACCACTGCCAAAGAATCAGAAAGAGGGTCTATTTGAAATGGATTTTCCCAAAATATTTTAGCAAAATTAAGGACAATGATCGCTGAAGCTGAAACTTAAGGCTTTGTAAAACACACTTATTACAACATTTTTTTATAGATAATTCGTATTTGTTTCAGATTCGTTGTCTGAAAATTGCAAATTCTGATGTTTCGAATGGCGGCTCTGACGTTTTAAAAAGAAAAATTATAAAATGTTCAAAATATTTTTTCTGATACTTCCTGACCTTTTTGCGCTAAGAAACATAACCGTTGTATGTAATATTCAATTGGTATTGCTAATCACACAAAATATTTTGCTCGTGTGCTGTCACCAGTGTCCCCTGGTGGCAGCGAAAATGTTTTTTTAATACCTATAACTTTTTTCTTTTAACATAGAGATCTAAATTTTGGCACGTAGGGTAAGTTTGATAGTAGAAACGCACATGCCAAATTTGGTTGTCATACCGCCGTTATTTTCGGAGATACAAAAATTTGTCGAAAGAAAACCCAAAATTTTTCCAGAAAAAACTCGTCCGATTTTTCTGGCTAACGAACTTATCCAAGCCACTTACAAAAAAAAGATACGTGCCAAATTTTATCAAAATCGGACCATTATTTTTTGAGTTATCGGTGTGATACAAATATATATATATATATATATATATATATATATATATATATATATATATATATATATATATATATATATATATATATATATATATATATATATATATATATAAACACATATCTCCTCAAAAATTCGCTAAAATGTGTTCTTATAATTCTTCATCAATTTGTAGTTTAAAATTATAATAGACATATTTTAGTGGCATAAAACGTTTTCCAACCCTAGACAATTATTTGTCAAATATGATACCTTCCTTTCATTGTCATAAGCGAAGATTGGAAACTGTGATGAGCACTGACATCTATAAATACATTTTTTAATCGTTACTGGCTTAGATTATTGCTCGTGGTGACTGTAACTTTGTTAGCGAAACCATCGTCGGGCCGGACCCTAGATTAGGTAATAAGAGAAAATTGTTCATCCTCTGATGACGCTAACTTGGTTAGTGAAACGATCGTCAGGTTTTTTCAATGTGTTGTGCGCGGTGATTTGGGTTCTCCAAGTATGCTTATGATTATGTTGCTAGATGGCGCCATATATTAAATGTATGTTTAGGCATTCAAACATGTTCCCTGCGTTTTATCAATAATTAAAACGATTTGATACTTTGACTGATTATAACCAGGCATCACTGAAGTATGATAAAAAATGTATATTCAAGATTCCAGTTTTTTCCATTGAAATGTAACTCACATTGGAAGGGACCCTGACAGCATTTTTCTAAATGCCACACGTGATCGCAAATTGGGTTCTAAACGAGGATTGACTTATATCTATTATTTCATAGTAGAAAGAATAAATATGCTCTGCGATCCTATTGCACCGCCTATAATATGATTAATTTACCTTCTAAAACTGAATTTAACCTTAGCATATTCCTTCTTCCTAATTAAAATTAAATAATGTATCAAGCCTCGTTTAAAAACTGATGCATAAACCGATTCGCGATTCCTTTTGTAAAGTTTTAAAATAATGAAAAAACTATTGACCTAATGTTAATGAGTAAGAAAAAGATAGCATCTCCTTTTATGCCTCATCTCTGTATTGAAAATTTGGCTTAACTCTCATTCATGTGGGGTCCCTTCCAAAGAACTTTTTGTTCTTTGGTCTCTTCCATTTCAATGGTTTTTCTCGACTATTGGAAAGCTGCCTTTTTTTCATAAATAAGTAAAATTTTTCTCTTTGGTTTCTCTATAGAAAATGACACTGGCTTCATGTGCAACCATAGCAACCTTAGAATATAAAACTTTTCAATGCTTGCAACTCTGCAACTAGAAGAGCTGTCAACTGTCGAAAATGTATAAATTTCTGATTAAAAATGCACCTATTTTGGTTTGGTTTGAATTTTTATAAATATTCAAAATCAACCAGGCCATTATTGAAATATACCGTGAAAGCTAAGAATAATTCTGTCTCGTTAAGATGTGGTCAAAGATGGTATTGTCACCAGACATTACCTGAAAATAATAATTGTAAGTAGATTTTTCTTAATTTTTGAATGGAGTGCAAAATTTTTTTTGTTTGAGGTACAGCTTCAAATAATGGAAAGTTTCTACCATTTAATGAAATGGTTAAATTCAGAAAGGATCAAGCAGAGAGAAGTATACTTGTCCAAGTACAGTCGGCCAAGTCTGCTAAGGAATTACATTCATATTGTAGTTCAATAGGAAATGTAAAATCTATGTTCCATTATACAAGTGGTATAGAACCATTGGTAAGCCTTTTATCAGGATATTATTGATCACATTATGAATAGTGAAGATTTATAATCCTGTTCACTTATTTTTTTTCACTTATATTTTTTATAGCACTTCATTCTAGTAGAATTTTCCAAAAAAGATGATGTTGAAAAGGTATTGTCAGATAGTAGTTATTTGGAAATGAATCAGGTTGTTCCAGTGCACTCTCCATTTTTATGGTTTCGTGCAGTTTCCAAAAAAGATAAGAATAAACAAAGGAAAGTGAAAAATCTGGATCTTGAAAATGGGACTGCCCAGATGAAAGATGAGGACATCAGAGAAGAACTGAGAAAATGTGACAACGTAAGTTTGTTTCAATTTGACATTTGTTATCGTGATAAATTTATACAAAAGTTGCTAGTTGACGAAAATTGGTTATAGTTAAATCAGAATAAAGAAAAATCTACATTTTGCTTACAATTAGTGTATCAGTACCACAAATCATCTGTGTAACAAATTACTCATAACTTTTTCGAAGCCATCAAGGTTTTAAATGTTGGTAAATTTGCAGATTAGCTCCCGAACGATTTTCTAAAAACTGTTTTCAGAAATTGAGAGAGATTTCTTGTTCATACCCCCCAAAGAAGTTACGGGACCTGAGGTGAATAGGGGTCTGTGCGGGGTAGGCATGGTTTAATGGGGATATGGCTTCAAATAGACAGCTTTCAAGTTTTCTTCGCATTTTCTGCTCATATTTCCCTTTTACTACCTACCCCGCCCAGCACCCCTCTTCACTCCTCGTCCCGTAACTTTCTTGGGGCGTGTAAACAAGAAATTTTTCTTGTGGTTTGTGCATCCATGGGGGGTCCTAGTTATGTTTTTGAAAACAATTTTTTGATAAGCGTTCTGCAGCTAATCTGCAAATTTACAAAAATTTTAGTTATTTAAAGTACCTATGTAGTTATTATGTACATTGATCAGACAAAAATGCATACTTTTCTATGCATGTTCTGCAGCAGCATTTGGCTGATTACATTTCACAGTGTTACCAGTTCCTACTCTTGAATTGCCAACAAATAATAAGAAAGTGAGTCTCATAAATATACTGATGAATTTATCTTTTATCTATTAAGGGAAATAAGTAAAAAAGATATACATATTATAACATAGAATTGAAAATCTGGTAATAGTGTATAAGTTCGTTGACTAGAAAGATAAACTTGATTTGAGCACAATCATTTTTTTTTACTTTAACGTCAGTCTATTTCCACCAATCACCGACTCCAGGGGGTCGTTTCACCTCACTATCCTGGCAATTTTGCCGAACCCTTGCCATTCTGTAAGAAGGGTGGGGATCTCTAATGTGCCCAAAATCAGATGGGAATGGGACCAACGACTTTATTTTTACAAAATATTTTTCACAAGACTATGGGGTTTTTGTTGTTACAGATATCACAACAAATGATTCACCTCCATCAGTTAACTAGACTCAATGACCTTGGTGCTAGATTAAGGTTTTTAACTGCCAGACAAATAGAAATTTCACTATTAGGAATGTTTCCCCATGTAAAGGCATTCCCGTTTGGTTCTTCAGTTAACGGATATGGAAAAATGGGATGTGACTTGGACCTGATTCTCCGATTATGTGACAAAGAGGTATGTGTATCGTATAACAAAGTTATGTAACAATTTTGTACATGTTTATACCCTGTTTCAAAATAAACTAGATCTCAATAAAGTATTTTGCTATAATCATTAACTATACCAATTTAAAAAGCTTTTCGTACTGTTTAATTTTTTTTTATTCAGTTCAATAATACATCATAAAAACCCTTTAAGGCTTATGTCTGACAACATAATAAAAAAACATAAATTTAACATGTGTAATTGGGAACTAGTTTTCAATACTACATTAATGTCTCTATTATCATAGTGTTCTCTTGTTCAGCAAGTACTTCTTTATCTCACTTTTCCATTTGTTTGTTTTTAATCTTTTCATTTCTTCAGGTATTTCATTGTATAGTTTTACACCATTAAATAGTATCCTTTTTTGTCCTGTGTTTGTTCTTGCAGCCTCTGTTCTTATGTCTAAACGTCTCCTTGTACCATAACTATGTACTTCGTTGCTGTGTCTCATTTGCAGTTCTGGTTTATTTATTTCTCCCTGTCTTAGTTTCTGGATGATTTTCATTGTTTCATAATTTGTTAGTTCTGCAATGTCTAATTGTTTAGTTTTTCTGAAAACTTCATTTGTTGGGGTCCAATAACTCAGATCATATATTAATTTTAGGATTTTATTTTGTATCCTTTGTATACTAGATATATCTGTTTTATTGCCAGTGCCCCAGAAAGGAATCATGTTCATCAATTTACTTTTTATACATGCCTCGTACAACATTATCTTCTGTGATTTTGGGAGACAGTTTTTGATTTTATAAGCCATTGCTATATATGATGATATCTTCAATTTTAGTTCATTTATGTGTTTAGTCCATTTTAAGTTTTTATCAATGTTTAGGCCTAGATATTTTACACTGTCTACTTCTTTTATGCTTCGTCCTTTAATTGTAATATTCATTTGGTGTCGTTTAGTGGTTTTCTGTATGTGGATTAAGTAGCATTTCTTTTCATTTATAGTTAGTCGATTTGTGTTTGTGCATCTCATTAGTAGTTCTAGATCTTCATTTATCTCAGCTTTGGTTTTCTTGTCGTCCACATTTTCATAGAAAATTGCCAAGTCATCTGCATACATCATTTGTTTCCCATTCAATTTGTATAGGCTCAGTTCGTTTATGTATAGTATATACAGGTATGGTCCTAGAATGGACCCTTGAGGAACGCCACAGGTCATGTGAGTTCGTTCACTTTTCACATCTCCTATTTGTGTGTAGTGCTTTCTATTTTGTAGATAACTTTTTAGCAGCTTCAACACGTTCCCTGTTATTACCATATTTTCAAGTTTAGCATTTATTATTTCGATGTCTATTACGGTAATCCAGGATCAGACCTGTTATGCATTCCCCTCTGTCCAAAGCACTCTGCAGATAGTTCATTAAGTTTAACATTGCAGTTGTTGTAGATTTTTGTCTTTGGAAACCATGTTGACAGTTTGTTATGAGTCCAATACTTTCTATGTAGTCTGTTAGTCTTGTATGTATAACTTTCTCAAAAATCTTGCTAAATACCGTGAGGTTAGATATGAACCTGTAGTTATTTGGCATAAGTTTACTTCCTTCTTTAAAAGTTGGTGTGTTTCTAGCTATTTTGAGTTCTTCAGGGAAGTGTCCATCTTTGATGTGCTGATTTACCAATTTTACTATTGTCGGTGCCAGTATATGGGCTAATTTTTTAATGTAGATTGGTTTTATTCCATCATAGCCTGGTGACGCATATGTTTTAAGGTTTTTTATAACTGAGATTATCTCTTTTTCATTAATTGATCTCATATACATAGACGTTTGGGTATCATACTTTTTTTGTTCTGCTGCTTCTAGACAGCTTCCTGTGATTGCCTCAGCCAGTGTGCTTCCTATATTTGTGTGGTAATTATTCAAAATGTTCACTATATCTTGCCTACTTGTTGTCTGCAGTATCTCAGTTCCCTTCGCAATTTCTTTTATATCTACTTTCTTTGTGTCTGTTCCTGTTTTTAAATTATTTATTGTTCTCCATATTTTTTTAATATCTCCATCAGCCGACTTTATTTTATTTGTATTGTACTGCTTCTTACTTGCTTCAATTTGTTTCTTTAAAATTTTTTGTTTATTTTTGAAATCAAGTTTTAATTGTTCACTGTAACCATTTTTCACCATTTTTTTATATGCCTTGTTTCTCTGTTCAATTTTGCTGTAAATTTCTCTTGTCATCCACCCTTCATGCGATGAATTTGTGTATTTCTTTGTTTCTTCCGTGGTTGCATTTTTTATCTCACTCTGTATCAATTCTTGAAGCTGTTCAAAGCTATCTATCGGCTCCTTTAGTTTGGTTTTCAAACTGTTGTTTAGTTATTTGTAATCTGTCTTTCTTTCATTATTTTGTATTTTTCCTGGTAATTTTATTTCTAATCTGATCGCTCTGTGATCACTTAAATGTGTCTCAAATAGAGTAATTTTAGGTTCTATCTTGAAATTTATATTCGATATTATATGATCAATAATATAATGGTTCTCTGTTGGATTTCTTCTCGTGTAATTTTCTATGTCAACCTTATTTAATATTTTGTAATCCTTTCCTGTTAGCATTGCTATGTATTCATTCACTATTGTTTCGTCCTTTTTTAACCCATTTATATTCATATCCCCGATTATAATTGACTGTTTTTTATGGTATAATATGTCTGAGTTCAATCGTTCATAGAAATCTGGTAAATTATTTTGATTAGGTTTTCTATACACTACACTCAAATGCAGGTTTAAATCACACAACTCAACCTTTAGAAAATTATGTTTATTTTGGTAGTTTTTTTCAAACACTACTTCATGTTCTATGTCACTCCTCAGGTATATACTAGTTCTCAGGTATTTGTAATGAACCAATAGGTTATTGCTTAGAAAATTGCATATTAGAAGTTTTTGGAATGTTTATTGGTCTAAGTAGAGCAATATGGTTCTCTGTTGGGATGCCTGTTACTTATTACACAGGATGGAATACCTGGAAGCAAGGGAATTTTAGTAATGTTAAATAAAAAATGATCAGAGAAATCTGGGAATTTGTGCAAAATGCTGCCAAAAGTCTGGGAAGTTTTATGTTGTTCAGGGAAACATTTTTTCATTTTGTATTTTAATTATCATCTTTTCAGTACAACATTCTGTAGCAAGGGCTGCTTTTTAAATTCTCTTGCAGCAATGGTTTGTTTTCTCCAACAGAGAGAAAAATACATTTTTAATTATAGTGAATTCTTCATTTAGACAGCGTACCCAGCAACCTGGAAAAATCAGGGAATGTGAAATACCCGCTAAAATGTCAGGGAAGTGTCAGGGAAATTTGTGATTTTACTCAAATGTCATGGAAATCATTCAGTAGACCTGGAAATTATATGTTTGTAAAATTTCGTTACTAGCAGATGCTTTTTTATTATGATTTCATATATATTATATGAATTTTCTCACGTGAATAGTTTTCTCATAACTAGGAAAATATATCTTGATAACAATGTGTCTTACCTTGGGTACCAATATCACTTAAATCCACCAATGAACGCAGCGTATGCCACATCATGCGCCGATATAAATAGCGTTTCCTTCATCTATCTCAAACATGGCTCATATGTACAGCTCACTTGGAATGTTCTTCCTTGAATGCATAAAATGCAAAATGGGTTTTAGGTATTGGCTGGGTAGAGCTGGGATGTGAATGTGTTTATTCTATTTTACCCTTTATGATCATGTTGAAAGTAGCAAAATGTTTGGTATTTGTATATGGCACATGTAAACAGTATCTTTGTTTCATTTTTCAGCGCATTTTCATAAATAAAATTTCGCTTTTAGAGAGGTAACGACTTTCGAATTTTCAAAAAAAATATTTATGGGCGCGAATCTGAGCTTTTGGAACCCATTTCCGAGGCTTATCCCAATTTATATATAAGAACAGCATGGTTTGCAGAGTTTCTACGCCACCTAGAGACTTCTCGTTTGTTGCATCACACTGGAAAATTCTTTCCGGAGGCTAAGTTCGTTGGCCAGTTATAAAAGTCAAGTTATTCTATGAAAAAATTGCAAATTTTCTTCTCAAAAATGCTATATATTATCAATTTAACACAGTTAAGCATACTTATGTTTTTGATTATGTAAGTTTTTTTATTCAAAGTTTCTAAACAATGTATTCAGGTATGGGTGTTTTTTATTTCGAGTATTATGAAAAATGTGCTCGAGGGGCCTGGAAATGCCAGGGAATTTGATTTTTTTTTTCCTGATGTTTAGACTGCATAATAGATAATTTTTCAACTGATTTTTAGGTCGATGAAACAAAAAGATTGGTATTCCATGGAAAAGCATCATCGGGAACCGAAAGGTCAGCTTCACAAAGAACGCTAGAATCCATAGGTGACCTAATACAACTTTTTTTACCAGGATGTGCTCAAGTGCGTAGAATTTTACAAGCTAGAGTTCCAATCATCAAGTACAACCAACAATTAACAGGCGTGGAATGCGATCTGTCAATAACAAACATGTAAGTTAAACTAGTAGACACTAAGCCTATAAGAAGCTGGATTTGACGAGTGACATTTTAAACAATAGACAATTTGCAAGAATTTTCCATTACATGAATTTAACATTTACTTAATAGTTTTTCATATATCGCCGTTCTCAGGATGTAGGGGCTTAACTGACAAAAAAGCGAAATTGAGTTATACCCTGCAAAGTGAATGTTTCACCATGCTTTATGTTTCCACGAAAGGGCTTATCTGAGTTCCTCAAGGTTAAGCTAGTAATGCAATATGATACTTGGACCTATCTTAAATGTCTTAAAATATTGACTGGACGAAGGGGCTTATGTAATTAGGCCTTTTCGTAAAAACTATATTTAGGGAACATTAGGAAAACATTAGTTTCACGAAGAGGCCTAACTAACGCTTTGCGTCTGCGCCTGTAGTTATATATAAGAATATAACACAAACCATTCTTTTAAACATCGACATTCCTGATAAACACAAAATATCCAAACAACCCAAAAAATATATCGTTATGGGGGAATCAAGAGTATGTATTAGAGAGAAAAAAAATGAACACAAAAGAGATAGCAAAGACTCTGCGCAATTCTGGTCTCCAATACAAGTCTCCGACCAAAAAACTGATTGTCCCAGAAAGCAAAATGGGCATCAGTTGCAATGCTGAATCTTGCAAGTAGAGAATCTGTTAGAAATGTTTTTTGTTTAACGATGATATTCGGCAGCAAATTTTTAACAAATTTCATAATCTAGGGGATTTGTAATTGAAACGCGAAGATGTAGTTCATTTTATTAATGAGGAATGTATTAAAAGAAAAACGATATCAATGCATCAGTCCAGGCGTCAAAAGACTAAGCATTTTTTCTTCTGTTGGGGGAAAAAAAGAGATGGTATGCAAAAGTATGTTTTTAAATTAGGGGTTACCGATAAAGCCATGCGTACTGCAGTTTAAAAAAAGTAAAGCAGCGGCATCATTACTAAAGCTGTGTGTGGAGGTCGCCAGCATTCGTATACTTCAAAAGACAAAGCCTTAGGAGTATCTGTAATCAATCATATTCAACGATTTCCAAAAGTGGAGTCCCACTATCGCCGCAAGAGTTCAACAAGGAAATACCTATATAGTGATTTATCCTGCTGTAAATGTACACACTGTATTTAGAACATTGTGTAGAAAATTGCATTAAGAAAGCGTCTTTTTCTTTATACAGTCAAAATTTTAAAAGTATGCAGCTGTCTTTTCACAGGCCTAAGAAGGATCAATGCAGTCTTTGCAAGTCATATTTACAGAGATCTGATGAAATCAGAACAAATTTAATTGATCAATATCAAAAGCATATAAAAGAAGAAAAGGTTAGAGACATAAAAAATATTTGCAAAGAAGAAGCCCAGCTTCATAAAATGTCTGTGGTTTGTGCTTCGTTTGATCTGCAACAGGTTAGTCATGTACATATATCAAACGATAAAATCTTCTACAAAAGAAGGCTAGGGGTTTTTAACTTTACAATATTCGATATTGGCTCTAGAGATTGTTTTTGTTTTACCTGGAGTGGGGGAAATGGTAAACGAGGTCCCTGTGAGACAGTGACAGCTTTGTATACTTTTTTAGGTAGATACTACAAAGATGGAACTAAGACAGTATTCGCGCAAACGGACGTGGGAGGGGGCAAAATAAAAAATCAATTATAACCTCCACTCTACTGTATGTAATTAACAACAGCACGAATTTAGAAGAAATAATCCTTAGATTCTTTGCCCCTCACCATGGTCAAAACGAAGGAGACTCGGCCCACAGTGCAACTCCAAATGCTCCAAAAATTAGCTGGTGATATCATGATTCCCATGCACCTCATTTCAGTATTTCGTGTGGCGAGAAGAAAGAATCCATATACTGTTGTCCCCTTAAGCTACACTTACTTTTTAGATTTTAAGATGTTTTCGCAAAATCTTCGACTTCTCTCTGTACGTACAGATGATAGCAGTTCAGACAAAAACATAAAGTGGAATGAAATGGTTGAGTTTGTTGTAAAGAAAAGTGAGCCGATAAAGATTTATTTTAAGAATAACCATTTAGAAACTCAGTACACATCAATTAGTTTAAAAAGGCAAACATCTGTTTCTGTTATGCATTCAGTTATGCACAATAATATACCCAAGTTTTACAAAGAACCACCTACAGTGCTGCCACTCCAGTTGTGAAGGAAAAAGAACACACGGACTTTTATCGCTCATTACCTCATTAGACAGCACATTTTCGTTTTTGTCTGTAAAATGTAACTTAATAAACACATTTCTTACTCAGTATAGCCTTTTTGCATTACATAATCGAATAAGCCCAAAGCTATCTTATTAGTTTCTACTGGGCTTATCCCATAAGTTTCTTTTTTTTTGCCACAAATGGGCTTATCTACAAAAAGCAAATTATTCGGGGTCCTTTTTTGATTTTTTTTTTTGCTTTGTTTAAAAATACATTTGCGGTATTTTATATTTTCATAAAAAAACAGTAACCCTTTTAGAATTAAACACTAAATGTTTAAATTTCACGTCAAAATACTATAAAATCTTTAAAATGCTCTCCTGAAAAATAGTGATATATCAGTTAAGCCCCTACATCCCGAGGACGACGATATAAAACATTATTACATGCATGAAAATACCCAGAAATATATATAGTGGACAGAAAAAGACTTTTAAAATTAAAAAATATTGAACCAATATCAATTGACTGCGAACGTTTTGCTATTGGTCGTGATATAGCTGGATAGTAAATAAATATCATGTTTGCATTTGCCTTATGGTATGATAGGTATGATCACTTGTTTCTCAACATCGTGGTGAATCTTATTCGTTTATTGTGCTTCTTCTGGTTGAATAGTGTAAAGTGTGTTTAATAAAATGGGAGACAAAGGTTTTCAACTGGTGCAATCAGATAATTTGCCCAGAATTGACTCATTTGTGATCACATCATTCTTTGGTGAAAATCCATACTTCATAAGTGCTGAAATAAAATGAGCAAAAGCTGGGAGGTATGTGTAAATAAGTCAATGCTAGTTGAACACATATTTGGCCAATTATGTCATGTACTTATTCATATCATATGTAATATATTTTGCTTTGGATGAAGTCAACATGACATGACAACAACATAACCTCAAATCTACCATATGCTTTTGAGAGAAAATGTTGTCTGAATTATTTACAGATAATGAATGGAAGCAAACCCAATAATTCTGTTAACTAATAACCTGATATCACTAATATTCATTGTGAAAATGAGGAGGTACTTACAATAAAATGGTCTTCACAACAATATAAGGTGGCTTTCTCAGAGAACTGGATTTTTCATTTCATCCCGCTTGCTTTCTAATTTGAACCACTTTTGGAACAATAAAAATCGTTTCACTGGAGTTTTTATAGTCTTATTTGTACACATTGGTACTATACAGTATTTATATAAGCTTTATTTTCCATATTATCAAATAAAATCACTTGCAGAAGCCAAGATTCAATCAATAACTTGCAACACAGGATGCAAGCACAGAGAAGCAAGTTCATTATTGACTATTGTACTGTCCCGTGACATCACAGATCATGGCAGCAAAATAGTGCTGTTTGAAATCAATTATGAAATTCGCATTTTCAAATATTTTATTGCATCGTTATGTAAAATGAACAATTAAAAAAAAGTCTGGACGCAGAGTGCGTTATGATAACGAATTTTTTTTATAAGGACGTTTGGTTGGCAGTATAACCTATATATTAGTAACAATCTACGGTATTTCATTTGTTGTTCATCAACCGAGGTTCTGCCATTGTATTTGAGCAAGTTGAATGTCTGCACGTTCCGCCCTTCCGAGGGGGCGTAAAGCCGTCGGTCCCGTGTCCATGTGATGTTGGGCACGTTAAAGATCCCTACCCTCTTTACAGAAAGGCAGGGGTTCAGCAAATTTCCAGGATAGTGAGGTGAAACTGCTCCCTGGAGTCGGTGATTGGCCATAGTAGCGGAAATAGGCCGACATTAAAGAAACAAAAACACACACACACACCATTTTTTTTTTTTACAGAAATTGCCTTCAGTAATGTTACACTAAATTACGTTTTTCACAAAAATTCGACAACTTTTCTTTTACAATAACTTACTAAACATTTATTATTAATTACCAACATATATATATATATATATATATATATATATATATATATATATATATATATATATATATATATATATATATATATATATATATATATATATATATATATATATATATATATATATATATATATATATATATATATATATATATATATATATATATATATATATATATATATATATATATATATATATATATATATATATATATATATATATATATATATATATATATATATATATATATATATATATATATATATATATATATATATATATATATATATATATATATATATATATATATATATATATATATATATATATATATATATATATATATATATATATATATATATATATATATATATATATATATATATATATATATATATATATATATATATATATATATATATGTATATATACAGGCTTCTGGTAATTACATCGACAACGGTTAACTGTAGATTCGTGTGATCAAATGATTACGATTTCTCAAAAAAAGTTAGGTAAAAAGTTTTTGAGTTATAGCCCTCCAAAGTTTAAGAAAAAAAGTTTTTTGACTCGGAAAAGAATTAAGGTTAACGAATTTTGGCAACTGACTTTAACTCATTTAGACACATTATTCTTGAAAAAGCTAACAAATTTTGCAAACCGGCAGTAGGTTTTTTGCTTCTGGGGTATACTTGTAATAGCCAGAACTTTTACAGATGTTAATTTTTTCTAACCTAACTTACTTCATTTTGAAGTTGCATTCATTATCTAAAATTTTTGCCTCTTAGCAAATTTGTCTAAAGTTAACCGGTTTAATGGTTTATCATAACTCATTGATACAAATGAGTATTGCTTGAAAACCATTCTAATACCGTTAGCCGAATTACATACAACTAAAAAGACACATTTACTTCAAATGTTAAAAATAAGAGAATTTCAAATTTATTGAATAAATTAATTTGTAATAATAAAAACCTAAACAAAAATTAAGCTAATATCAGAAGAGTCAAAAATTGAAAAACATTAATTTAATTATAAAACAAAATAGTAATATTAAACAAAATTAAAAAAACTATCTTAATAGGTGTTCAAATGCGTCGTCGTAATTCTTCCAGGGACTCCGATTCTGTTGCGTAAATTCTACTCTTTAAATGGCCCCATAGAAAGAAGGCTAAAGGAGTTAAATCCGGTGATCTAGGGGGCCACTCAATAGCACCTCTATGCCAAATCCATTGTCCTGGAAACTCTGTTCAAAAACTCCCTAGCATGTTGTGAAAAATGCGGAGGAGCTCCATCTTGTTGAAACACTAATTGATTTTCTTGATAGCGATCATCATTTTCAACAATGTCAATTAATAGAGGGTAAACGATATCTTCCAGTAACTCCAAATACGTTTCGCCACTCAAATTCCCATCAAGAAAAATTGGTCCGATTAAACAGTCTCCAAAAATGCCAGTCCAGACATTTAAGTTCTGTGGAGTTTGAGTGTGGACTTCGTGAAAATTTCTTGGCTTATTATCTGCCCAATAACGACAATTATGACGATTGACTGTAGAGTTTAATAAAAACGTACACTCGTCTGAAAAACAGATATTGAACAGAAAGTTCCCGTTATCAGCTATTCGTGCAGTCATAACTTCACAAAACTCCAGCCGCTGATCAAATCATCTTCATGCAGTTGTTGTACAAGATGAATTTTATACGGGTGAAATTTATGATGCTTCAATATTCGCTGAATAGTTCTTCTTTTGATGTTTGAAACAGTGGCCAATTTTCTCGTGCTCAAAGTTGGGTCTGCAGCAATTTGTCCTAAAACTTCAATCCCAGTGGTCTCATTTCTAACCGGAAATTCACGTTCAGAATCCCGTTTTTTGTTGGCTACTGAACCACTTTGTCGAAACTTTGCAACTAACTCCAAAATGTATTTTCTGTTAACATGTCTGTTCGGATGTCGTTCATTAAACAAATTTGCAGTACGGTTGGCACAGTCATCGTTTTTGAAAAAAAGAGTAATTATTTCAACTCTTCCTTCTACAGAATACACCATTGTGAAATTAATTTTTGGTAGTACTATCAAGTATCAAACCGACCGATAAACTGAAATAATAAACCGCATTTCTCTCATTCCGATAAGAAATGTTCTGGTAGTCAATTTTTTGTTTACAAACCAACAAAACATTGAATTTATTATCGAAATGAGTGAAATGCGTTTTTGCATCTTCAACTGTGAATAATTTTTAAACGAGTTGATAAAACTTCCAAAAAAATTAGTGTGCTGAATTCAGAAAAGAAAGAGCTTTCAAATGATATAACACTCGACCCATGTTCTCTATTTAAAATATAAGGGTTGTTATCACCACCCTTAAGGGGTTGATGTGACAAAGTTGAGTCTTATGTCAAAACATGTCCCCCTCAATACTAAAATTGACGTGTTTCAGTTTCTTTAAAAAAAATTCTCTGGACGCAAATCGGTCTGTTTCGTTTTCAATGCGCCACCATATATATATATATATATATATATATATATATATATATATATATATATATATATATATATATATATATATATATATATATGCAATGCTCTTGGCACAAAAAACGCATTTCCGCAATAATTTATTTTTTAAGTTTCGGCAAATTTCGATGGAAAGTTTCCGGGTGTTTTCATCAAATGTGAATTTTTTCATCTCTAGCATGCGGTATGGTGGATGTAAGACAGAGGGAGGGGGGATAAGAATTGTGATTGAAAATCGGGTCGCAAATACTCAAAGGTTGAGAAACGCTGGGCTAAAGAATAAAAGGGAACCAACAACCTAATAGAATTGGAATCTCCCAAACGGATTAAGTACAGGCGAAGGTTGCGAAATGTAAACAGTGGTGGGTGATATATAAAAGGTGGTGGCAGGTCGCTGAGGCTTCTCAAACATTGTACAATTATAATCAATAAGTCATAAATAAATCAAAACTTCTTGACAAATTTTTTTGCTTCTAATAATTTAAATTTGTTTCAGGTCCGGTTACCACATGTCTGATTTCTTATATGTGATGGGTTCGGTAGATAGCAGAGTTCAACCTTTGGTTTATACAATTAGAAAATGGGCCAGTGAAGTTGGTATAACCAATTCATCACCTGGCAGGTGGATATCAAATTTTTCTCTAACACTCTTAGTACTGGCGTTCCTTCAAAGACCATTACATTCGGAACCCGTGTTACCTTCATTTAACACACTTATAAAATTAGCAAGTGAGTTTTAATATTTTCAGCTTGTAAAACGATTTTATGGAGTTATTCATTAATCTGTTTGTTTTCAGGGCCTTCAGATAAATATGCTACTGAAGATGGCATTAACTGCACTTTTTTAAGAGACATAACCAAATTACTGGACAAAACTAGAAACCAAGAGCCTTTAGAAATCTTGTTAAAAGAATTCTTTGAATATTACACCCAGTTTGATTTCTCAGCGAAAGCCATAAGTTTAAATGAGGCTGTGATATTCGCAAAACCAGATCATAGTGCCATGTACATCGTGAATCCATTAGAAAGAGGATTGAATGTTAGTAAAAACGTTAGTTTGGAAGAGGTTGAGAAGTTTAAAACGGAAGTAAGAAATGCTGCTTGGGTGTTGGAATCTGAGGAAAATAAAAAATCTTTAAATTGGGGGTTATTATCAGTATTTAATAGCAAACAGCGAGTGGAACCGTTAAACTTTATTTTTAGCCCGAGGAATGGTAGGCTTATGGAAGTCAGTGCGCTTTTCGAGGATGAAAATAAAGATCAAGCCGAGCCTAAGGATGATACTGAATTTAAAAATGAAGATGTTGCAAGACAAGTACAAAGGATCAAAAGTGAAACACGAGGGAAGATCGAAGAACTTAAAACAAATGCCAAATTGCAAAAGACTAGTAGGTAGTAAAAAAAATAATAATTTGTGTTAATATCTTTATTTACCAATTGTATACAAAAACAAATGTTTATGACAGATTTTTTTATGTTAACTGTATATATAAATCATAGACATAATACAAGTTTTTTTTGTAATATTTTTTATTTAATACCTAGATATTCATTTAAAAATGCGCTAAATTTGAAATAAGCATATCGCCCGAATTCAATGGCTTTCGCCTTTTTTACCAGCGACTCTCTTAAAATCGCCCATGTTTGTAGTGTTTATTGGAGATCCAATTATAACAAAGTGATCTATCTGAGTGGTTTCAGCCCCTGATTGGTTATCCATTATAAAGATTTGTAAATTCTGCACATTCTGAAACTTGACGTACCTTAAATTGATTGGATGGTTACCTTCTAAATCTTGAGGGGTAAATCTGAAAAATGAAAACAAAATTTGAGTTATCAGGATGCTATTGGAGTTTAACCCAAATTCTTAATCATGTGGCTCTTATCATCAAATTACTCTATAAAATTTATGTTAGAGATCATGTTTTTGCTTGCTCTTCTTTACCTTATTTATTACTGTTCCTAATTAAATAAAGTAATTTTTTATCACTTTTGATGAGGCTAAATCACCAATATATTGTATATTATTCTTATCAAAATTCATTACCAACACATTTGTTGCATCCCGAACTTTTATATATATATATATATATATATATATATATATATATATATATATATATATATATATATATATATATATATATATATATATATATATATATATATATATATATATATATATATATATATATATATAGAGGGTGGCGCATTGAAAACCAAATAGACCGATTTGGTCCAGATAATTTTTTCTTAAGAAATGCTGAAACACGTCAATTTTAATATTGAGGGGGACATGTTTTGACATAAAACTCAACTTTGCGACATCAACCCCTTAAGGGTGGTGATAACAACCCTTATATTTTAAATAGGGAACATGGGTCGAGTGTTACATCATTTGAAAGCTCTTTCTTTTCTGAATTCAGCACAATTTTTTTAGAAGTTTTATCAACTCGTTTAAAAATTATTCACAGTTGAAGATGCAAAAACGCATTTCACTCATTCCGGTAAGAAATGTGCTGATAGTCAATGTTTTGTTGGTTTGTAAACAAAAAATTAACTATCAGAACATTTCTTATCGGAATGAGAGAAATGCGGTTTATTATTTCAGTTTATCGGTCAGTTTGATACTTGATAGTACTACCGAAAATTAATTTCACAATGGTGTATTCTGTAGAAGAAAGAGTTGAAATAATTACTCTTTTTTTTCAAAAATGATGATTGTACCACAAATTTGTGTAATGAACGACATCCGAACAGACATGGTAACAGAAAATACATTTTGGAGTTAGTTGCACAGTTTCGACAAAGTGGTTCAGTAGCCAACAAAAAACGGGATCTTGAACGTGAATTTTCGGTTAGAAATGAGACTACTGAGATTGAAGTTTTAAGACAAATTGCTGCAGACCCAACTTTGAGTACAAGAAAATTGGCCACTGTTTCAAACGTCAAAAGAAGAACTATCCAGCGAATATTGAAGCATCATAAATTTCACCCATATAAAATTCATCTTGTACAACAACTGAATGAAGATGATTTTGATCGGCGGCTGGAGTTTTGTGAAGTTATGACTGCACGAATAGCTGATAACGGGAACTTTCTGTTCAATATCTGTTTTTCAGACGAGTGTACGTTTTTATTAAACTCTACAGTCATAATTCATAATTCTCGTTATTGGGCAGATAATAATCCAAGAAATTTTCACGAAGTCCACACTCAAACTCCGCAGAAATTGAATGTCTGGACTGGCATTTTTGGAGACCGTTGAATCGGACCAATTTTTCTTGATAGCAATTTGAGTGGCGAAACATATTTGGAGTTACTATAAGATATCGTTTACCCTATACTAATTGACATTGTTGAAAATGATGATCGCTATCAAGAAAATCAATTAGTGTTTCAACAAGATGGAGCTCCTCCGCATTTTTCACAACGTGTTAGGGAGTTTTTGAACAGAGAGTTTCCAGGACAATGGATTGGGCGTAGAGATGCTATTGAGAGGCCCTCTAGATAACCGGATTTCACTCCTTTAGACTTCGTTCTATGGGGCCATTTAAAGAGTAGAATTTATGTAACAGAACCGGAGTCTCTGGAAGAATTACGACGACACATTGTTGAAGAATGCCGTCTAATAACTCCACAAATGCCCACAAATGCTCCAGAATGCCAGAGCTCGTTTTGAACAAAATTTGCTGGTCAACAATTTAAACACTGAATAAACATTTTTAACGTTTGGTTTTGTTTTTTAGTTTTTTTTTAACAAAAAATTGACTCATTAGTGCATTTCTTATCACAATGAATGAAATACGTTCTTGCAATTCCAACTGTGAATAATTTTTAAACGAGTTGATAAAACTTCCAAAAAAATTATGGTGCTGAATTCAGAAAAGAAACAGCTTTCAATTGATGTAACACTCCACTCATGTTCCCTATTTAAAATATAAGGGTTGTTATCACCACTCTTAAGGGGTTGTGACAAAGTTGAGTTTTATGTCAAAACATATCCCCCTCAATATTAAAATTGACGTGTTTCAGCGTTTCTAAAAAAAAAATTCTCTACGCGCAAATCGGTCTGTTTCGTATTCAATGCGCCACCATACATACATATATATTATATATATATATATATATATATATATATATATATATATATATATATATATATAATATGTGTGTGTGTGTGTGTGTGTGTGTGTGTGTGTGTGTGTGTGTGTGTGTGTGTGTGTGTGTGTGTGTGTGTGTGTGTGTGTGTGTGTGTGTGTGTGTGTGTGTGTGTGTGTATCTGAGCGATAACTCAAAAAGTACTCAACTGATTTGAATGAAACCTAGCACATATCTTCATTGTATTAAGACAGCGGACGAGGTTGTAATTCGGCTATAACAGACATTTTTCCTCCAAAAATATACAAAAATATTTTTGAAAATTCTATATTTTTTTAAGTATTAGAGTAACTGGAATGATACCTTACATGTGGCTATAAATTGTGTAAATAAACCTATGTTGTGAATTTTAAGTAATTTGGTTCACAAAATTTCCAAATAAACTCTAAATGACGTGCATTGAAACGACATAGTTTTTTTTATTTCAACAACACACCACGAGGGCTTACAACCTAAATACTATCGTACCGTGGGTGTCGACAAGGAGGAAAGAGGCAACTTGTTAATTCTGGACTTGAAGGTTTGGAGGTTCGGGGGAGAAGGAAAAATATATACCGGCAAGGAATTCCACAACTTGGAAGTCCTCGGGACAAAAGAACGGGCATAACAAGATGTTCTATGTCTGGTGACCTGGACAGTAAAAGGGTGTATTCGCTCTGTTCCCCTGGTAGATCTGTTGGGGGCGGCAGGTGGAGGAACTATGGAAGAAAGTTCCTCTGAGCAGTGCCTGTGCAGATATCTATAAAAGAGAGAGGTCACCAATGGCACGTCGGTGGGCAAGGGATGGCAGCCTTTGGGTGAGAGTAGGATCACCGAGGAGACGTATAGCTCTCTTCTGAATGGAGTCCAGGATAGAGAGTGTAGAAGCGGCAGCGGCACCCCAGATGTGGGAGCAGTATTCGAGGTTTGGTCTTCTTTGTGAAGTATATAAGGTATAGGTAGCTGGTGAAAAGTATTTGCAAGCCCGGAAGAGCAAACCTAATTTCTTAGCAGCCGCTTCTGCAATTGATGTGACATGTTGGTGCCAATTGAGATTTCGATCCACAGAAATGCCAACAAGTGAAAAGGACTCATTACTTTGCATAACTTTGTTGTTTGTTGTGATGGGTCTAGGGCTGGTGTATCTCTTATGAGAAAGAAAGCAAGACTGTGATTTGGTGGGGTTGAATTGTAAAAGATTTCTACTTCCCCAGTCCAATATTTTTTGGAGATCCACGAAGATAGAACCCTCCATGAGTCTATGATCCTCATCTAATTGGGCTAAAGAGACAGGCTTAGAATATTGTATATTTGAGTGGAGAGTGCTGTCGTCCGCGTAACTGAGAACTGGATTGGATGTGCTAGAGAGGTCATTGATGTGGAGAAGAAACAAAGTAGGGGCTAAAGCTGAACCTTGAGGAACTCCTGCATTAATTGGATACAGTTTAGAGGAATGGCCATCCACGACAACAGAAATGCTCCGGTTGGAGAGGAAATTCGCTGTCCACTTACAGAGTTTTGGTGGTAGGCCATAGGCCGGTAGTTTATTAAGGAGCGCTGTGTGCCAGACCTGGTCGAATGCTTTGGATATGTCTAGAGCGACAATCTGGGATTCACTGTGTAGTTCCATAGACTGTGTTGACAGAATCCATACTGCCTGTCCTGGATTAAACTGTGTTTTTCAAGAAATTTTAGTAATTCGGTGTTTATATACTTTTCCATCACTTTAGAGACGATTGAAAGGAGATAAATAGGCCTGTAGTTGCTAGGAAGCGCTTTGGATCCTTTCTTGGGAACGGGTTGTACTCGAGCAGTTTTCCAGTTACTAGGGAATATTGTAAGATGTCTGAAACAGACGAGTCAGGACAGGGGCAAGTTCTGGTGCACATTTTTTGAGAACAATTGCTGGGATCTCGTCAAGGCCAGAGGCTTTCTTGGTATTAAGAGAAGAGGGCATCTTTCGTACCTTTTTAGTTTAGAAAGTGATATCCGTCATTTTATGCGCAACATTGGTGACTGTTGGTAGTTGAACATTTGGAGGTGGGTTGAGAGTAGCATTGCCGGCGAACGAGGCAAAAAGTTCAGCCTTGCCCAGGGCAGTAGAAACAATTTCATCCCCTGAGACAAGAGGTGGGAATGTGCTCTTGCAGAAATTATTCCCAAGAGATTTAGCAAGAGTCCAGAAGGGTTTGCTGCCGCTAGAGCTTAAGAGGACTCTGTTTTTGATGTGGTTATTAAACGAGTTTTTGCCTGAGAAATAATGCAGACATAGCGGTTTCTTGCGTCGTTAGATGCTTATGGTCGCGGTGGAGGGATCGGTATGGCCCACTGACATACAACAAACCTAACCTAGATGCTTGACGGTTTTCTTGACGGATTGTGTAGAAGCTTTTTGCGAGCTTAGAGCTTTTCAAGTCTGGCCTTGTCACAGGATTTAGAGAACCAGGGCTATTGAGTGGCTACAGAGGTTTTCTGTGTACGTGGAATAAATAATTCCATGCTAGCTTGGATAATTTCAGTGACGTTTTGTGAGATATCAGAGGGGTCAGGATGAGGGAAGCAGACAGACGCCCATGGAAATGAGGAAAAGTAATCACGCATTTCGTCCCAGTTTGCGGAGTTGTAGTGCCAAACGATACGTGGGTGTGATGACTGTGTGACCTCGGGTTGCATTGTACAGGAAGCAGTGACCATGATATGGTCTGAGCGACCCAGGGGGACGGTGACTGATATCTTATAGCAGTCAGGATTTGTAGTAAGAAGGAGATCCAAGGGATTTGAGCTGTGTGTTGGGATGCAGGGAAAGTAAGTAGGTTGCTGAACCATATTGGCTAAAGAATTGCTGACTGCAAAGGCCTCGCTGCTCTTCCTTGTGGATCGGTTTTTGAAGATCCTAGCCATTCCTTATTATGGACATTGAAGTCACCAAGAATAGTGACCTAGGAGGAAGGATATTCAGACATCAGATGGTCGGTTTTTTCAGAAAGGTAGTCAAAGAGCTGGACAAAGTTGTTGTCAGGTGACCGGTAAATGCAACAGATGAATTTCGTTGCAGCCCTGAGAGAAAGTTTTATCCATAGTATGTCTTTTCTTCCAGCTTCTAAATTGGGGAGTCTGGTGCAGGGTAGATTGCTACGGACGTACGGGCACATGCCTCCATGCAATCTAAAGGATGTAAGGAGCTCATACCTCGGGAAATTAAGGTGATTAGTGGCTGTTTTGGCACTGATTTGAGTTTCGGTGAGGAAGAGTTGAGGCCTATTAGCCTGGAGGACATGGTGGACGGAGCTCAGGTTAGAATTTAGGCCACATATATTCGAGAAGGATATGTTAAATCTTGATGCTGGCACCCCCTGTACACCCCTCTCCCGGAGATACGAATGGAGGGGTATTTTACCTCCGGAATCTTTTGTACAAGGAGGAACCATCATCATTTTTGCTTATAAGGGAAACAGACTCATACACCAGAACCGGAAACGTCCGTTGGGACTTCACCGGCCCCTTGATGTAAGGGGTGGTACCTCCTCGGGCGTGAAAAAAATCCTTGACTATCACGTAAAGGAAAAGTCCACTACCACCTACCATATTGCAAGTATACCACACCAGCCAACTATTAAAAAGCTGACCAGCTCTAGAACTTGCTTAAAGTGTGGTTAAAGTCCAATGCCTGGTAGACAGGGTAGTAAACTGCCATAATGTGTAGATTGATTCATACAACAGGCATAAATCACACATCAACGGTAATCAAACAATATAAATAACAGCCATAAAACATACTACCCAAACCAACAATCGTCAAATCTCAGCTACAAATATCCCAAATGACAGACATGAAATTAAAAATTTGCCAGGTGATTGTTTTTTAACTTGGGGATTCAATCAATTTTTAAAATACACCATATTTGTAGCTTGATGAACGGCCCCAATTACAGTTTTAGACTGTTATGTTTCCTTTTAATATAATATAAAATATCCGGGGGCATGAAGTCACTGTCAAGTATCAGGTAAATAAAGATTTAGAGCGATGACACACAGCGGTTTGTGCAGACTCGACGGCCGAGTAGACTGCCTCTTGACGATGACACACATGGAGGTTGTGCAGACTCGACGGCAGAGTCGGCTACCCCTTGATGATGACGGGCACAGCCGTTTTTCGTCGACCAGACGGTGTACGAGTAGGTGAACGTTGTAACTGCAACAGAAGGAATATGCCTACCCAAGTGTGAAAACGGACGACTACTTAAGTTATATAGTACTTTTGGTTGCTATATTTACGCTGGAAAAGAAGCAATAAAAATAAGAATCGACGAATGTGGGTGCATCTAATCATAAATGATCACCTGACAAAAGTACACTTAATACTCTGTTTGGTGAAGTACAAGAATATGAAGAATTTTCTTCAGTTTTACCTGTATGTCAAAGGCTTCTTGTGAGAAACTACTGGTTGTATAAAACAAACAATAGTCAAGAAAAACACTCGGATGTGAGAACTTCTATTCCATCTGAATGAAAATTGACTACAATTCTCTCCATAGCTGCGTTGTGAAACAACTGCTCTTTATAAACCACTGTATGTGTCAGCTTTCATGCAAAACAATGTAAATAAGTGTCGCTCCAGCAATAAAACTGCACACGCTTCTTGGCGTAGACGACCTGCTGAGTCAGGTTCTCAACCGTCAGGCGATATTGGCTGTAGTGTGTGTTTGGCATCATTTGAATGTACAAACATATGTGCCGAATCGGCGGTAGAGGCGACCGCCGAATCGACATGTCGCCGCTCTTTGTTAACGTATCTCAGCTGGATTACTGATAGTATGCTTATCTCCTACACGAAAAATTGAGAGATCAATTCCTGGCTGATGAATGTATAATTTTTGTTTTGTTTCACTTTAACATTTGGAGAAACAATAGCGTACAGATTTCATACGTTTTGAACAAGATCTCATTTCTGTTTAAAACAAGTGAATAACTTTGTCACCGTTGACTCTAAAATTATAATTTTCAGCAGACGTTTTGTTATTGTTGATACTGAATTTTTGTAAGAAAATTTAACAATAAAAGAATTTCTTTTTAAAAAGCTTTTTTAGGTTGGAAAAACCGGTTTGATTAGGTTGAGTAAAACGAAATCATCCACGCGATCAATAAAGAAAAAACTCAAAGATGCAGCAAGTGCGTTATGGTAGTGAATTTTCATAGAAATGATCTGGCACCAAATATTTTATTATAATCTTTTTTTCTTGTAACATAGAAATCTGAATTTTTGTGTATAGTTTACTTTTTATATCGTAAACCTACCCACCAAATTTGGTTATCGTAGCCTTTTTAGTGAATGTTCTTTAAAAAAATTCACTAATGAGGAGATCTCGACTTTTGAATTTTGAAAAAATTTCTTCAAATGAGCGCTATTTAGGACCCCTGGAACCCAAATCCGAGGTCGGTTTCAGACTTATATATATATATATATATATATATATATATATATATATATATATATATATATATATATATATATATATATATATATATATATATATATTGTGTCACACCTATAACTTAAAAAATAATGGACCGATTTTGATAAAATTAGGTGAGTACCTTCCTTTCGCGAGTGGCTTGGATAAGTTCGTTAACCAGGAAAATCCGCCGAGGTTTTCCCGAAAAATTTTGTGTTTTCTTTCGAAAAAAAAAAAAATCTCCGGAATTATCAAAGTAAGGGCAACGAAATTTGGCACACGGGTTTATATCATTATAGGTAAGCTACCTACCAAAATTTAGCGCTGTAGGTTAAAGGACAAAAAAGTTACAGGCATTTAAAGAAAAATAACTTTGGGTTTTCCTCAAAACGCCAAAGTCGCGATTTTAAACGTCAAAATTGTTAATATTTAGGCAATGATCCTGAAATTAATATGATCCATGGAAGGAAAATGTCTCAAGAATAATGTACAAACCCTGAAGTCTTACTTTCAACCACCATTGTCCTTCATTTTACTAAAATATATCCAGAAAATTCATTTCAAATAGACCCTTTCTCTGATGCTTTAGCAGTAGTGTTAGCTATAGAGTTTATCGTTTAATGGTATATCATTTTTGTCGAATTTTCGTAAAAAATCATTAAAGCGCAATATATCCGTTATTATGCAAGTTACGAAAAAAGTTGTATACATTAATTGTAGAGTGTCTTAAGCTACATCTTAAAAAATATTTCCACAATTACAGGGTGGCCCATAAGTCGTTGGTGATTCAAATTTTCTTTTTTTTTAGTGATTTTTTTTAATCGAACACGCCCTATGTTATTGCAGTTTTGTATTTTCCATCGAAATATAATACATCTTTGTAAGAAAAGAAATTCGGGACGCAGCAAGTGCATTATGGTAGCGAATTTTCATTAAATGCTTCAAATTTTGAATCAATTTGCTATTACCTGTAAGGTTGACCAAAAAACCAGTTTTTTCGGGAACAATTTAAGTTTACTTTCGGAAATTTTTGTACATTTTCAAACAATAAAGTTATTTCGATGAAACATGGCACATTGTTTCTAATATATAGATTATACTGGTAACCAAATTTGGTGCCTGCTTTCTTAAAAAAACATATTTACCATTAAAAACATTTTTATGAAAATTCACTACCATAACGCACTTGCTGTGCCCAGAGTTTTTATTTTTTGAGATAACATTTTTTTTCGAATGAAAACTCAAAATTTTCCCGGAAAACCTCGTCCGATTTTCCTGACTAACGAACTTATTCAAGCCGCTTACAAAAGGAAGGTAAATGCGAAATTTTATCAAAACCGGCCCATTATTTTTTGAGTTATCGGTGTGATACACATTATATATATATATATATATATATATATATATATATATATATATATATATATATATATATATATATATATATATATATATATTTATTTATATTGAAACTGACACCGGATATGGGTTCTAGGGAGCCTAGTTCGCGCTCATTTGTAAAAATTTTTTTTCAAAATTCAAGTCGGCATCTCTCCATTAGTGAATTTTTCTAAGAAAATTCACTAAAAACGCCTGCTATGTTTATAATTTGACAGACACTTTGCTTTTCTAAATATGAATTAAGTTTCCTTCGGGAAAGCTTTTGTAACTTTAATGAAATTTGTAATACAAGTTTCTTTTAAGAGACTGACACTATAGATATACCAAAATTTAATTTTATAGCTCCATAGAAAATTGAGTTTTGGGCATTTTTCTCAAAAGGAGTTAGAACACAAGATTTTCTTGATAATAGAGATATTGATCGAAAATTCACTACCATAATGCACTTGCTGTGTCCCGAAACTTTTTTAAATTATGCATGTGCGCAGCTTGATCGCTAATAAACGATATTGAACAGTGGGAGTTGCTGTTGCACTCACGATAGCTACTCTTAACTATATCCTCAAACGAAATAGTGTGAGAGTTAGTGTCATGAGAGCAACTCTTACACTCAACTATCATCGTGAAAACAATCCTTTAGTCTACAATGTTTTCACTTTGAAGTTGTCATTTTTGTGTTTTGGTGTTTAGTCCCTTTTTGATAATATGGCCCAATCATCATATGACATAAGCAATTTCGTAGGATTGTTTCATTAAAATTTAATACTCACTCTAAATCCTGAACACTGGTTAAGCTTTCCGCTAGATCAAAGTCTATAGTTCTTGGTTGGTTAATGAACAATCTGATGTGTTTGGGTCCC
The DNA here is from genome assembly GCA_964006375.1 of Tillus elongatus. Lineage (NCBI taxonomy): Eukaryota > Metazoa > Arthropoda > Insecta > Coleoptera > Cleridae > Tillus > Tillus elongatus. The sequence goes on along the minus strand of OZ023264.1, from coordinate 145,584,922 downwards.
TTGTCCGCGGGGGCCTTGACTTTTAAACTGTGTATCTTCACAGACTGGTTGAATGTTAACGATATAATAAGCTGTAAATAGAAATTAAGTGTACTGAAAGAAATAACGAATCTAAACTTAAATCATCTGACCAAATTAGTGAGGCCACAATATTTTTTATAGATAGATAAATTTATTCAGTATATGTGGAGAAACCAAATACAGTGGAGTATGGTTCTGCAGAGTTAAATGGGAGATAACTCATATGATACGAAATAAGCAAATCTGTATGAACCAAGCGTTATTTCAGTTGGTTCTTATAAACTTTTGTTCAGTTTATGTTCAATTATTGTTACATTTGGAAAAGCGCCTATAGTTATGAATGAACTAAGTACTACGTTTTGGGTTGAATCTGTTCCAAGTTAGTTTAGGTCTAGACTAGAGGTATGCAAAACCATGTTTTTCTCGAACCAAACTATGCACGAACCCCAGCAAATATGTTGCTTCGAACTTCGAACTGAAATAGTATGTCTAAGGTTGACACTCGAACTTGAACTTCTTAAAAATTTTAGATCGAACATCGAACCAACAACCAAAATTCTTAAATGTTCATATATAATTTCCTTACATACCAAATTTAGGTATATTGTAGCATACAATATTCGGTATGTAGGATATGTATTCTTTTTGAAAAAAATAAAGGTTCGACTAAATTTGCAGGTTGATTGTGTGAAAATACCTTCTTGTGCTGATGTTAGTTTTGAAGATGGGTTAATATTGAATCAAAAACACAAAAAAGTGTATTAAAAACTTTTTTAGATTTCTAGATCTATAGCTAGCCCAATTATATATAGTTTTTATTGTTTGGTATTATCTAAGCAGTTTTAACAGATTGAGGAGGTTAAAGTTGAACATGATAGGTACATAATAAACACTTGAAATTTTAACTGTGTATTGATTGAATATTTAATTTTGTTTTGGCTCATTGTGAAATATAGCATGTTCAACCTAGTATTTCTGGAAGGCAATCTGCAATTATCGTCATAATTTGTGGAAAACTAAATTACCGATTGCCATTGGACATTGCCATGATAGTGTTGTAACCAAAGAAGACATTGTGATGCTAGGATATATAAAAAATTAAATCTGTGATCGTTAAATGACTGTGAGGTTCACTGTGTCCCACCAACTATCAAAAATACACATTAGTAAAACACGGTTCTCACTAAAAACAGCATATCAATTTCCCTGACTTTGATCTTCTACAATCTATCCCCAAAATGTCAATACACTACTACAGAATACACTAGGTCATCGCCTAATAGCGGAAAGTACGCTTCCCCATTTCAAATACAATTACTGCAAAATAATAAAAAAATGTGGTTTTGCGAAAAAAGAAATCATTTAAATAAATGGTTCAGAATTGCACAAAAGGCGAACACATTGTTTTCATAAAATAAAGACCAAAAATTATCTTTGAGGTGAGTTCTGCTTTGAAAGTTTCAATTGTTTATCATAAACCGGAAAGAATTAAAATTTCTCTGACAAGGACAAAAATTCCCTGACTCAATTTTCAATTTACACAATTTTCCCGTGATTTCCCTGACAAAAATGTTTCTCCTACAAATTCCCTGACTTTTCGTGGTTTCCCTGTTTTCCAGACAAGTGGACACCCTGGTAAAATCTCATATTACGCTACTGACTCAATGGGGCCGATACAGTTTAAAGCGCCGCTACCGAGTTAACGGGCCGCTACTGGATCACAACTTCGCTACCTTTGAATGCCTGTAATGTTCAAGCTTGAGGTATTTTTGAACGATGAAAGGGTTCAACAAATTGGCAGTTTGATTGGGTGAAAATGCCTTTTGGTGCTGATTGTTGTGGAAATGGGTAAACGTTAAATCAAAAATACGAAAAAAATATATTTTAAACTTTTTTCGATTTCTAGATCTATAGATAAGCTCAATTAAAAATATTTTGTTGTTGTTTGGTATTGGCCAGGCAGTTTTAGCAAACAGATTGAGAGCGGTCAAAGTGAGCATGATAGGTATAAAATAACCACTTAAAATTTGAACTGTCTCGTGATTGTGAATATTTAACTGTTTTGGCTCATTGTGAAATAAAGAATGTTAAAACCAGTGTTTTCGAAAGTCAGTCTGCCATTATCCTCATAAATTCTGAAAATGCTGTTGGGAGGCTAGGATATATAAGAAAAATAATTCTGTGATTGCTAAATGGCTCCGCGTGTCTCAATGTGTTCCACTAACTCAAAATATACACGAGTCAAATCTAAAATTACACTATCGACTCGATGAGACCGATAACGAGTTAACGGTACCACAACTTCGCTACCTTTGGCAGCATTCATTGCCTGTAAAGTTAAATTTCGAAGTATTTTTGAGCAACGAACTTCAAACTATTTTGGAGAATTACATATTTTGAACTTCGAACAACTTTAACATCGCTGGCACGGATAATTTTTCGAACTAACGGTTCGGTTCGAAGTTCAGTTCGAAATTTCAAAGCTCCACCCACCTCTAGTTTAGATGTGTGTAATATTGACTTTCTTTTACATGAATAAGACTGTACTGAACGCTAAAGAAATTCGTTATACATATCTGACAAATATTCTGCCAACGACACTGTTTTCATCACCATATAAATCGTTAATTCCGCTACGGATGAAGTCAACTTAGTTAAGAAAATTGTCGTACATTTTAATATTGTTAAGTATACAATTTAAGAAAACCCAAGCCACCATAATTCTGTTTTCTTTCAAGCTCTAATTCTACATTACGGAACAGAATATTTAAATTTCTCCAGTTTATAATTTTGCCCACATACTTCTTATAAATAATATTCAATTATAATTACTTATAACTAAAAGTTATCCAGAAAAACTATTTAAAAAAGATTGAATGGCTTAAAACAAATCAATAAAATCCAAAAAACTTTTCAAGAAAAAATTCATGCTAATCGATGGTCTTTAACCACCTATTTAATAAACACGCAAATAGAGTGTCACACAAATGTTTTTACCTGTTCATCGCAATCCGATTCTAAGAATCCCCCACCGGAATTCAGGCCATGTTCCAAGGGATGCTCATCGCTTTCATTTAGACATTCACACTGCGCCTTCATTATAAATGGTGTAAGATCCATCTAAAACGTAACATTAATAAACTGATGCTCATTAGTGAAACCAATAAATAATTGCAAATAAATGAATTTAACAGGTACTACTAACTTGGTGACAGCTAGGCCTGTATCGATTATTTATTTATAAACAAACCAATCAACGGCCCAAAGCCAAATTAAGGACGGTGAAAGAAACAACAATGTATAACTATCACAATTATAATGATAATTATCATAAAATAACACAAATTTATTGAAACATATTCAAGTCACAAATCGAGCAGTAGTGGTGTTGATACTGCACATTTCATGGCAAGCAAGTTCGAGGTACATTTGGATAAAATGTGCTGGAAAAGCTAGAACTCTAACAGGGAATGTTGGAATTAAGTCAGGACAATACAATGAAGAATTGATGAACTTATGCAGAAACAATAAGGATCTGCATTGTCTTTAGACTCTCTAAACTTACTAAATTAAAAATGATTGAGCAAATCAATCTGCGAAAAACCAATACAAGGGTGCTCTCCATCTAGATGGTAAGAAAGACATTTTAAGAATGTTCATGGAATTTAATCAAAACTAGAGACATAGATGTATGAAAGAGTCCAAAAGACTAAACCATATTCGAGCAAACAGCTAACCAGGGCACAATAATAAAAATGTATCAGGTGAAGTCTCTACCATTTCTTAAGGTACTCTTGGGGTCAAAACCGATGCTATGATTCTTAACAACAGAGGACAACATAGTTCATGTTCGAGGACGACACCCTCAGCCGTGCTAGAGGTCGTGTTGATGCTGCCACCGCTTTCCATCTGTATCAGAAGGGAGGCTATGGCATCGCATCTTAGAATGCGAGACTCTGGGAACTGGTGCGGAGAAGGAGCAGTAATAGGGCATGCAAGTCGCCAAGGAGGTGGAAAAGGAAATTCTGATTTCTGACACCAAGGTGCAGAATGCCGAGGACGATATTAGGTTGAGTAGGCCATATACCCTCAGGATCCCCAGTAGGGATCAGTGGAGGGAAAAAGAGGTTGCATTCCAGCCCGCAAGCCTGGTCTGTTTTACCGAAGGATCAACAATCCTCCGGGGCAGGAATATACATCAACGGCCTGGGGGTGCCGGAGAGTTATGCTCTGGGCGCATATACCACGGCATTTAAAACAGAGGTGTACACTATTTTGTCTGTGGCCAATAGACAGGATGCGAGGAGGGGCCCCGAGAAATGTGTACATATGCTCGGAGCGCCAGGCGGTCCTCCAGGCAGTCTGCGCGGCCAGAATCAGGTCAACACTGGTTCAGGAGTGCGCTGATGCCCTCAAAGGACTAGCCAGGACAAAGGAGGTGCAACTGGTGTGGGTTCCGGGACACTGTGGCTTAGCGGGGAATAAGGTAGCGAATAATCTCACAAGGCTTGGTTCCCGGCGGCCGTTCTGTGGCTCGGATCCTGCGATAGGCATAAGTAGGAAGATGGTCTCTGTCGCCTTAGACAGGTGGACTGAGGAAGTCATGGAGAGGCACTGGGGTCGGTTGGTGGCTGTAGACAGGCGAGGGACTTCGTGGAGGGGCTGGGACCGAGATAAGACTGTCTGGCTACTCGGTAGGAGTCGACCTACGCTTCGCCACATCCTTGGGGTGCTGACAGGCCACTGTGCCCTTAGGAGACACCTCACATTGATAGGCGTAGAGAGGGATCCCATTGCCAGGAATGCGGCGAGGATGAAGAAATGTCCTACCACTACCTGTGTGAATGCAAAGCTTTTGGGAGTCTTTGAGCAGAATTGTTCTCTTCGATGACTCTGCAGAGGAATCAGGTAAGTACCGTCCAATTGAAGACCGTCACAGGCTTCATTTCGAGGTCGAGGCGGTTTGGCGACAGAACTGAGGAAGAGTAGAGCATGGTTGCTGGGTTTGGTAAAAAGGACACATTGTGGCCAACTTGCTTGGCATCAGCCTTCCCACCACTGCTACTACTACTAGTTCGTGTTCCAAAAGACTATAACGAAAGAGATTGTTTATGAGCTTTCGACAGGCCAGTATATATTACATGAAACTGTGCCAACCTATCAACCCTATCTGCAATGTACTGAGTCACAGTGGCCAAATTGGTAACAGTAAATCTCCCAGGCAGAAATCCATGATAAAGTAGAAGTACAAAAGTAAAAAAAAAAGGTACCTACTTATGACAACCAAAACTGAGTGTCAGTGCATTTATTTTAAATGTCCCCTTTATGTAATATATATATATATATATATATATATATATATATATATATATATATATATATATAGATATATATATATATATATATATATATATATATATATATAAAATTTGATAACTGGTTAGCAGGTGAATTTGAGGTAAGTAAAAAATACTGCAGACTCTGTTTATAGCCTGTGCCATATAAACAATAAATTGTTAATAGATCAATAGTGTAATGAAAAATTTTTGGGACGCAGCAAGTGCGTTATGGTAGTGAATTTTAATAAGAATTGTACACAATCATGTATGTATGTATGTATGTGTGTGTGTGTGTGTGTGTGGTGTGTGTGTGTGTGTGTGTGTGTGTGTGTGTGTGTGTGTGTGTGTGTGCGTGCGTGCGTGCGTGCGTGCGTGCGTGCGTGCGTGCGTGCGTGCGTGCGTGCGTGCGTGCGTGCGTGCGTGCGTGCGTGCGTGCGTGCGTGCACGCACTGTATGTATGTATGTATGTATGTATGTATGTATGTATGTGTATATATATATATATATATATATATATATATATATATATATATATATATATATATATATATATATATATATATATATATATATATATATATATATATACACATATACAGGGTGATTCACAACGCAATAGACACAGATTGTATGTGTGTAGGAGACTTCAAAAGATGCTGATTTTTTATATAAAAGTTTTCGCTAACGCCTATGGTTGGTGAGATATTGACCTCTGAAGATTGTTTAATAATTGCAAGAAAAAGCTGTACCGCAGCAATGCCCCAACATAGAACAACCAAATTTGGTAGATGGTTTTCTTTTAACAATGTCGTTATTTGACAAAAATCTAAATTGGATATAAACTCAAAAGGGGGTGAATTAGGGGTGTTTCACCCTTTATATGACATGGTTTTTTCAAACCCTAACTTAACTAAATGTTAAACTCCGTCAATGTTATAGCAAATTAAATTTTATACCTTTTTCACCTCAGCAATTTTTTGACAAACCACCCGTTTTTGAGAAAAATGAGATTTTTAGAGTTGAGATCAAAACAAAATGATGTCCCTTCAAAACTTTATAAAATATTAACATATTTGAAATTTGACAAACGCTATTAAAGACTAAGTGACTTTATAGGAATATAATTTATTTTTGGCCAATTTAATTATTTTTGACCTCATCTCACGACGTTGATAAAAGAAAACAATCTACCAAATTTGGTTGCTCTATGTTGGGGCATTGCTGCAATACAGCTGCTTCTTGTAATTATTAAATAATCTTCCGAGGTCAATATCTCACCAACCATGGGCGTCAGAGAAAACTTTTATGTAAAAAATCAGCAAATATGAAACGATATGATTATTCTAAGAAATAAAAATTTTACAATGTTTTTTTAAAATAACATTGGTTACCACAGAAATGGTTGGTTATTTCAAATGGCGAAAACCTGAATCTAAGTTTTCGCACATAGTTCACATAACATTTCTAATTAGAGATTTAACATAGTAATTAACAAAATAAATTTTTTAAATTAAAATAGAAACCATAACAAAAGTTCAGAGAAAATGTTCAAAAAGTTCTCCATTATTATTGAGACAGCAAATACATTTACGCAAAACTGAATTTGTCGCTTTTTTAATAGAACGTCTATCGATATTGGCAAAATTGTCTAGGACGGCTTCTCTAAGATCATTCACTGTATCATAAGACCTTCGGTATACCTTATTTTTTACAGTTTTCCATAAAAAGAAATCTAAAACGGACAGATCAGGAGACCGAAGTGGCCATGTAACTGGTGTATTTCTTCCGATCCAGGAGTTGGGAAAAGTTTGGTCTAAGAAGTTCCGAACTTGTAACTGGTTATGGGGTGGCGCTCCATCATGCTGAAACCACTGTAGTGATGCAAGAGTTGCCAAATTTACATTATCTAGCATGTATTGAAGGTCATTCTGGAGAAACTGAAGATAGTGGTCACCAGTTAATATACCTTTAAAAATGTACGGACCAAGAATTTTTGAACCAGTGACACCACACCAGACACTAAACCCAAATTTTATTTGTGGTGTCCGTTGTTCAACATAATGCGGATTTTCTTGCACCCAGAGATGCTCATTGTCTGTTGACATACTGCTGTTTGTGAATCGAGTCTCGTCCGTCCAAAGTATTTTAGATGGAAAATGTGGGCCATCTTCACACATATTTCGAAACTAGGTGCAAAATTCAATTCGCTTAGGAGGATCATCATTGTGCAATCTTTGCGATGTTGATATTTTATAAGGATATTTGTGCATTTTTAGTACCCTAACGGCAGTACGTTGGGATGTACTGGCTTCTGCAGCGATGTTCCTAGTTGAAGTTGAAGCATTTTGAGTCAAACTGGCCAATATGTTTATTTGTGCCACTTTACTAATGGTATTTATCCTCTTTCTTGGCCTAGTGAAGGAACCACATGCCCCTGAATCATCATAAAACTTTTTAAATGTAGGCAAACTTGGCTGGCGACAATCAAAATATTGTTCAAAATATTGCTCTTTAGCACGCACTGCATTTTTATTACTTAAAATATAACACTCAAACATATCCAGTTTCTCTTGATTCGAAAAATTGATAATTACACTACAAACATCTTCACCAAAATAAGACTTTTTACAATGAAATGGCCACAATAATATTTGCAAGTGTCAAAAACACTTATTTCCATAGTTACCTGTTAGATTTGACATAAAAAAATGAACATCGACTGCCTCTTAAAAAAGCCGGCCTAGATTATTTTGCTGTTAGTGGTAAAAGTTTCAATAAATAAGCAACGGATTCGATTTTGCAAAAGAAAATTTGTTGTATTAGTAACAACTCGAACACTTTTTAGACATTTTCTTTAAATTTGTATCAAAGTTTTTAGAAATTTGATTTAAAAATTTTATTTTGTTAGTTATTATGTTAAATCTCTAATTAGAAATGTTATGTAAACTATGTGCGAAATCTTAGATTCAGGGTTTTGCTATTTGAAATCAACAACCGTTTCCATGGTAACCAGTTATTTAAAAAAAAAAAAGTTAACCACTGTAAAACTTTTATTTCTCAGAATAATCATATTGTGTTTCATATCCATGTAAAGAGGAAAAAAAGACCTCTTTAATGAAGCCACAGCCAACTATGGTTTTCACTTAAGTTTATGTCATAACTCAAAAGTTACAGATCTTTTTAAAATTTGCATATTTTTGCTTTATTTAGAACATATTTATCTACAACTTTTTCCATTACACCTTTTCAGTAAACCCAACACTAACACAGCTAAATGCATTTAAAGAAATCGGCAAAATCAGTTCTTTCAAAATATCTAGTAATCCGTGATTTTTTATGGAAACAAAAGCAGTTCTAAATTAAAATCATAAAAATGCACTACTCTTCTCATTTAACTGTCCCTCTAACTTCAGTAGTTTACGAAATCCTGTAATAAGCATAAAAAAACTCACCCTGTATATATAGGTAAATATATACAAATTGTAATGGACCTTGGTTTTGGGTTCTAGGGACCAAAATTCGTGCTCACCTGAAGAAATTTTTTTACAAGCTTTTCATTGTGACCTCTTTATTAGCGAATTTTCCGTAACGAAAATTCGATAATAATTCAAAAAAAATAATAATGTTAATACGAGGGAAATTTTACAAAGTGAGGTTATCAGCTATAATCCAGCTGGTAAATTTTTAAAGGAACCTAATATTTTAGACATAAAACTAATAAATAATTATTTATTAGTTCAAGTCCTCAGTGAGATACTTACAAAAGGTGTTTTAATGGATTCCCAAACACAAAAAAGAATAAAACTACATGTAAACTTTCAATAATCTACTTGAAATGTACTTACATGACCTGCCAATTCATCAGCTTCATCTGCATCTTCAGGTCCATAAAATTGTTGAATTTTGTTTTCCAATGCAGCAGCATCTGCTCCTTGGATGCGGTCTACCTTTGTCTACAAGTTATAAAAGTCAATATGTACCTCATCTTATGTTTTGGTGGTCACTTAAAATATTATTAAAACATATATTTTTAAAGGAAGTGCCACCCTATCAAAAACCTTATTAGTATACTTGGTAAAGGTTTACTTATGGGGCACGTGTTCGTTTTTTATGAAATCTTGTATATAGACGTGTTTTAGGGTGTAAATGACAAAAATCACAATAAAAATGAGGACAGAAGCAAACTTTTGGAGTTGTTTGGACATTTTGGTAGAAAAAACGTAAGTTGTACTCACTTTTGCGACATGTTTTACACACTTTAGGGGGTCGTTCGTTTTATATCAAGCCAAAGAAGGGTGTATTCCACTATTCTAATTCATTTTCACATAGTTAGTGCACCCCGTTAATTGTTTATGTGTCTCTGAAAATTACCCTTCTTTTCATCGTGTAACCGATCCTAAGTTGAAATTGACATATAAAGCCAACTTAATGTCAAATGTCAATTTCAACTTATATGATGAAAAGAAGGGTAATTTTCAGTGGTTAAGGGGGTGCACTAACTATGTGAAAATGAATTAAAATAGTGGAATACACCCTTCTTTAGCTTGATATAAAACGAATGACCCCCCGAAATTTGTAAAATATGACAAAAACATGCTGCAAAAGTGAGTACAACTTCCGTTTTTCCTACAAAAATGTCCAAATAACTGCAAAAGATGGCTTCTGTCCTCATTTTTATTGTGATTTTCGTCATCTACACCCTAAAACACGTCTATATACAAAATTTCATTAAAATCGAACACGCGCCCCGAAAGTAAACCTTTACTGTATAATTTTTCTACAACCAAGTTCACAACAATCTTATACTGATTACATTAGATTTCTCCTACACGATTATTTAACAATTGGTAATTGTGTAGATGAGTGATATGTCAGCTGTAGATAAGCCTACTGTTGATAGATGAAGCTCACCACATTACCTGCATATTGATACTATTTATACCTTGTGGTTATTTCTTTTTGCTAGTTATTTACATTACAACTTTTTAATAACTTCACTATTTTTCAATGTTTGCCCAGCATGGTCTTGTTTTTGCATTGTCATTAAAGTGTGAAAGCTGTCCAGAGCTTGAGCACATACAGTAAGTTAAAACTTTTTTATTTTCATCTTTTGTTGCAAATTTGCTAGGGTTGTGCTCTGTTCCCTTCCCTTCCCCTAACTTTCTAATTGGGCAAATGGTAGGCCCTTTGGGGAGAAAATTTGATAATTAACAAAGCAGGACCTCATCAAAAATTTTAAAAATTAAATTTACAGCAAACTGAATTAGCTGGTGAAGGAATTGTCAGTTATAAAACTTTTGTAATATATCCCGCTTCTTCCAAATGTATTTGTCGAAACTATGACTCTTTTTTACCTATTTATCAACAAGGTTTAATTGAAGAAACCTTACCTTATTGCGATAAAAAATAAAGGTAGGCATTGCTGAAACACCCTGAGCCGCAGCAGTCTCCTGGCACTTATCGACGTCAATTTTTAAGAATAACGCCTTTACAAACTTTGTGGATAATTGTTGGAAGATAGGAGCGATCCTCTGACACGGCCCACACCTATATAAAATTGCAAAGTTTACAAAGGAAACACTAAATAATAATAGGTTATCTTACCAGCTAGCTGTAAAATCTGCCACCACCAATTTAGTGCCGGCGTTGGCAAGTTCTGTTTGGAAATGTGCCTCATCGTTAATTACTTTGACTGATCCCATTTTACTCAAAAATTGATTACAGACGGGTAATAGATTATTTTTGAAAAACTCTTGACAAATGCACTTGAATCAACAAACTACAACTCAATTAATTAAAGTGATATGTCATCCTCTGAACGTCTGAACAGGAACCTCTCATAGAGAAAGAGAAATTTAAAACTGAAAATGCTCTGTTCTGTTATTTCAATTCATTGCACTGACCTCCTCAAGGTTTTTGGTTTTGGGAGATATCGAGAACTTTTATGAAGCTGAAGCTGGGTTCAAATTTCTATTAGGAAAGAAATATGAATGCAAAAAAGTGTTCATAAATTATACATAGTACATAGAGAACTACTTATTAATAACTAAGGTTATTGAAGACTTTATTATTATTTATTGGATTATACATAACTATTTTTCTACAGTTGCAAACATGAGTTCAGTTCACCTGCCACCAACATTCAACAGCTGAGTGTAAGCACTCATCTGCTGTCTACCGAGCATTACAGCGGTGGGAGAGTGATGAACGGACTGCTGACTTCAAGCACTATTTTGTGACTTTTGTCTGTCATTCCGTTTTGACAAATTGGCAACAGTTGAGTTCCAGTACAAACGAACCGGGACTGGTGATCGCATTTTTGACACAACTGTTGGCTGAACCTCAATAGTTGAATAGTTGTGTCAACATATACGTTAAGCGTTCCCCCTGTGTTGAACTATGAGCATTGAGTAAGATAAGTACACTTGGAGAATCAAAATCATCACACCACATCGTTTTAAAGACTTTGTCTGGCAATACGAAAGACAAGGACAAAGCCACTGAAATGTTGGGTATTTATGAGATACGTTGCAAAGATCTAATCTAATCCTAAATACGTGGGTCAGACCAAAAGAAACATAGCCACCAGATTTCGTGAACATATCGCATATTTACGATATCTTTACAAATCTTGTGCGTGGCACAGCATATATGGGATAATGATTACCACATTGACAGGAAAAATGTGAAACTTGTCAAAAATGTTACAATGCATGCATTATGTAGTGACATCAAACTATGCTTGACGCGTATGAAAGCGTATATATTCCCAGATCGATTAAGAACAAAACGTCATTGAACCGTGCGGCACCCTTGATTTCAAGTCCTTTATTTTCACTTTTCATTTGACCAGCTATAAACACTCCTAATTTGTCAGGCGGAATAATATAGTGTATTTAATAGCCTCGTCAGGTCTATACTGATACGACGCACTACGGTGTGCCCGCGTCGTAAAATCCCCTTTCGTTCTTTTGTTTATCTAAGAAATCAATATAAATACTTGTTGTAGAACTTTAGTTAGAATATTCATTCTCTGATGACGTTACCATTGTGGGCGAAACGTTCGTTGTGTTTTTTAAAGAATATTTGCGGTAGTTATTAGTATGTCTCCGGATATGATTGTCGGTCCTCGTCATACGTTCCAGTATTCATCTAGCGAATTTCTAGATCAATATAGAACGTGAGCTTCCTTAAAGCGGCACTTTCATTTCAAGCCTATTATCCTTTAAATGAGATAAAAACTCATAAACTTGTCAGGTAGAAGATTAAGGTAGTTCGTCAACCTCACAATAGACCAACAATGCGCCTCCGACTACAATTTTACTTTCGGTTTCTTTCGTCTGCTTAACAATTATATAAATACAGTTGTAGCAGTAATTTGGTTTAGAATTTTTTCATCGTCGCATAATGCTAACGTTGTTAGCGAAACGATCGTTGGGTCTTTGGAAAGATGCGTTGTGGTGATTTGGGTTCTCCAAGTGTATTTATATATATACTACTAGTGAAATACAAGAAGAATAGTTGAAGTCTGTTTTTATAGCACTTCCGAAAAAACAGCGAGCAAAGAAGTGCGACGAATATAGATTAATTAGCCTGATGAGTCATACATTAAAGGTGTTTCTTCGCATAATACATGGAAGGATGAGAAGTCGGTGCGAGGGGGACCTGGATGAGACGCAGTTTGGCTTGAGAAATGCACTAGGCACCCGGGAAGCACTTTTTGTCCTAAATATACTTCTTCAAAAGTGTCGCGACCAACGCAAGGATATTTATGTATGTTTCATAGACTATGAAAAAGCCTTCGATAGGGTTCAGCATGAAACAATTTTAAACATACTAAGAACTTTGGGAATCGATGATAGAGATCTAAAAATTATAGAGAACTTATATTGGAAGCAGAAAGCAGTGGTCCGAATCGATGGAAGACTAATCGATGAATGTTGCATTCAACGAGGCGTCAAACAGGGATGCATTCTCTCCCCGCTATTGTTCAACATCTACTCGGATACAATCTTTAAGAAGGCTTTGCAAGATAAAGACCTTGGAGTGAAGATTAACGGTGAACTGATTAATAACATTCGATATGCCGACGATACGGTCATCTTGTGCGATAGTGTCCGGGGCCTTCAAGAGTTGTTGGATAGTGTAAATACGACAGGAAGGGAAATGGGTTTGAAAATAAATGTCAATAAGACAAAATTTATGATATTCAGTCGCCAACCGCACGCCGATGCTTCCTTACAGATAGACCAACAAAACATTGAGTTACCCAATTTAAATACTTTGGTTGTTATATCACAGAACATCTAGACCCTGATAAAGAGATAAAGTGCAGAATTGAAACAGCGCGCACAACTTTCATGAGAATGAAATCATTTTTCTCTAACGACAATTTAAACCTAAGATTGCGTCAAAGAATGATCAAATGTTATATTTGGTCCGTGTTGTTGTATGGAGCTGAGACATGGACTCTGAGGGCTGCTACGATCAGTCGACTGGAAGCGTTTGAGATGTGGTTGCACAGAAGAATGCTTCGAATACCCTGGACAGCCCAGTAAACACATGTTCGTTAATTAAACGCTTGAAAGGAAACTGCTACCTTACGTTAACTTTTGGTAAAAATGTCGCCCGAATAAACATATAATTAAACCAAGATAAAAACGTTTTTTACATGTATGTTTTAACGTTTAAATATACGTTTTTCTTACATGTTTATTAACAAGGATTTTACAACGTGAAACTACTTGCCGTTAATAACGTAAAATATACATTGTTTTATACACGCTTATTAACAAGGGTTTTGCAACGTTGATTTAACCATAATCTGTCATGAAGAATATACGTTTATAATTAATGTTTATCAACGGGGATCTGTAACGTTAAACTGCTTGTATTAAGGACGTATAATAAACGTTTGAATTACAACTAATACATACCTAACAAATGATAGTTGAAAAACTATCATCAGTACGATTAATTTTAAATTAATTTTAAATGTGCTTTATAAAAATGGATTAGATCACAAGTCAAATGTCAAATAAAAATAACTTTATTTAAAAAACCAAAATATATTTCAAAAAACTTACATTTCATTATCAAAAAACTAAAATAATTATTACCACATTGTAAAAATATAACAAGCTTCTTCAATCATAGCGTCTTTATCATGAAATAAAAAATATATTTCCTAAATTGTTTGTCAACTTCTCAACGAAAATAAAAAGTATTGCTCCATTAGTTTTTTGCTCTTGACATTCTCAAAGTAGCTTATTTTAACCAATCCTTAACAGCACAAGAGATTGCTCTGTCGCTTCTTTCACGCTGGGGAAAATTTAGCTTTGCAGCATCTAAAATTATAAACTAATAAATAGAAATAAATGGGTCATGAAATTGTGATTACCATATACTACTGCCATTAGTCTCGTGGGTTCGAACGAAATTATATATATATATATATATATATATATATATATATATATATATATATATATATATATATATATATATATATATATATATATATATATAGGTGTACATGTATCGTGCAAATTAAATTAGACTGTGGAAAATAAACGAGTACATCAAAATTTATAAATGCTAAACTCATAGCTAACCATTATTACTCTCATTCGAAAGTTTGATTCACGAACAATCAAAATACAGGAAAAGAAGGCGTATTCATAAACGTTAGATATACGTCTAATGTCTCAATCAAATTAAACTTGAAAATATGAGAAAGCAACCAACATGGCCGATTTTAAACACGCCGGCTAAACTCATATGTCTCAATTATTTATTCTACCTAATAACGCTCTATAGCACTCAAAATACAAGAAATGTGATTAACTTTGACAACTTTTGAAGACAATTATTACATATTGTGATACAACTTACCTTGATTTAGTTCAAGACATAAAACTTGACACTTTGAGCTGCACTAATTGTACCTATTTCCAAAACTTTTAAGGGAAATCGCTACAGGATGATAATCATTCTTTGTAAAAGTATATAAAACAATTATAAATTATAGAACAGACCACCATTCACCATAACATAAAAGTGTCGCGTACTGAATATAATATTTAATAACATCTAATTCTAAACACCACATTACACACTGCACACCATGTCACCTGTTCTGTTTCTATTCGTTGTTTGTTCTCGTTCGGCATGCGCACAAACACTTACTAATTTACAAGGACATAAGTAGCTAACTAGAATATTAAATCTGTTTTATGTATTACACAGTGGAATGCAAAATGCAAATTAGCTCCTTTTAAAACATACACGCATTGTCGAATACCTCTCAGATTGATTATGTGAATTATTTTTTTAAAAAAGCCAGGGTAAAATGTAACCTATAACTATAGGTACATAATATAATATATCACATAAAATATCTCACGCTTAAAAAATATCTAGTAAAATACGTATATTTTATGTATAAATCCCTACTTTACAACGATAAATTGTTAAGTACTTTGCCTTTTTAACAAAAATTAGAAAAATAGTGTTTTTAGATATATCGTTTATATCACATAAAATATTTCTCACTTAAAAAATATCCGGTAATATACGTATATTTTATGTATGAATCCCTACTTCATACATGTGTTTGATAGGCGAACTGTGATGAAACAACCTTTAAATATTATGTTTAAAAACACTTAATTAATAACGTCAAATTGTTTAGTTGCTTTTTTTTTACAAAAATTAGGAAAACAGTTGTTTTAAATATAACGTTTATATCACATAAATATCTCTCACTTATAAAATGTCTGATAAAATACGTGTATTTTATGTATGAATCCTAACTTCATGTAGGATTTTGGTAGGCGAACTGTGTTGAAACAACGTTTAAATATTATACTCTTTATCAATAAGGTCTTTACAACGAGAAAATTTTACGCTTTTTTTTCACAAAAATTAGGTAAATACCTGTTTTACATATAACGTTTATACCACACAAAATATCTTTCGCTTATAAAATGTTTAATAAAATACATATATTCAACGTATTAGTCTCAACTAAACGTAGTTTTTGATAGGCGAAATGTGTTGAAATAACGTTTAAATATTATGTTTAAAAACTCTTCATAATTAACGTCTTTACAACGAAGAAATGGTAACGTTGCCTTTTTAGGCTAGAAATCAACGTTAATTTTTATAACTGATAACGTTTTTTCAACCGTCTCTACGTAAAGTAGACGTTTATTAAACGCACCTGTGTTTATTGGGAGCTATGCAGACCAACGAAGCAGTATTAAATAGAGCGAATGCCGTCCGCGAATTATTTGTCACTATTAAGGTGCGAAAGATACCTGGGACATGTTCTTAGAGGAGACCGATACAAGGTGCTCCAGCTTATAATGAAAGGTAAAATCGAAGGCAGCCGATGAAACAGATGTCATGGCTAAAGAACATTCACGATTGGACTGAAATACGCAGTGCCGAACAACTATTCAGATTAGCCGAAAACCGCGAACAACTCGCCATTGTAATTGCCAACGTTAGGGAGACCTGATATGGCACCGAAAGAAGAAGACGTGTATTTATCAGTGCTCATCACAGTTTCCAGTCTTCACATATTGAGTAACATATACGTTTATTTTATACGTATATAATTGCGGACCTTGTTTTTATATAATCTTTAATTCCAGCAAGTTGCCGGTTGAAGTTGAACATTATGTAAAAACAGTATTGTCAACTTTTCTCCGCAAGCGTGTCATTTTTGTATTGAAATGATCTTATTATTGGTATTTGCTATTATTAAAATACAAACGTCAACCTCCATAGCTTATGCTTTTATATATATATATATATATATATATATATATATATATATATATATATATATATATATATATATATATATATATATATATATATATATATATATATATATATATATATTGACTGCCAGAGGATGATTCATATCACCTACATATGATTATGTTTGCTAAATGCCACCGCGTTCATATAAAACCACATTTAAAAGTAACATAGCTTTATTATAAAATCATAAAATAGGCGCCAAAATATTATGTGTAATAAGTACAATAATTTATGCGATGGTATCCTCTTCGATCAAGTTCCCATGAACGTACAGTTGGTGAACCACGCCTTGCCTCTTATCGGTCGATGAGGCCTTTATAACAGCTTCCACTGCATCTTCCAACTGTAACTTCATTTCTGTACCATCGTCAACAAAAGAATTTTCTGTTTCAACTTTTGATCCGTTGACCCAGACATCAAGTGTCTGTTTGTCTGCAAAAATATTTAATTTTTGTTTAAAAATATAATGTGATTTGATAAAGGGTCTCGGAGTGCGTATTGGTGAATTTTCATCAAGAAATTTCACTAATAGAGATATATCGATGGTGAGACTTTCGGAAAATTTCTTCAAATGAGCGCGACTTAGGGCCCCTGGAACTCATTTCCATGGTCAGTTAAAAATTATATATATATATATATATATATATATATATATATATATATATATATATATATATATATATATATATATATATAATATCCAACCAACAGATATATAATGTGAAAATAAAAGAAAAAAATAAGAAAACAAAGTTCAAATTTTAATTTAAGAAAATAAAAATTACTTGGAAAATATGCATTCGGACGTTTTCTTACCATGATTTTCGTAATTAGCCACTACAAAAACCTAGGAATGCAATATTTTAATAAAAACAATGTGGACCTTAGAAGATAGAGGTTGTAAACAAACCAAAAGGTAGAATTACCCAAAAAACGTTACTTTAACCAAAGTTTAGCGACAGATACTGATGAAGATAACTTGTCGAAATACGAAGGTATCTATCACATAGATTTTATGGTTTTTGGAGGGATTCTGCTTTTTGTTGGTCCTTAGAATATAAGCTTTTATTACCAAATATTTTATCAGTGTTCACAACTAGTTATTCTTACTTACCCAGGACTACTCTATATCTCTTGCCATTGACAACTGTCGCCCATGCGCGAGTAGATTGTGACTGCTTTTCTGTAAACTTTTCTAGAGGTTTTCCATCAACAATTAGGCTATAAGAAAAGGCAAAATATGGTAATGGATCTACTCGTAATTCACATTTCGCTTGTTGCTTCCCCAACAGAAAATATTCATCACCAACCAGTTTGAACATCCATTCTCTTCGTATTATCTCCTGCAACAAGTGATTTTTAAACTATAGAACCAATGCTATTGAATACAGGATAGTCCCGAGATAATGGGTCAAAATTCATGAGTAGATTCGTAAGGTAAAACTATTTCAATATATAGCCGAACTTAGTATAGTCCAAAAGTTGCTAGTTAAAGAGATAGAGGGTGTGAAATGCAAAATATTATTTTAGTTTTTTAAATTTATTTATTTCTTAAAAAATGCTAATATCCATATAACATTTTTGGGTTTTTGGACCGAGGAATTGAAATCTGTTCACAGTTTGTTTATAGTTCATAGAGGGCGCCAGCTGCTGTAGACTAAATGTGTTAAAAACGACAGAACTTGGTCTCAAATTCTTATTTTACAACTTTTTTTCACACAAAAAAGATATACGTTATAATAGTCGCTGTCTCGCACCGTCTTTGAGATATTTAGCGTTGAAACTTCCAATGCTGATAGTTTACTTACATAATTAAAATATGGTAGAAATGTCAAAAACAAGGGTTCATTTAGAATTAACAATTGTAATGAACAATAAAATAGTAAACATTGGTCAAAAATATGCCTTTTTGACAATAATTGCTCAAAATGCCCGTCTCTAGCGTGTGATACATTTATCACCGCGTTTATTAAAAGATTGTCTTATTTTAAATAAAGATTCTTACCACGAAATTACTCAGTAGCATCTATAAGCTCCTGTCATAGTTCTTCCCGGGCGTTTATAGTTTCTCTATAAACAACTGATTTCAAGTACCCCGTAAACAAAACTCCATGGGTCTAAAATCAGTGCTACGAGGAGGCCATGAAATTCGACTCTCACGACCTATCCAACGATCCGGAAAAGTTTGATCAAGATAGTTCCGTACTTGGACAGAAAAATAAGGGGCAGCAGCATCTTGCATGAAGTAGAGATTCTGTCGTAAATTCAATTCCTCGACCCAAAAAACCCCAACCCGCAAAATTTTGTATGGATATTAGCATTTCTTAAGCAATAAATGAAAAAAACCCTAAATAATATAATAATATTTTGCATTTCACTCACACCCAGTACCTCGTTCACTAAAAACTTCTAGATTAGAATCTACTCATAAATTTTGGCCCATTACTTTTATGAATGGGGGGTGATGTGGTGAACATTTACATTTTTTTCGTTAAAACTCGAGGAATATGTTTTAGGGTTTATTTATTAAGCACTTTTAATTTTATCAAACATCTGGATTCTGTGCTAAAATTAAATTAAGGGTTGAATGTGTTGGGGTGGAATATCGGCGACAGAAATTTTGATTTTTTTTGCTAAAACGGCGTAAAAAGTCTCAAAAAATATAGAAAACTTGATTCTGAAACGAAATTTTTTTTGTCTGTCGGTCGGTTGGTTTGTCGGCCTGTACGGCTGTCTGTGAAGCAGTAGGCGCAATAACTTTCGAAGGAATTGAAACATCATCTTGAAATTTAGTATCCAGTTAGCACCCGACAAAGGAACGCTTCGAATTGTTTTTGGATAAGATCGCTTCATGTGGTATCGGGGATAAATGGGTGGTGATTTGAGGAAAATTGATATTTTATCGTTAAAACTCGAGTAATAAGGTAGGTGTGCACAATATCGCCATGTTGACAATATCGCCATGCTGTATCATTCGCTTTCCTGTGACAGATGGCGCCAGAGTTTCTACAGCGAAGCTAAATTCATAACATACTACGAGTGCCCGTGTCATTTTAACCTCAAATTTTATTTGTGTTGTGACCCTGACGCCAAAACCTTGTTCAGTAGAAGGTTTCGTGAGTGGTCTCCGTAAGTAGTGTACTGGTAGGAAGGTTATTTCAGGGTGTGTAGCATTTCTCTTTTTGCCCAGTCTGCAAGAGCTGCAGCTATACAGCACAAGATATTCTCAGAATGTTCTCACAATGTGAGAACATTATTTTTTCAGAATATTGGTTTCGGAATGTTCTAAGAACATTTATGGAATTTCAAACTGCATCTTGAATATTCGGAGTACACTCATTCAATCACATCGTAAGAAAATTCTTCATCAATAAACTGAGAATATTTGAATAGATCATTATTCAGAATATTCGCTCAGAATGTGCTTGAGATGTCCTTATAATATTATATAACTTTAAAATGTAATGAAAAAGATAGCTGATGATTACGGTATAGTGGTGAGAATTATAATAGTAACTATTTTGCATGTTTGTTTCTGTTACCTGTTCTATGTTAAACACATCTGAAAATTATATATTTAGGCAATCGCTTCTTTAGGGATAGAGCGCATGTCCATGCCGACGAGAGGGGAAGATGGCCGACAGACGTAAATGTAAATAAATACTAAGTACTGTCAACAAGAATTATGAATGGTCTGAGTTCAATGTTGTGTATCTAAGGTTATATTGTAACATAATTAATGGAAAATAATAATGTGACGTAAACACGGAGAACAGTGTGTAACTGCAAACATAAATCCAGAGTACAGAAGAAACTAAAACATGATGTCAGATTTTCAAGAACTAAGAACTAAGATCTGTTGTAGTTGACACCGACGAAGGGTTCGCTAATTATGCTTGAGACCGGATCATCTTACGAATTAGGTACACCTACATTGTATAATATATAATTAAAAAATTGTGTTGTTCAATAGTAAGTCATGCAATATACACCACCACCACCTTTTGATGCGTACGGACTGGAACTTCGGCCTACATGAAAACAAAAGCTTAATATGTTTCTAAAAGCGTCAGGAAAACACAATTCAAATGATGATCTGAAGAATTTGAGGTGTATTTAACACGTTGCTTTATATTTTGTACTAAATAGTTTGTTTCCTGTTTATTTTAAATACTGTTCAACAATATGTTCAGTAATGAAGAATATTTTGACATGTTGGGATGTTATGTTCGTTCTAACCGAAATACTGAGGCAGCTGCAAATTCATATCAAAACAACTACCCAGAAAGACGACAACCAAACACCAAAATATTTCGCACGATGGTGACCAATCTATTGAACGACGGTAGCTTCCACGCAAAGAAACTACCAATGCCGAGAAATTAAGAAAGAAATAATGCCGTCTTACAGGTTTCAAACGAAAACCCTCCGCAATCTGTTCCGTTTTATGGTGAACAAATGAACGTTCCAAAAAGTACGGTACACCGTGTATTAAAATAAAGTCATTACCATCCATACAAACCTACAATCGTACAAGGTTTAAATGTTGACGATTACCCTAAGCGACTTCAATTCTGCAGATGGTATCAAGGACAATGTCAGCAAGATGAAAATTTTCATTTGAAAATAATATGGACTGATGAATCCAGATTTACAAATTGTGGTGTGTATAATCTCCATAATAGGCATTAGTGGGCAAATGAAAATCCCCATCTAAACGAAGAAAGACGACACCAGTTGTTACGTTCTACGGGGTTCTGGATTTGTTGACGAACAAAACACAGCTTTTCAAACTATTAAATTATTATTACCAACTATTTTCCAAAAGCAGTATCAACTAAAATATTTCTCTCTCTTACTAAATGTCCATAGAACTATATTTCACAATTCGCCTTCTATGATCGCTTCTTATACACCAACACTTACTGCTGACTCGCTTAATACACTATGATCACTTATTCTACACCTACAGATTTTGTACTAATGTTTCGTGCGGCTTATTGGGTAAAAAACTGTTATTTTTATTTGTAGATTAGACAGTTAATTTAAAAAAAAATCAGGTAACCACATTGTTGGTCCGTTCTTTTTTGAAAATAATTTAACTGAGAAAGGTATCTTAATCTATTAAGAAATGATATCTTACCAGCAATTAGAAGAGTTCATGATAATTTAGACGAGATTTGGTACCAACAAGACGGTTGTCCAGCTCACAATGCTAGGATCGTCAAAGAATTTTTGTACCATAATTTTAATAACCGTGTCATTTGTAACAATGGGCCGGTTCATTGGTGTGCTCGAAGTCCTGATATAACACCCATAGATTTTTATTGTTGGGGTACTCTGAAGAATGATGTGTATGAATTCGATCCACCACAAAATATCAATAAATTACGAAACAGAGTCACGGCAGCTATAAATCATATTAACCAAAACACCCTCACCAGAGTTTGCAGGCATGTTTCAAAAATGTGTATAAAGTGCATTGATCAAAACGGTGGCCATACTGAATAATTTTCTATTAAGTGTATTTTTAAGTTTCTATTTTATTATTTGTTGAGTTCCATTTCTCATTGTGTTGTTTTGTGGAGTTTAAGTTTCTATTTGTTATTGCCGGGTTTCGTTATTAAACTGTTTCACATAATATTACCTAGCATTATTACCTAATTAAGTATTGTAAATTAAATCACTATATTTTTTATCGTGAATCATTACGGAAAATTATGTTAAAAGTAGAAGTCTATTGTTAGACTCCATGGCCTACTGCTTTTTGAACACTTTTTTTGGTCATTTGTTTTCTGGTATTGAATTTCGTAGCCTACTATCCTCAAAACGGTTTTTCTCAAAATTGTCAGTGCAATTATAGGATTTCTCAAGCATGTTGTACATCACTGGAAAGCTCTTTTCACAGGATATCACATGAGCAAAAAAATCCAATATGGCTGCCATAATAAAAACAAACGTTGATACCTGTAGCTCAAAAACAAATGACAATCCAAAGTTGAGAATAGCACAAAGAGATTACTCTGTAAAAAGTGTACTGATAATGTGCAAGTCTTAGACACGTCAGATCAACGCCTACTTAGATGTTGAAGAGAAAAGAAATCGACAAATGTTGTTTTTTTTCACAATAACTCGAAAAAGAAAAGAGGCAGGGCAAAATACAAGTCATATTTGGAACGAGCATGAAATTCCTAATTAAACCGTCTCCCTATCTCTAATAATAACGGAGATAGCAATACGTTCCCATACTGTTTGGGACACACTGTATATAGTTCACTTATATAAAATATGACACCCTATATAATTGATAGTATTTGCCTTACCTTACCATCTACTCTAAGCACTCGTTTCCCACTGGTCGTACCGTGTTCAAACTCAATCGTATGAACACCATCAAGAAGCGGAAGACTCCAATAAGCCACCAGATCTGACCTATCCTGGGATCCACTCTTCTCCACAATGTTACCGCTTAGAGCCATGACACACAAAGCTGAAGATTTTCACAACAACATTTTATTTACTGTGTTTATATTCCGGCCATGTGTAAACAATTTCACCCTTGTACCCGTAAGTATAGTTCTGTTTTCATCACCGGCTTGTAGGTAAATGTTCCAGCCTTGCATATTTTATCACGGTCATTTAAAGGCGATTATAGATAGCAGTCTGTAATGTTTGTATTGTACATTCAGGTATCTATAGAAGTAGAGCTTTAAAGCTCGATATTTTGCTCCGTGAAATACGCTGTTCCCCGTATCATTTATTACCGCGAAGTACTATGATATATGGGTTATTGATTGGAGGATATCAAAAGAATAGCTACCGATTGAATTTTAATCAACGTTAATGGTAAACTAGCCTTTGGACACAGTTTATCACTTTTTAGTGAATTTTCGCAGACAATATTTACTATTAACTATTAAAAATAATCAGTCCATTTTGATGAAATTTGGCAGGTACCTTTAATTTGTAAGTGGCTTGAATTGGTTTGCTGGCCAAGAATATCGGATCAGTTTTCCGGAAAAATTTTGGGGTTCCTTTCGGAAATTTTCTATATCTTAAAAAATAACAAAGCTATGGCAACCAAAATTACATTATAAAAAGCCTGGACGCAGCAAGTGCGTTATGGAAGTGAATTTTCGTTACAATGTTTTTAATATCAAATATGTCTTTTTTAATGAAGACATGAATCAAATTTGGTTTCCGGTATAACCTACTGAGTAAAAACAATGTACCATATTTCATCAAAATCACTTTATTGTTTGAAAAAGTACAAAAGTTTTCCGAAAATAAACTTAAGACCTTACCTTTCCCCAAAAACTGGTCCGATTTTTCTGACCAGCGAACCTGTTCAAGCTATTTACCCACCTAGCAAGATATAATTGTTCACCAAAAGCTTTCCGGCGGAACACCAAAACAAAAATTATATGAAAATTTGCAATTTTTTTTTACAAAAATCCGAAAATATTTTTTTACAATAACTTATTAAACATTTATTACCAACATGACACAAAAATCCTATAAACATTGATTTTTACTACAATTTTTTTTCAAAAAATTTGCCTAAAGAATACCTACACACAATTCAAATTATATACCTAATATGTAACTAAGTTTGAAAAATAGAAAAATGCAAAAAAAATATTTCCAAAACTAGAGTCTCTTGGTATAGGAAATTCTTCACTTAAAAAAAATTAAGTTACGACAGTTCGAATTTTTCCAAATTCAGTCACTATTTGAGAGTGCTCTGTATACCGTATCTCGATTTTTTCGACAAATAATATTAAATGAAAACGTCTCTGAATGCGTCACTTCCATGAGACTCTCCTATCTATTGGTAAATATAATTGAAAACCCCCCTAAATGCGTCATTTTCATGGGACTTCGATTTCTATTGGTAAAAATGCCGTATCACAATTTTTGATATGTTCCAAAATGTAAAAAGTTGAAAAACAATTGAAATAACTTGAAAACGATGGGCGCTATAAATGTTCTCTCCTTATAAGCATGCATTAAAATTGGATGAAAAATGAAATAATGTTACAATAAATGGGCTGTTCCTTAAAAAAAAAAGAAAACTTGTATCACCAACGACTTATGGACCACCCTGTTATTGTCAACGTAGTTTTATAAGATGCAGCTCAAAACACCATACTTTTAGAATATTTTCCCGTATGTTGTATAATAACCGATATATTGAGCTTTACAGTAAAAATGCACCATCCTGTATATATCTAAACATGTAAAAACTGAAATTGACCCCGAAGGCGCTTAGTTCCCACTCCTTTGAAGAAATATTTTAAAAAGTTTAAAGTCGCGGTTCTCTCAATAACGATTTTTTTCTACGAAAAGTCGCGAAAAAGTATAGACTATCAAAACACAAACTATAACGGAAACTACTGCCAAATCTTCAGAGAAGGGGTCTATTTGAAATGAATTTTCTGCAAATATTTTAGTAAAGTGAAGGATAAGCTGTAACTTGTGGCTTTGTAAAACACATTTATTATGACATTTCCTTTACATAGCCCGTATTTGTTTCAGGTTCTCGCTCTAAAAATTGCAAAGTTTGGCGTTTCAAATCGCGACTTTGACATTTTTTCTGTTATTTCTTGACCTTTTTGCGCCAAGAAAACTTAATATTTGTCTGTAATATACAATAGATCTTGCTATCCACACAAAATATTTTGGTTTTGTGCATTTCTCTGGTCATCGGTAGCACCCATTTTTTTAAAATGTGTATAATTTTTTTCTTTTCAACTTAAGAGATCTGAATTTTAAAATGTAGTGTAAGTTTAATAGTGTAAACCTAAATGCCAAATTTGGTTGACATAGCTTTGTTATTTTCGGAGATACAAAAATGTTCCGAAAGAAAACCCAAAGCTGGTCCAATTTTCCTAGCTAACGAACTTATCCAAGCCACTTAAAAAAGGAAGGCACCTACAAAATTTTATCAAAACCGGTCCATTATTTCATAAATTTTTTGAGTTATCGGTGATATATATATATATATATATATATATATATATATATATATATATATATATATATATATATATATATATATATATATATATATATATATATATATATAATATAAAGTGAATTATGTATCAAAATTTAGATATCTATATAGGTTAAACGGTATAAAGTATAAGCATTCAAAGAAACAAATTGTGTGCCACTGGTGAGTAGTGAATGACACAAAACCGAAATATTTTGTGTTGTTAGGAAAATCTATTGAATACCTCAAAGATAAAGTTTTGTTTGCAAAAAGGTCAAGGAATACCAATAGAAATACTTTGAAAATTTTGTAGTTTATGCGGATTATGTAGAAGAAACGTCGTAATAAGTGTGTTCTACAAAGCGTTAACTTTCTGCTCCAACCGCCATTGTCCTTCACTTTATTGAAATATTTACAGAAAATTCATTTAAAATAAACTTTTGTTTGATGCTTTGGCACTAGTTACAGTTATAGAATTTGTGGTTTAATAGTATATAATTTTTTGTGAATTTTTGTAGAAAAACTTCGCTCGAGTGGTGATTCCGACTTGTGAACGATTTCTTTAAATAAGCGTGAACTAGGCCCACTATAACCCATAGCTGGGTACACACACACACACACACATATATATATATATATATATATATATATATATATATATATATATATATATATATATATATATATATATATATATATATATATATATATATATACGGGTGTTTCACGTAAAACTTCCAGGCCACATTTCTTGGTAATGAGTAGGAATTTTTCAACTTTGTAAAAAAGCAAATGACAGCGGCCATCGGTGCCTACGTTCAGCAGACTAACGTAAATATGTCATATGCAGATTGTAGGTGGCGCTGGCGTCGAAAGAAATTATTCGATGACAGGGACTTTAAAAAGTTTTTCGGTATCACCTGTCATTTCTAAACAATTTTTGTTCTATCAAAAATTTTCGAAAAGACATATTTTGAGATATTGAGATAATGGAGGTACTATTATGAAGCTTTAGGAGAATACAACTTAAGGACGGCAAATAATTTTTGTATTCTGTAAAAACTTAACGACCTAGGTTCACGATGACTTTTGTTTAGAAGCTTAAGCAGAATACATTAAACGTAATTTATAGGTGGCGCTGATGTAGAATATTTTTCCGATCGCAAGAATCTGTAGAAATAGTATGTCTGTGTGACTTCTGATTTCAAAATAATTTTAATATTATATTATGATAAAAGAGGAAAAAAACAATAACTCAAGAAATACAGTCCGCTTATTGAATGGTCTACATTGAAAAAAATATATTTTATTTATCAACATGACCATAATCATAACCATAGCATAAAAGCAAACAAAGCCTACAACAGATGCTCAAAAACATTACTATTTGCGGCAATACACATTTCGAAACGATGTCGTAATGCCTGATTACAAGAACCTAAAAAAGAATAGCTATTTATAGCCGCAAAACTAGCAAAAACTTTATTAACTGGGTCTGCCATATCTTCCATTGGTTAAGCATACACCATGTCTTTCAATAAATCCCATAGGAAGAAATCGTTTGGTGTTAAATCTGGCGAACGCGCTGGCCACTCGAGAGGTCCATTAGTCGCGATCCATTTTGCAGGGTAAGTGTTATTCAAATACCCGGTAACTAAAGCCGCATTATGAGCAGGTGCCCCATCATGGTGTCATCACATTATACGCCTTTTTACTAAAGGGGCCTCCTCTAACAAGCTAAGAATATCGTTTTTCAGAAACTCTAGGTAACGTTCGACTGTTAGTGATCCCCGAACAAAAGGAGATCAATCAAATGCCCGTTTGAAATTCCACACCAAACATAAACTTATTTTGATTGCCTGTTACATTTGTCAATTTAGGATTTCTGCGAGACCAGCAATGGCAATTATGTTAGCTGACGAGGCCCTTATTGTGGAAATGGATTTCGTCAGTCCATAAAATTTTATTTAACAAATCGTTGTTGGTCTATATCATGATAGACATTTGTGCTATAAAGTTTAACAATCTCTAGGTCCTAGCATTAAGTGTGCCTTATATGGGTGGAACTTATTTTTCAAAAGTATTGTTTTACGTGCGGGTTACCTCCTACAAGCTGCTGGTCAACGTTGCTCATTCGTGACAACACTCACAAGATTTTGTTTTGAAATAATAAGCATGTTATAATTTTCTTCGTTTGTGAATTCAACCATTATAATTTACTTCTTTGTTGACAGTTTGTATTTCTGGTATGTTGCCGAAAAATTAGTTGTAAGACTACTGCATGCAATCGCAAGTTACACCAGGTGGATATGAGAGGTGTAGCGTAAGTGTGCAGCTCTAACGAGGAGTCACTCAACGGAAAAATATTTAGAATTTTCAGACTAGATATGTTAAGCTTAAACACTTGAGAAATCATTTTTTTATCTGCAATAAATAGCAAACACTAATATTTTTCGAATACTTTTTCTTCTAACTCTATAAACGATATCTATTTTTGCAGAATCTGATGATTAAAATTATTCTACATTAGCGCCACCTATAAATTACGTTTAAGGTATTCCGCTTAACCTTCTAAAGAAAAGTCATCGTTGACCTAGGTCGTTAAGTTTGCACGGATTACAAAAATTATTTTCCGTCTTCAAGTTTCATAACAGTACCTCCATTATCTCAAAATCTGTCAACTTTTCGAAATTTTTTGTTAAAACAAAAATTATTTAGAAATCACAGGTGATACTGAAAAAATACTTTTTAAAGTTCCTGCCATCGAAAAGGACCAATTTCCATTTAAAAACATTTAAATGAAAATTCGCTACCATAACGTACTTGCTGCGTCCAGAATTTTTTTATTTTCACTGAATTTTTGTAAAACCAGTGAAAATAAAAAAATTCTGGACGCAGCAAGATCTCGACTTTATAATTGTGAAAAACTTTCGTCAAATGAGCTCAAACTAGGGCCCCTAGAACCCATATCCGCGTTCAGTTTCGAATATTCGTTGAATAACGTGGAAATTTCTAGAACCTCTGGATCAGTGTCAGCAGTAATTAATATCTGGGTGTGTCTCATGAGGATCGCAGACTCATGGATGGTTCTGCCTTTGTGGATCTCCAAAAAATATTAGACTGGGGAAGTAGAAATCTTGTACAATTCAACTCCACCAAATCTCAATCTTGCTTTCTATCTCATAAGTGGTACACCAGCCTTAGACCCATCACAATGACCAACCAAGTTATTCAAAGTAATGAGTCTTTTTCACATGTTGACACATCTCTGGATCGAAATCTCAATTGGCACCAACATGTCACATCAATTTCAGAAGCGGCTGTTAAGAAATTAGGTTTCCCCTTCCGGGCTCACAAATACTTTTCACCAGCTAATCTTTATACCTTCTATACTTCACAGATAAGGCCAAACCTCGAATACTTGGACTCCATTCAGAGGAGAGCTATACACCTCATCGGTGTCCCTACCCTCACCCAAAGGTTGCCATCCCTTGCCCACCGACGTACCGTTGGTGACCTCTCTCTCTCTATTTTATAGATATTTGCACGGGCACTGCTCAGAGGAGCTTTCTTCCATAGTTCCTTCACCTGGTGCCCCCAACAGATCTACCAGGGGAACATAGCGAATGCACCCTTTTACTGTCGAGGTCACCAGACATAGAACATCTTGTTATGCCCGCTCTTTTGTCCCGAGAACTTCCAAGTTGTGGAATTCCTTGACGGCACGTGTTTTTCCTTCTCCTCCGAACCTCCAAACCTTCAAGTCCAGAAAGTTGCCTCTTACCTCCTTGTCGACACCCACGGTACGATAGTATTTAGGCTGTAAGCCCTCTTGGTGTATTGTTGAAATATAAAAAAATATATCGGCGGCTACAATCGGACGGCTACTCTAGGTGACGTAACGACTGGAGACTGTGGTGATGTGTCAGCTTCTGTATTGTGGTGGCTTCGCTGCTAATGACCTAAACAGTTAAATGTTTTATCAAATAAGAAAGATGACGGGAATCGTAAAGTAACAATTTTATTTACTCTCTCCTTGTCTTCATCTACGTACACACATACATCCAAGCATTATTATCCACGTGCTGATCGGAAGCAACAATACATTTTATACTGATCAATCACCAGCTGCGTCAATGATAAAGCGGTTCATTAAAAAAATGTACGTTTAAAAATATAAAAAATATGTTTTATTATCAACATTAGATCGCATTACAAAGTTTCAGTAGCTGATATTGAGTGCGGGCAATAATGTTCCCGAGCAGGCCCCAAATCCCACATTATATCCATCACCTTTTGCAACAGCTTTCATGGTGACAGTGTCGCCATCTTGCAGAAACTTTCTTTGGTTTCCATCCAGTAGTGGAATAGGCTTCGTCCCTTTCCAAGATAACTCCAATAGGGAACCAAATGAGTCTGAAGTCTGTAAGCAAGATATTTGGTTTTTAAATTACGAATCTTTAACGATATAGAAAAGTTATCTTTTGTACTTTTATCAGTCCAAACAAATAATGAAAAACTCGGGACGCAGCAAGTGCGTTATGGTAGTGAATTTTTATTAAATGCTTCAAATTTAAATAACTCAATTTTCTATAAACTTAGAGAGTTTAATTTGAATACGTAGTAAGGTCTTTCCTAAGGCAAGATATCCACAAAATTTCATTAAAATAACTTTGTAATTTTCGGAGAAAAAAATTTTTTTCGAAAGAAAATTTAAAATTTGAATAACCCAATTTTCTCTTAACTTAGAAAGTTGAATTTTGGTACGTAGTAAGATCTCCTGAGGCAACATATATACTAAATTTCATTAAAACAGCTTTGTTACTTTCGGAACAAAAATTTTTTTCGAAAGAAAACTCAAAATTTTCTCGGAAAACCCCGTCCGATTTTTCTGGCTAACGAACTCATCCAAGCCATTAATAAAAGAAAGACACTTGCCAAGTTTCATCGAAATCGGTTAATTATTTTTTGAGTTATCAGACGGATACATATATATATATATATATATATATATATATATATATATATATATATATATATATATATATATATATATATATATATATATATATATATATATATATATATATATATAAACACATAAAAATTGAAACTGACCCCGGATATGGGTTCAAGGGGTTCTAGTTCGCACTCATTTGAAAGAATTTTTGCAAAGTCTTACCATCGATACCTCTCTAATAGCGATTTTTTAAAATAAAAATTCACTAATAGTATAGCACTAAGAGTAAGCAAAGCGACATTGTTAATAGTAAATACTGTAAAAGCGGCAATTCCAAGTAGATGACAATGGAAATCACGTAGTGTGTTCAGTTATTAGGAAGAAACTATTGACTATTAATTAACAATAGACTAAAAACGATTACAGCAAACTGTAATGATCATAATTTTATGTGGTAGCGATCTATCTTTATTGGCGATTATGTGATATCGAGAGTAGCAGACGTAAATGAATTATAGCCATAAAAGTGTAAATATTAAATTCTATGTTAGAATCAGTACCTCGTGAAAACAAATCTTTATTCAATGTCCTTGTCCTTATTAACTAACTAAAAGTGTAAATATTAAATTCTATGTTTGAATCAATACCTCGTGAAAACAAATCTTTATTCAATGTCCTTGTCCTTATTAACTAACTAAATTATCTGTGCCCGCTTTTAGACATATGTGCCATCTATTAGAATTTACCTTAAGCAATTTGAAATCAACAGTTTGAATATGAAAGAAAGCTAAGGAGGCTTAGAGTCAACGTCAGTGTCATATAAAATAAACAAGATATCCACAAAATTTCATTAAAATAACTCTGTAATTTTCGGAGAAAAAATTTTTTTCGAAAGAAAATTTAAAATTTGAATAACTCAATTTTCTCTAAACTTAGACAGTTGAATTTTGGTACGCAGTACAATCTCTCCTGAGGCAACATATATACTAAATTTCATTAAAACAGCTTTGTTACTTTCGGAGAAAAAATTTTTTTTCGAAAGAAAACTAAAAATTTTCCCGGAAAACCCCGTCCGATTTTTCTGACTAACGAACTCATCCAAGCCATTAATAAAAGAAAGGCACTTGCCAAGTTTCATCGAAATCGGTTAATTATTTTTTGAGTTAGCGGTTGGATACATTATATATATATATATATATATATATATATATATATATATATATATATATATATATATATATATATATATATATATATATATATATATATATACATATAAAAATTGAAACTGACCTCGGATGTGGGTTCTAGGGGTCCTAGTTCGCACTTATTTGAAAGAATTTTTGCAAAGTCTCACCATCGATACCTCTCTATTAGTGAATTTTTTTAAATAAAAATTCACTAAAAATAGCAAGCATCGTTAGAATTGTTAGTCTTGTGAAGTAAGCTTCAATCAACAGCTTGGAACACAGGATGTAAACACAGATAAGCAAGTTCATTGTTGACTGTTGTACTGTCCCGTGACGCCACATATCATGGCGGCAATAGCGGTGTTTGAAATCAGTTATGAAACTCGCATTCTTAAATATTTTTTTGCATCGTTATTTTTGTAGTATGTGAAAGGAAAAAATATAAAAAATTATATTTGTGGGATGTCTATCAGATGTGAAAAGAAAAAAAGTTCGGGACGCAGCAAGTGCATTATACTAGTGAATTTTCATAGGAATTGTACACTATTAGCTGTAGTTTATGTCATGTAAAATGTCAAAATTTCTGTGCTAAAGAATTATGTTTTTTAAGAAGGTTTGGTTTATATGAAGAGAAATAGTGAGGCGAGAGTGAAAATAAATCTTTGTAACGGCTATAGAAATGTTTGTGGAAGAAGAAAAAGCAAGATTGATCAAAATTCAGAAAGTGACATTAACTAAAATTGACAGTTTGATTATTTGAGGATTTTTACAAAGTTATGTTAATACAAGCACAAGCACAGCTTCTTTGTAAGACATAATGTATAATTTTGACCACTAATAAATGAGTATGAGTATTAGTAACGTATTTTATTAAAACTAATTCTTTAAACTTCAATGAACCTTGGAGATCGGTTTTAGAGGTCCCAGTAAGCAATTACTTGAGGAAATTTCTATTTTCTATGGAGCTAGAAAATTAAAATTTGGTGCATATATGTAAATACTGCATGTCGCATCTCCCAAAAGTACAAAGCTATTTTGATGAAATTTGGTGAGTATGTTGCCTTGTGAACATACTCACCAAATACTACTACTTACTACATACCAAAATTCAACTTTCTAGGTTTATAGAAAATCGAGTTATTCAAATTTAAAGCATTTAATGAAAATTCGCTACCATAACGTACTTGCTGCGTCCCGAACTTTTTAAATGATAAAATATTGTAGCTCTCTATGTGAGACTGATAAACAAGGCAACCTCAAATTCATTTTTGAAAAAATATTTTAAACAAATGAAATGAGGTAACAATTTAAACATAAATTGAAAATCTTGGTTCGTGGCTTCGTCACGGGGGTCCTCCTCCCCTTCCACATGCCTACAACCACACTCAATGCATAAACAAGAACAAAAAGTTTCTTCGGAAGAACCCCCAAGAAATAAGTTGCGGGACCTGTGGTAAATAAATGTTCTGGACGAAGTAAACAGGATTTTAAGGAAGTATAGCTGTAACATGGAAAAAAGGTAGTTTATATTTATATATTTATAGAGGTCCAACTAAGCTCTTTTTTCGAACTTTCCGCTCACATTTACTTTTTATCTTCTTCCCGCCCAGCACCCCTATTCACACCTGGTCCTGTAACTTTCTTAGGAACCGCTTGCAAGACATTTTTATTGTGGTATGGTATCCAAAAAGGGTTCTAAGAATGTTTCTGAATTTTTTTCTAAAAGTCCCTCGTGTGCCAAATTGCAAATTTAGCGAAAATTTAATTTTTATTTCTAAAAGGAATGTACCTGCCAAATTATAAACGTGGCAGGTATTTTTCCTTATTAATCAACTCAATCGAACTAGTTCCTGCAAACCAAATAACAAAAAAAGGTTTTGGAAAAGAAATTTGTAGCTATTTTTCAAATCTAGTACCCACGCTGTCTTTATATGGGTTTTACTATGTATCAAAACTGACGATTCTAGTTTAATGGGAAATTGAGTTCACTATTTTAAATATTTCTACAAAAAATCGCTACAATAACGCACTTGCTGCACGTAAACTCTTTTTAACACTTATTCACTATTACTGCATCCTCACTTTTTGAAAATGAAATAAATATAAACAATAAAAAAATTTGAAATTAAAATTTTAATAATTTACACTGTACATCTGATTATATATGTAATTTAAACTGCTTTATGATATTATGTAGTTTCATTTACTTCAAATGTTCCATAAAGAGTAAAAGCTAAGAGTAAAGAAAACCATAAGTAGCTATGTACCCTAGCTATTATACTTATATTACTTTGCTGTAGGTATATTTCTTTATGAAATAATTTTGTTTCAGTTTGGTAATACAGTGCCTACATGCATTGATTAAGAACCTTAATCTGATGTAGACAACCACCTTATTATTTGTTTGATTGGATGTTAGAATCATAATATACTAGTCACTGACGACGGCCAAAGGCATTTGTTAAAGTTATGTTAAAATTAAAAGTTGGGTTATTATTTATCTAATATTTGTATTAACCTTGAATATGGGTAGTTATTTTACATTCTGAGATTCTAAGGAATTAGCGGAGTCAATTTCGAGGTTATGCGCAGAACGTTCACGTTTCTCTCAAAACTCTTGTCAGTTAACAAATGACAAATAGTGGTGTTGTCTGATAAAAGTAGAGAGATGGAAATGGCTTTTAAATACCGTGAAATTAGGAAGCTTAATATATATATATATATATATATATATATATATATATATATATATATATATATATATATATATATATATATATATATATATATATATATATATACATAATAAAACGTAGCTCTAGATTGCATTTAAACAAATCGAATCACTTTCATTACAATTTCTATTTATTTACATTTTTCTGACACCTACAGATTTAGATGAGAGTTGTCGTAAATGGCAACCCCGCCGATTGTTTAGTGTGACATATTTTCGCAGCCTGTCCGTTTAAAACATAATTTGATTTTGTTTGCAATGGCGGCGGAACCCTGATTTATATGTCTGACCTTGTACAACATTATAGGCATCTATTTAGAGGTAATTTCAAGTCATATCGTAGATTATTGATGTTTTATTCAGTTATAACTCAAGATCTACTCAACCAATTGAGTTAAAATTTGGTAGGTAGGACAACTTGTATAATGTGTACGTGCTTGTCAAGATTAATATTTCTGGTAATTAAAAAGATATTGCGTTTTCAAGCAGTTTTTTGCATTTTTTCTAAAAGTATTTCAGTGTCAAAACTGTCAACGAACTCATCCAAGCTATTAACACAATGATGGGATTTGCAAATGTGGTTTCGCTGGGGAAGTATTTTTTGAGTTATCGGTTGGATAAACACAACACACACACAAACAAACATACACACACACACACACACACATATATATATATATATATATATATATATATATATATATATATATATATATATATATATATATATATATAAACTTTTTAACTGACCTTGGATTTGGGTTCTAGGGGCCCTAATTCGCGCCGATTTGAAGGAATTTACCAAAAGTTTCACCATCGATACCTTTCTATTAGTGAATTTTCTTAATGAAAATTCACTAAAAACATGCGAATTGTCTGTTAAAAGCGCGATTTAGAATGACATACTTACTTCACCACTTATTGTACCACTTGCCATAAGGTCACCTGGATTAACATTGCATCCTGTGATGGTGTGATGGGCCAACTGCTGTTTGGCAGTCCAGTACAGATATTTGTAGTTAGACCTACAAACCGTCGTTGAAACTTGTGACCCTTTGGCTGAAATTAATATAGTTTCAATATATGCATACATCCACCAATTAGGTTGATCTTACGTGTGATTTCTACTGTCAAATTTATATCAAAATTAAAATTGTCGCCATGTTTCAAATATGGAAATGGTTCTGGATCTTGTTGATAATTCTCAACAATGAATGGTTCTAGTGCCAAAGTGGTAACGACCCATGGCGATATTGATGTACCCAAATTCTTTGCCGTAAACGGACCTAGAGGGACGTATTCCCATTTTTGTATATCTCTCGCTGGAAAAAAGAAAATTTTCAACACAAATCTTTAGTTTAATGATTTTGCACTTTAAACATTTTCTCAGGGTCAATATTGATCCCACAAATTGTACGTTCAGTTATTATTTATTATCAACTTTAAATTAACATTTTTCATCAAAATAAATACTCAATAGTTTTTAAAAGAGGGACGTTTTCTATAATTTTAATATATTCGCTGTAGAATGCATTTTATGCTTTTCCATTTTTTCGCACACTCTTGTGTACGTCATTATAGTTATTGTTTTCTGAAGCTATGTGTTTTTTCGATTTTTTTTTACTTTGATACTGTTTGCATAGAGTGTGCTAGAAATTCGGATGTCTGAAGAAGGTAAGTAATTATAGTTGGCATAAGAAACCGCCAATTGCAGTATTCGTTGACCTCGCAAAAGCATTTGATACCGTAGGCCATGCTCAGTTACTACAGGTGTTAGAAAATGTTGACATTACAGCATAAAATCTTATTAAATACTACTTATCTAATACAATACAAGTTAAGATAAAAAAATACTTATTGAAGAGATAATCATGAAACGTGGGATGCCTCAGGGCACTGTGTTGGGACCAATATTGTTCGATATTTACTTAAATGATTTGTTTTCTGTAGAAACATGTGGTCACGTGGTAAGTTTCGCCGATGACACGGCTGTTTTTATAAAAGGAAATATTGGGGTAAACTTAAAGGTAAAGTTGAAGATGACTTTAAATATATAGTTCACATTCTTCAAGACAAATTATGAACAGTAAATTTCCAAGTCTTGCTACTTCCCTTTTACATCGCTAAAGTCAAGTCTACCTCCCTATAATAGTCTTCATGTTGCGGATACATATGGAGACTTAAATGTAGATATAGTTGATACGGAAAATACAAGATATTTGGGCGTTTACATTGATTACCATTCAAGATGGGACCAGCATATTACACATGGAACAAAACAAAATAAAGCGACTATTAACTCGTTTGAAATACTTTGTAGATATCTTTAGAGATTTGTATCAAACCTTGATCGATCCACAAACGTAGGAGCGTATGATTTAGTTGCTTGGGGTGGAACCACGAGCAATCATTTAAACTGCCTAGAAGGAGTATTTTTCTATCTTTTCCTTATCCTACAGTTTCTTGTAAAACGTCAATTATCTTTACGGTTTAGTGAAACTGTGTGCTAGTTTTTTATAATTTTATTTTGAAAATGTTTGTTAGAAATCACTGTAAAATAAAGATGTTTTGAATTAATTATTTATATTATTATATTTACCACTCCAGTCATTCATAACAACGAATCCAAAGATGCGATCTTGTGCTTCATTTATATTCACTGGTTGTCCCAATTGAGCGGGCGGTCCACCAACAAAAAAAGCCATTTCTAACTCAAAATCCATAAGTTTGCACGGTCCAAAAACAGGAGGGGCGCCTGCAAAAGACCTTGCATTACCTTCAGATGCGTGCCTAATTAAAGTTTAATGATTATATAAATTAAAAACAATTGAAGATTAAAGCAGTAACAATAGACCACGGGCGCGTTCAGCAGACCTAGTAGTTGAGTATGTTGTTGTTAAGTCAGCTAAATGCAAAAAGTTGATTTGAGGCAACTTTTTGAACTTTTAAACACCATGATATTTACGTTGACTGACAGAAACGCTAAAAGTTTCACCTTAATTTTTGTGCAAATGTCAATTTAGCTAGCGTCCATTGGCTGTGATGTCAAAAGCTTGTGATTTGGCATTTCAACAGTCAACATTTCGTTCAAACACATTCAATTTGTTTTGGTTAACCGTAACAGAAACTCGTTTAAATTATAGGTCAACAGTTGTGTCGGCTGAACGCGCCCGTTAATATTAGTTGTTAGTTAATTATGAAAAAGTTTGTCAAATGTAATATAATTCACTAATTATGTGGTAATACTGTATATTATGGGCCAACAGCGCCTCCGTGGCCGTGCACGAAAGTCGCTGACTTTCCAATACGGACTCGGGGGTCGACGGTTCGAGACTCACCGGCAGCGGATGATTTTTCAAATCACTGTCGTCGTTGAGATCGAGCACAAGGTGGAGGGTAGGTTAGTTTAGATGAGTTAAAAGGGTCAGCAATGACCTAATTGCCAATAAGCATCTTACCTTTATATTAGGGGCCAACGGTATTTATGAATTTTTTCTTACAGGAACATACTTAGAACCAAACCAGTAGCAAAAAGAAAAATGTTGTGGGAACAACGCCCCTGCAAAGTTACTGGATCCGGAGTGAAGAAGGGGTGCTGGGCGGGGAAGCAGAATAAAAGAAAATATAAATGGACAATAAGAAAAAACAGCTTAGCTGAATTGCATAAGCTACCCTTTCACATTTTGCATCAACATATCCCCTTAATAACGTTTATAACAAAAAAGTGTAATGTCAATAAGTCAGTAACGACAAATTTACACAACGTAAAATTATTACCAACGTGCGTGCAAGATAATAAACTTTATCTACCAGCATCTGATTTGTCTAAAACTAGTTGCACTAATATGCAGTAGCTATCACCAATTATGTGAAAAAT
This sequence comes from Tillus elongatus, assembly GCA_964006375.1. Classification (NCBI taxonomy): domain Eukaryota; kingdom Metazoa; phylum Arthropoda; class Insecta; order Coleoptera; family Cleridae; genus Tillus; species Tillus elongatus. The sequence continues at coordinate 145,545,968 of OZ023264.1, read as the reverse complement.
TAGCATGGAAATGTTAAAACTGTACTTAGATACAGTAACAGCATCATTATTTCATATGCTACTAAACTAAAACCTTTAACAGCTCTAATATAGGCACCTATAAAAACAATGTAACATAAAAGATGGCAGGTAATGTGAACAAATAGTTTGACATGTGGTGAGGTTAATAGTAGATTATACTACGAGTCAATAATGATAGCTATTATTCCCGAGGAATATTTACGAACCGAGCCGCGAAAGCGGCGAGTGAGTAACATTCCGAGGTAATAATAGCCATTATTGCGAGTAGTATACTCTTCTTTATCTACGACTAATTCATCAAACTGAAACTTTTAATGAACAACTTTATTTGTTAATAATATTTAAATTAGTAATAGTACAATTAACAAACTGAATTGGTCGTGAACTATTAATAACCTTGGAAGACTTTTCAAAACAAATATTTGGAATTTCGGCTGCTGTAAAGGAAGAAGATGCTTCATTACTATTTATCTGTTTAGCAATAGTATCTGCTGTCTGCTGTTGCTGTCTTGTTTTTCATAAACAGATTAATGTAACCTTCAGCTACCTGTGTAGAGTTCCAGCCCCCATGACCCTTTAATCCAGTTATATCGCCTCCTCCATCAATGTACAGAGTGGCAAATGATCTGCGATAACAATGGTATAATTTTGAGAATTTGGCAAATTTAAATATTTGGCAATTTGTCTACTAATGTCTGCAGATTTGTTTTTTCCTATACGTTGTATTGTACATTTGGATTTTTGATAATTATATCAAGGTAGATGTTGTTGGTGCACCTAATTCTTACAATTTCTGGAGGTGTACAAGTAAAAGACTCTTCCTTATCATCCATCTCAATACAAATACACAAATACTACGCTTTTGACACTGACAGTTTTGAGTTTGACTACTTTGTTTCCATAGTATTATTTAATTTGAGTAATTAGTGAATTTTTATTAAAAAAAATTCACTAATAGAGAGGTATCGATGGTGAGACTTTGCAAAAATTCTTTCAAATGAGCGCGAATTAGGACCCCTAGAACCCATATCCGGGGTCAGTTTGAATTTTTATATGCTTATATATATATATATATATATATATATATATATATATATATATATATATATATATATATATATATATATATATATATATATATATATATATATATATATATATATATATATATATATATATATATGTATCCGTCTGATAACTCAAAAAATAATTAACCGATTTAGATGAAACTCGGCAAGTGCCTTTCTTTTATTAATGGCTTGGATGAGTTCGTTGGCCAGGAAAATCGGACGAGGTTTTCCGGGAAAATTTTGAGTTTTCTTTCAAAAAAAAATTTTTTTCCCGAAAATTTCGATAAAATTTGGTCTACATATTGCTTTGGAAAATACCTAACTATGTGCCAAAATTCAGCTTTCTAGGGTTACAGAAAATTGAGCTATTCAAATTTGAAACATGTTTAAATCATAAGCATGTGGTTGCTGTTGGTTAGTCAATGCTTTTCTTATTGACTCATGAGATTCATTCATCAACCTTCCATTGACTTCTGCTTCTGCCGCTGTTACAGTCCTTTTATTTAGATCTAGAGTTGTAACCACTCATAGACTCATACAAACAGTGTTTTTTAACCACGTGGCTGGGCGACTGACCGAATTCATTCCCAGTTGCTGTTGATTTACTCATATTCTCTTAATATGTTTGAAGATGTGGTGTCTACTTCATTCCAAGTCACTATTAACCGACTATTTATGAAATCAAATAAGTAAATTAAATCGATTGTCATAAAATATGTAGTGTATTAAGACAAGGGAAAAAGAAATAAAACATATATAACTGTGCACATTTTGATTATATTTTAGGGTGCTTGAGAGAGGTATTGTCGCAGCATAATATCTTATTAAAGTTCATTTGTAAATAGGTTTAATTTTTATATGTTTATATATATATATATATATATATATATATATATATATATATATATATATATATATATATATATATATATATATATATATATATATATATATATATATATATATATATATATATATATATATATATATATATATATATATATATATATATGATAACTCAAAAAATAATTAACCGATTTCGATGAAACTTGGCAAGTGCCTGTCTTTTATTAATGGCTTGGATGAGTTCGTTATCCAGAAAAATCAGACGGGGTTTTCCGGAAAAATTTTGAGTTTTCTTTCGAAAAAATTTTAACAAAGCTGTTTCAATGAAATTTACCATATATGTTGCCTCAACCTTACTACGTACCAAAATTCAACTTTCTAGAGAAAATTGAGTTACTCAAATTTTAAATTTTCTTTCGAAAAAAATTTTTTTCTCCGAAAATTACAAAGTTATTTTAATGAAATTTTGTGGATATCTTGCCTTAAGAAAAACCTTACTACGTATTGAAATTAAACTCTCTAAGTTTATAGAAAATTGAGTTATTTAAATTTGAAGCATTTAATAAAAATTCACTACCATAACGCACTTGCTGCGTCCTGAGTTTTTTTGTAATTGGAGGGCAAGAGGGAATAATGACTATTAATCCATCGACATTCCCTTAGGGAATAATATATGATATTATACTGCAAAAACGACAAGTATAATACTTACATTATATATTAGTCGTAGATAAATTATACATATAAATTTCCGGACGCAGTAGGTGCGTTATAGTAGTGAATTTTCATAAGAATTGTACACTACTATTATACGGCATATTACTAAAAGTAATACTTGACTCAGACCTTGAAGATCGATTTTAGAGGTCTTAGTAAGCGCACGTTTAAAGAATTCTTTCGAAAGTGTTACCATCGATATCTCACTATTATCAAAAAAATCTTGTGTTATAACTCATTTGGGAAAAATGCCCAAAACTCCATTTTCTATGAAGCTAAAAAACAAAATTTTGCTATATCTGTAGATAGTGTAAGTCTCTTTAAAAGAAATTTATATTACAAATTTCATTAAAGTTACAAAAGTTTTTCAGAAGTACACTTAATTCATATATAGAAAAGTAAAGTATTTGCCAAATTATAAACGTAGCAGTTATTTTTCCTTATTAATCGCCAGATTGATTTCATTTTACTCAACATAATCAAACCGGTTTTTTCAATATCAACAATAACAAAATGTCTGCTGACAATTATAATTTCAGACTCAAAGGTGACAAAGTTATTCAGGCATTTTAAACAAAAATGAGATCTTGTTTAAAACGTATGAAATCTGCGCACCATTGTTTCTCCAAATGTCAAAAAAAACATACATTCATCGAGCTGGAATGGATCACGCAACCTTCTGCGAGTTATATTAGTGAATTTTCTTAGAAAAAATTCACTAATGAGGAGATCTCGACTTTTGAATTTTGAAAAAATTTCTTCAAATGAGCGCGATATAGGACCCCTAGAACCCATATCCGGGGTCAGTTTCAATTTTTATATGTTTATATATATATATATATATATATATATATATATATATATATATATATATATATATATATATATATATATATATATATATATATATATATATATATATATATATATATATATATATATATATATATATATATATATATATATATATATATATATATATATATATATATATATATATATATATGTATCACACCGATAACTCAAAAAATACTGAGCCGATTTTGATAAAATTTGGCATGTACCTTTCTTTTGTAAATGGCTTGGATAAGTTCGTTAGTCAGGAAAATCGGACGAGGTTTTCCGGGAAAATTTTGAGTTTTCATTCGAAAAAAATTCTTATCTCAAAAAGTAATTAGCCAATTTTAATAAAATTTGGCATGTACCTTTCTTTTGTAAATAGCTTTGACAAGTTTGTTAGTCAGGAAAATCTGACGAGGTTTTCCGGGAAAATTTTGAGTTTTCATTCGAAAAAAATTTTTATCTCAAAGAATAATAAGCCGATTTTGATAAAATTTGGCACGTACCTTCCTTTTGTAAATGGCTTTGACAAGTTCGTTTATCAAAAAAATCGGACGAGGTTTTCCGGGAAAATTTTGAGTTTTCATTTGAAAAAAAATTTTATCTTCAAAAATAAAAAATCTATGATAACCAAATTTGGTAGGTAGGTTTACGATATAAAAAGTAAACTATACACCAAAATTTAGATTTCTATGTTACAAGAAAAAAAAGTTATAAAATATTTTGTGCCAGATCATTTCTATGAAAATTCACTACCATAACGCACTTGCTGCGTCCAGGCTTTTATATCATAACGCAGTGTCATCACATTGTAAGGCACACGTGTTGTTTGATCCACCTAGGATTCTTGGTATTGTAAGATAACATTTATAGTAGAGGGAATTATTATGCATTAAAATAATCAGATTCTAGTTTAGTTTATAGCCAGCTTTTGTTGTGTAAACTCCTGCTTCAGAATAATATAGTTTTTTAAAAGAAGTTCTCTGAACTTAAGTACATTTGTTGCGTATAAGACATTCACGCTACCACTGAGCTATCTAAGGATACGTTAACTAACGCCAGTTAAATAACAATCACAAGGCAAATTTTTAATTTTATGTCGCCTGTCATTTGTGATATTTGTGGCCGAGATTTCACGATTGTTATTTCTGGTAGTATGTTTTATGCCTGTTATTTATTTTGTTCGGTTAGCGACGTTAGCGTTGATGTATGGTTTATACCTGTTGTATAAATCAATCTACGCGTGGCAGTTAAATACTCTGTCTGTCAGGCATTGGACTTCAACTGCTAAGTCGTATCAACGCGTTTTCAAAAATATTTTTGTATATTTTTGGGAGAAAAAAATGCCCGTTATAGCTGATATACGAACTCGTCCGCGGCCTTAATAGAATGAAGATATATGAGTTATAGTTTGGATACATACATACACACACACACGCATATATATATATATATATATATATATATATATATATATATATATATATATATATATATATATATATATATATATATATATATGTTTAAACATATAACGGACCATGGTTTTATATATATATATATATATATATATATATATATATATATATATATATATATATATATATATATATATATATGTTTATGTATAAATATATAACGGACCTTGGTTTTGGTCACTAGGGACCCAAATTCGCGCTCGTCTGAAGACAATTTTTCAAAAGTTTTTCATCGTGACCTCTCTATTAGCGAATTTTGTTTAATGAAAATTCGCTAATACCCATATTTTGATAGTGTTTTGTTTTTTGCGACTGGCGTTTGTCAGCGGTCGACGTAATGAATATTTTTTAAATGGCAACTCAAGGTTTAATTTGGTGTCAATTGGCGGGTAATTGATTTAGAAATATAATCCGGTACTACTATTATAGGTTGTTTATTATAAAAATAACGAAGAAGATTCTAAGAACAAATTAACTTTGTAGAGGGAACATTTTCTGGATAAAGGGTTTTAAATAAATACAGCTATCTGTCTCATCAATTCGATTCGATGTGCTTTACCTTCGATTGCAAGTGTCTGTCCATGTGGTCGCCTAATCGGAGTACCAGATACTACGACAGAGCTAGCTCTTCCATGGTATCCTACCGGTAAGTATTTCCTGTGTTGAACAAAATAATTAACAAACAAAACTGCACCTCTTTTCCAGCGTAACTTACCAGTTGGGCATCAATGCATTTTCCTTGCTTCTAAACATCACACCCACATTAGTGGCGTGATGAATGGATGAATAGAAATCGGTATAGTCTCCTATTTTGGCCGGCAGGTGCATAATAGCATCAGCTTGTGGTGTAAAAGCCCTAAACATGTTGCGTTTAAATGTTAATTTTAAAAAAGTAGCCAGAAACAAGGAAAAATGTAATTATCTTGCCATGTAAAAGTCTTAAAAATACAGTGTGTCCCAAACTGGATGGGAATGTATTCCTATCTCCGTTATTATTAGAGATAGGGAGACGGCTAAATTAGCAGAGTTTTGTAGAATTTCATGCTCGTTCGAAATATGACGTGTATTTTGCCCTGCCTCTTTTCGTTTTCGAGTTATTTTGAAAAAAACAAAATTTGTCGATTTATTTTTTCTTCAATATCTAAGTAGGCGTTGATCGGACATGTCTAAGATTTGCACATTATTAGGACACTTTTTACAGAGTCATCGTTTTGTGCTATTCTCAACTTTGGATTGTCATTTGTTTTTGAGCTACATATATCAACATTTGTTTTTATTATGGCAGCCATACTGGATTTTTTGCTTATGTGATAGCCTGTGAAAAGAGCTTTCCAATGATGTATAACATGCTTGAGAAATCTTGTAATTGCACTGACAATTTTGAGAAAAACCGTTTTGAGGATAGTAGCTATGAAATTCAATACCAGAAAACAAATGACCAAAAAAAAGTGTTCAAAAAGCAACAATAGACTTCTACTTTTATTATAATTTTGCGTAATGATTCACGATAAAAAAATAGGAACTTTGAGCACACCAATGAATCGGTCTAGTATTACAAATGATATTTTACATTAAATTATTCTAAAAATTGTTATAATTTAACTAAATAGGTAAACCTAGTAAATAACTAAATTTACTAACAGAACTCAATAAAAAGCAGATTAGTGATCTACGAAGACGTCTTTGAAAATTGTTTGATTTTGAAACGTAAGTCAACTTAAAAATAGAAGAAAGTTTGCTATGGATATAACACTATCGCGACAATTAAGAATACTGTCTTTCTTAATTATCTGAACAATTTAAGGTGTATTTAACACGTTGCTTAAAATTTTGTACCAAATAGTTTGTTTCCTGTTTATTTTAATTATTATTCAACAATAAGTTCCGTAATGAAGAACATTTTGGCATGTTGGAATGTTATATTCGTTCTAACCGAAATACTGAGGCAGCTGCAAATTCATATTAAAACAACTACCCAGAAAGACGACAACCAAACACCAAAATATTTCTCAGGATAATGACCAATCTATTGAACGACGATAGCTTCCACGCAAAGAAACTACCAATGCCTAGAAATGAAGAAAGAAATAATGCCGTCTTATAGGTTTCAAACGAAAACCCTCCGCAATCTGTTCGGTTTTATGGTGAACAAATTGACGTTCCAAAAAGTACGGTACACCGTGTATTAAAACAAAGTAATTACCATCCATACAAACCTACAATCGTACAAGGCTTAAATGTTGACGATTACCCTAAGTGAATTCAATTCTGTAGATGGTATCACGGACAATCTCAGCAAGATGAAAATTTTCATTTGCAATATTTTTTTATCGTGAATCATTACGGAATGTTATGTTAAACGTAGAAGTCTATTGTTAGGCTCCATGGCCTACTGCTTAAAAACTTTTTTTTGTCATTTGTTTTCTGGTATTGGATTTCATAGCCTATTATCCTCAAAACGGTTTTTCTCAAAATTGTCAGTGCAATTAAAAGATTTCTCAAGCATGTTGTACATCACTGGAAAGCTCTTTTCACAGGCTATCACATGAGAAAAAAATACATTATGGCTGCGATAATAAAAACAAACGTTGATACATGTAGCTCAAAAGCATTAGACAATCTAAAGTTGAGAATAGCACAAAAAGATTACTCTGTAAAAAGTGTCCAGATAATGTGCAAATCTTAGACATGTCAGATCAACGCCTACTTAGATATTGAAGAAAAAAAATCGACAAATTTTGTTTTTTTTTCAAAATAACTCGAAAATACTGAAAATACACATCATATTTGGAACGAGCATGAAATTCTACAAAACATTGCTCATTTAACCGTCTCCCTATCTCTAATAATAACGGAGATAGCAATACATTTCCATCCAGTTTGGGACAGACTGTATTCTAACTAAATATCAGCATTCGGATTAAACTTAAAAAGAGTAACCAATACTTGGGGAAACTGTAATAAACTAATATAAAGCAGCAGCTTGTAAAGCAAAAACATAAGTATTAAATATAATCAATTTAAATAGGTCTTTGGATTAATTTAGAAAATTATGACAGGAGTAAATTGCTATAAACTATATACCAACTGCATCGGCTTGTAATGCAACAGCTCCTGATAATATTTGATTTAAGTAACTATTTGTATCAATCTAAATAAATAATAGGCAGAAGCAGTAAACATTCTATTAAACTAAGATACACATATTGGGCAGAAAACTTACCTGTTGTGAAGGACCGGGTGATTTTCAAGTAAAGAATTCTCTTCTGACAGTAAGCTTTGCAGCGTTTCTCTAGCCTCTTTCCAAGCTTTGGGAGTTAGTGACATAAAGTTGTTTAGTGTGGTTTCTTTAAAGACATTTTGGTTGGTTCGCAATTCAGGTCCATCGAATAGGTGTGATATTTCTTTCAGGTTTAGTATTTGGTCGCCGATTGCAACTCCGATTCTAGGGGTAGGCTGCAAATAGTGTCGAACATATATATATATATATATATATATATATATATATATATATATATATATATATATATATATATATATATATATATATATATACCTCAAAATTGTCTATGGCGACAATTACTTTTTACAACTTTCTTTCTGAGATTTCGCAATTATCTTTTCACAATTCTCGAGTGTATGAACGAAGCCTAAATCGGCGTAATTTTCTATTTTTTTTCCATTGATATCTGTGTTGAAGAGTTATTGTGTGATAAAAAAGGGTCAAGAATAGCATAAACTAAAAATCAACACTAAAAAAATAAATAAGTCTGGAGGCAGCAAGTGCGTTATGGAAGTGAATTTTCATTAAAATGTGTTTAACAGCAAATATGTTTCTCTAAACCGATCAGGCATCAATCTGGTTACTGGTTAACCTATATAGTAGACACAATGTATCATATTTTATCAAAATAACTTATTGTTTGAAAATGTACAAACATCTTCCGAAAATAAACTTAAAATGTTTTCGAGAAAACTGGTTTCCTAGCCAACAAACCTTAGGTTAATAGCAAATTGGGTTATTGAGATTTGAAGCGTTTAATGAAAATTCCCTACCTAATCGCATTTACTGCGTCTAGATTTTTTCTTACAAACATGCATCACATTTCATTAAAAAATGCAAAAATGTAATGATGTAAGAGCGTTGGAAAAAAATTGTAGGTATCACCAACGACTTATGGCTCAGCCTCTGATTGTCAAAATATTTTTATAAGATCTAGCTCAAGGCACCCTATAATTAACGTATACAACTTTTTCTTTAACTTGTATCTTGTATAATAACAATTATATTGAGCTTTACCGTAGAAATGCGTCACCTTTTATATATGTAAATAGATAAGAACTGAAACTAAACCCGGATATGGATTCTAGGGGGTCTAGTTTCTGCTCATTTGAAGAATGTTTTAAAATTCAAAAGTCGCGGTCTCCTCATTAACGAACTTTTTCTACGAAAATTAGCTAAAAATTATAGGCCGTTAAACCATAAGCTTAATTAAAGCTACTGCTAAAGCATCAGAGAAAGGGTCTATCCGAAATGAAATTTCTGGTAGTAATATGAAGGACAATGACGGTTGAATCTGAAACTTAAGGGTTTGCAAAACACTCTTCTTGCGAGATTTTCTTTACATAATCCGTATTTGTTTCAGGTTCTTTGACTAAATGTTGCCAATTTTGACGTTTCAAATCGCGACTTGGACGTTTTGAGGAAACCCAATTTTTTTTCTTTAAATACCCATAACTTTTTTGTCTTTAAACTTACCGACCTAAATTTTTGTACATGGTTCACTTCACTTCACTTATAATACAAACAAGCGTACCAAATTTGGTTGCCTTCACTTTGTAATTTTCGGAGATATAAAAGTGTTCCGAAAGAAAACACAACATTTTCCGGGAAAACCTAGGCCAATTTTCCTAGTTAACGAATTTATCCAAGCCACTCGCAAAAGGAAGGCACGTACCAAATTTGACCAAAATCGGCCTATTATTTTTTGTGTTATCGGTGTGATATATATATATATATATATATATATATATATATATATATATATATATATATATATATATATATATATATATATATATATATATATATATATATATATATATATATATATATATATATATATATATATATATATATATATATATATATATATATATATATATATATATAAATTGAAACTTACCTTGGAAATTCAAAAGTCTGGATCTCCTCATTAGTGAATTTGTTTAAAGAATATTCACTAAAAGGATGGAATTGAAGTAAAGAAGAAATTGAAATTAAGAGACAAAACAGGAAACCAAAAAAGGAAAATTACAAAAAATTCCGTTAATTAGTAATAAACACGATACCGAAAATACAGAAGAAAATGCTCATTTTACAATCCTTCCTCCTAGCTTCTGTAAGAGTGGAAAAGCAAAAATTAAATTTGCTAGATTCGATTCCGTACGAAGACGCATTGAGCAATTTCCAGAAATAGTGAGAAACAGAAAGATAAGGCCATCTACACCTTAATCTTCTGAATCCTCTGAAAATGACAACAGCAATGTTTGTGACGACGATGAACTCGAACCCCACTATATGACCCTCAACATAATGACCCCGAAAATTCAAATGAAACGTGCGTTTTATCTGGAGAACAAGGGAATAATGAACTGTGGCACAGATGTGTATACTGTGGCTACTGGTATCATGCACAATGTAGATTGTAGATTCTCCAGACCATTTTGTTTGCGATTTCTGCCAATAGAAATGTTCCTAAAAAATTTACATTGATCTTGTAACAGCATGTCTATTTTTTTGGACCACTTCATTGTGAAGACACTCAATTTTGTTTGATGTTTCCAATCTGTGTCTTTTAAATTTATTGATATAGCGGACTACATACAACACACAAGGTTGGTAATAGTTACATAACTGCGCACTATTTCCCATCAATGCGCATCATTCCTATGCGTATCGTTACCCCACTGGGTGGGGAAATATGCGAAAATGGATTTTTTAAGATTTTTATGACTATATACTTCTATAATTAAATTCTCGGTAAATGCAATATCGCTGAATGAAAGTAGACTTATATTAACACTTTCAACATTTTAGTAACACAATTGGTTTTATTTCTACAATGATTCAAACAGGTGCAAACCATTCCCCTAAAGACGTGTGGATTATTTCTATGAAAATTCGCTACCATAACGCACTTGCTGCGGCCAGACTTTCATTTTACGTGGAAATTATTCATATGTTTCTGATATGTGCTAGTCCGTCTCTGACACCCGTGTTATTTACGAACACTAAATCTAAACTTATAGAACATTTTTTCTCAGTACTAGTACTATTTCTATCATAATAATATTAATTCTTAAGGTCACTGTATATTCTGTAGGTATAAGATTATTTGCTATATTTGCGTCATTGTTTCTGTTTTACACCGTAGAGGACGCTCATAAAACGCATTAACTTTTTGATATTTACTTAGCTAAAAGGAACGAAAAAATAAAAGTAATATAGGATGTACGTGATTATTACAGTTGGTACTGTAGCTATATCACAGCATAATAAACTAAATATGCTGTGGTAAATGATAATATAAAACATAAGTTAGTAGGTAGTACCTGGTAGTAGGCATTAGCAAAGTTAAGGTTATGTTCATGAATTCATGACGCTGCCACAAGCTACAAATAAAGGTCAAATTGAACGGATGTAATTTCTAGTTATTAAAACTAAATTGATAACTACTTACATCATTTTCTGTAGAAAATACACCATACGGTAGATTTTCAATGGGAAACTCACAATATTTAGGGTACTGGATGTAACACTTCATGTTGCTAATTGAGAATATCAACTATTATGACCTACAGTCTACAGTATCGTTGACAGTGCTGATATCAGAATATCAGAATCCTGATATTTATTTTAAGTTATTTTATAAGTTATGTATAAATTTGCATTAATCAAGTCACTAAACAGGTTATCTATACCTACTGTTTACTACTAACATAGATTATTTAACTTGAATAAAGTGACTGAGCATATTTCCATGTATACTTTGATGGAAAATCTTCGAAAAGTTATATTTTAAAAGTATTATAAGTACCTAGATATTATTTTACAATGTATTCAATTAATAAGTACCCACCCTCAATATCCAAAATCAACGTAAGTCATGAATAAAATAAATTCGAGCTAATTTTCATAAACAATTTCAGTGTAGGCAATAACAAATTCATGATCTGTTTGATTGTTGTTTTCTGATTACAAGTACACTTGTAGTGGAGAACCCAAATCACCACAACACATATTTAAAGACCTGACGATCGTTCCACTAACAAAGTTAGCGTCATCAGATGCTGAAATCCTTAGTGAATCCTGATTACAGATTAATACATTAACTTATAAGTTTTTATCCAGTAAGTATAGACTTATTTTTGACTAGATATGGTGATGTACTACCAACTTATCAATTTTGGTCAAAAAACAACCACTTGGGTAGGTATTTCAAATTGTTGAAGTACCTACCTAATTATGCGTTATGGTAGTGAATTTTCATTAAAATGTTTTTAATGCGCATATATGTGTTTTTTCGCTACCATAACGCACTTGCTGCGTCCCGAATTTCTTTTCTTACAAACATGCATTATATTTCGATGGAAAATGCAAAAATGTAATAACATAAGGCGTGCTCGATAAAAAAAAAGAAAATTTGTATCACCAACGACTTATGGGCCACTCTGTGACTGTAGAAATATTTTTTTAAGATGTAGCTCCAGACACCCTATAATTAATGTATACAACTTTTTTTCGTATCTTGTATAATAACGGATATATTGAGCTTTATTGATTTTTTACGAAAATTCGACAAAAATTATATACCATTAAACGATAAACTCTATAGCTAAGACTACTGCCAAAGCATCGAGAAAGGGTCTATTTGAAATGAATTTTCTGGAAACATTTTAGTAAAATGAAGGACAATGACGGTTGAAACTAAGACTTCAGGCTTTGTAAAACATTCTTCTTGAGACATTTTTTTCCCTAGATCGTATTATTTTCAGGTTCTTTGCCTAAATATTACCCATTTTGACGTTTTAAATCGCGACTTTGACGCTTTGTGGAAAATCCCGATTTATTTTTCTTTAAATGCCTATAACTTTTTTGTCTTTTAGCCTACAGAGCTAAATTGTGGTGGGCAATTTAAATATAATCATATAAACCCGCTAATCAAATTTGGTTGCCCCTTCTTTGTTATTTCCGACATTCCTGGCTAACGAACTTATCCAAGCCACTTGCAAAAGAAAGGTATTCACCAAATTTAATCAATCGGCCCATTATTTTTTGAGTTATCGGTGTGATATATATATATATATATATATATATATATATATATATATATATATATATATATATATATATATATATATATATATATATATATATAATAGTTGCTTATAATAAATTAGTAGTTTGAAAAGCTGTGTTTTGTTAATCAACGAATCCAGAATCTCGTAGAACGTAACAATATATATATATATATATATATATATATATATATATATATATATATATATATATATATATATATATATATATATATATATAAACATATAAAAATTGAAACTGACTCCGGATATGTGTTCTAGGGGGCCTAATTAGCACTCATTTGAAGACATTTTTTTAAAATTTAAAAGTCGGGATCTCCCCATTTGTGATTTTTTAAGAACATTCACTAAGACGGGTCCGGGCGATTTTATTGTGTTTATAATTCGATTTTGATAAACAAAAGATCATAATATATAAGGTCAAAAACGCTATAAATGCTGTGAAAAATGTTCCCTATGTCACGTAACCAAGGCCTACTAATGCAGTTTTCTGTTAAAAAATGGAAAAAAGGGTTCGGGCCATTTTAGGAGGAAAATAAGTACGTCACTGCATTCGGCATCCCTCAGAACAGATATTTACTAAATGTTATCAAAAAAGAAGAATTTTTAACCATTTCAGAGAAGTTTATTTGTGTTACCCTTCAATATATGGAAACACCCTGTAACTTTGACATTTATAACGCGATTTTTTAACGAGATTTCAAAAGATAGAAAATGAAGAACTCTATAGATTCTGTGAAAATTGTTTCCTATGCCATTTGATCACGGCCTACTAAAACTATTTTCATATGTCAAAAATTATTAAAAAAATTAAGGGTGGGTTTTAGGAAAAAATAAGTACGCCACTAGATGCACCATTCTCCGGAACTGTTACATACCAAATTTAATCAAAAAATAACTATTATGGCGAACTATCACAGTCAACAACATCAAAAGTCAAAGAAAAAGTTTATAAATGTTGTGACATGAAAATAGTGTTAGTAGGCCGTGATCAATTGGCATAGGACACAATTTTTACAGGATATATAGAGTTCTTAATTTTCTATCTTTTCAAATTTCGTTAAAAATATCGCGTTATAAATACAAAAGTTACAGGGTGTTTCCATATTACAAGAGTAACACAAATAAACTTCTCCGAAATGGTTAATAATTCTTCTTTTTTGATGAAATTTGGTGTATATCTATTTTGAAGGAAGCCGAATGGAGTGGCGTACTTATTTTCTTGCGAAAAAAATGGCCCTAACCCCTTCTCCCATTTTTTGACATAGAAAAACTGCATTATAGGCCTTGGTTAGGTGGCATAGAGAAGTAATTTCACAGCATTTAGAGCGTTTTTGATTTTATATTTTTTGATCCTATGTTGATCAAAATAGAATTATAAATACAAACGTTACAGGAGTGTTTCCATCTTAAATGGGCCATACTATATATACAGAGTGGCCCACCACATACGCCACGGGCTCCCACGTCTATATTTATATTATAAACGGAATATTATAGCCTGTTATATAACTCACGCCTATATTTTTCGTTCTTTCGAATTTATTTCAAACGAAGATTATGTAGGTTGAAAATGACTACAACCTAATAGTATATTACGTACCATAAACTGTAAGTGACACTTTTCATGCAGAGAATGCAGTTTGGAAAATCGAGGCCCGTAGGGCCGAGGTTTTCTAAGCATTCGAGGCATGAAGAGTCACTTACAGTTTACGGTTTAGTAATAATTTTTTGCAATACCTGCTTTAACGGTTTTTTTTTGAATTTGCATTCTTTTTTAATAATTACTGCGTGAATAGATGTCAGACTGACAGCACTGACAGTCGAATTAATTAGATGGATTCTAACATACTACTTAACAACAAGTAGCTTGTGACTTGGTTGTTGTGTTGGGTTACTAAGGACGCTACGGGTAAACAAACAAAACTAAACGCTGGCTGCAGTTCAGCACAGGTCCAGGTTAAACATTAATTTGTATTTTAATTGTGATTTTTGAATTAAAATTAGTGTTGAAGTGACTTTGAATATGGAAGAATCTGACATCGAAGAAGCGGCAGGTATTGCTTGTTTGTCACTTTTACCAGAAAAGTCTAAGCAAAGGTATGAAAGTTGCTATGAGGGTTTCAAAAAGTGGTGCCACACTAAAAAGGTTGTAATACATACCAGTGAGACAGTTTTACTAGCATATTTCTTGGAAAAATCAGGTAAATATTCTGCTCCATCAAGCTTATGGTCCGAATACTCTATGTTACGATCGACAATCTCTTTGAATGACAATGTTGATATTTCCAAATATGCAAAGTTAAAGGCATTTTTAAAGAAGAAAAATATTGGATATGTTTCAAAGAAAAGTGAAGTGTTTACGATCGAGGAAATTCAGACCTTTTTAAGTGAAGCACATGACCAAATATACCTGATGAAGAAGGTGGTTGTAGTTATGGGAATTGCAGGTGCCTGCCGTAAAGATGAATTATGTAAGCTAACAATCAATAATGTTATTGATAAAGGAGACATTATTTTGGTCAGAATACTTGACGCTAAGAATCATCAATCCAGAAGTTTTACCATTGTCGACAATGAGAATGAGAAGTTTCACTTTGTGGCATTAGTGAGGAAGTATATGAACCTGCGACCAAAAAATTCAATACAGAGATTCTTCTTGAGGTATCAAAATGGGAAATGCTCTAACCAACCAGTTGGAAGAAATATTTTTGCCAAAATTCCTTCTGAAGTTGCGAAATTTCTACATTTGGAGAATGCGGAAAAATATACTGGGCATTCCTTTCGCCGAACTTCCGCTACTTTTTTGGCTAATAGCGGAGTTGACATTTTAGCACTGAAGAGGCATGGCGGGTGGAAATCCTCGGCAGTAGCTGAAAGCTATGTGGCGGATTCCTTGAATAATAAAGTACAAGTCGCTAAGAAGATATTTCATATTAGCAACCAAGAAGCCATCTCCTCTCGCCAAATCCCTATTATTGAGGTCGGTGATTCTTCGAATACTCCGCAAGATAGTCTTGATAATTTAACATTGCTAGAAACTGAAGATAATAATATAAAGAAGAGCATGGCGTCAATCCTTACTGTTAATCATATGACTAATTGTACTTTCAATATTTCGATGAATTATAATAATTAATAAATCTTCTCAAACAATTTGTTCATTATTCAGATTTGCTATTTATAGGTTTGCAGTACTTACCGTACCTAGGTAAGGTAAGTCTTACCGTACCTAGGTATGAAAAATGTCCTGTTCTCCTGGAAACTGACAAATGCTTTAAAAGTTCAACTTACATTGTCAAAAAACTGTCATTAAAAGTGAACTTACTTAACAGGTATTGCAAAAAATTATTTTCAAATATTCAGAATGATCCAAAAAAGTGTGGCACCCCAAAGTTATGTTTTTTCTTATGGTAAAACTAAGGTTCACTTACTCCCAGGATCCATATACCTAGCTATTACGGATTTTTCGACGAATGTGAGGTTTTCGAAAAAAAATCTTATCTCCATTGTCAGATGATGTCGTAAAAAACTAACTAGCTTTTGATGGATTTGGTAGTTCATCAACTACTGTAGTTAATATTTCGAAATACTCTACAGGGCGCTCAAAAATTCAAGTTTTATTATCGGCACATTCAAAGTATATTATTTAATTTATTTCAAATTGAACACTATATATTTTTGCTGCATTTCACGAAGAAAATAATTCCCTTTCATATGATACTAGGATTTCTTATATCCAAGTGAGCGTTTCTGGCGCTATTCACAGTTTTATTATTGGTTTTGCATAAATAACAATTTTTCATTTTTAACGACAAATTTAACTTGCGCTGTTTGTAATTCAATCTGGAAACTAATCCAAGGTAAACAGATGATAAAAATAAGAACAGAAAAACCAAGAGTAATTATAATAAACATAGTTCTACAAATGTTCAAACTGACGTCTGCCCCGTTCAATGCATAATTGTAGCCTTTGTTCAAAGTACCGCTTGACAGTGAGCAACATTTGCGGCGATATTGTATTGAAAGCATCCCGTATGCGTTGTTTCATGTCATCCTGTGTGGTCGGAGGTATTTCATATACAATGTTTTTAACATGTCCCCACAAGAAAAAATCAAGACATGTCAGGTCTAGCGATCTGGCTGGTCAGTTTTGTGGACCTCCTCGTCCTAGCGACTTATTGGAAAAATGTCTACTAAGTTCTTGTCGCATTCTGATTTGTAGCACCATCCAGTTGTAGCCACATCCGCCTTATAATAGATAGTGAGACGTCTTCTAAAAGTTCAGGCAAACTTTGACGAAGAAACCTATGAAACCTATCTACATTTAGGTGTCCATTGAAATAGTAAGGACTTATTACTCTTGACCCTAGTATTCCACCCCACACATTAATAGACCAACGATTCTGACAATACTACGGCAAAAATGTGGATTTTCATAAGCGTAGTAATGAAAATTATGTGTGTTTACCAAGCAGTTACTATGAAAAGTCGATTCGTCTGTAAACAGCACATAATCGAAAAAGTGGCCATTCTCACCCAACATCTCTAATACCCACATACAGCAATCAAGTCGTCGATTGAAGTCAGCATCTGGAAGTTCTTGATTTAGTTCGGTATGGTAGGAATGAAATTTGTGTTCTCTTTTTGTTCCATATTTTTGCCAAAGAAGCTTATTTTGTAAATTCCATATTACATAATATTGTGTTTTATGATGACATATCTACTTGATGTTTTTAGACTTTTCGAGAAAACAATAAAACAGAAAGATATAGATATTTTTTATTGAATTCAATATACACTTTTTTACAATGATCTGGCATGTTTTTCGATGCTTTGAAGCAATTAATATACTATTTCAACAAATTATTTTCTAACATTTTTTACTGCTGCGTCTTTTTTTCATACATTTATTTATTCAATACAGATACACATAGAATATTGCCATAAAGTTACAACTATCTTTAGTATTTTAAACAATTATAAAACTTCTATACATCTATTATAAATGGAAGACATTGATTTTTTTTTAAATGTGATAATGTGATAATATGCAGAGTATTTTTATTTGTACTGAAATATCCTAATAGAAGATATTCGAACATTTAAAAGTAAATATAACACTATGATCCTTTCTGTTCCGTTCAATAACCAAGATATAACGTTTTTTTATATTAAATCCAACAATTTATCATTTGCAATCTTAAACCATAGACAAGTTTACAATTGTGTTGTAGAGGAGTGTTCTTCATACGTCTTACTAATGCAATAAGGGCACATGCACTGCTTGGTCTTTTTAACACCGGGCTTGCAGCTGTTAAATATATAGCTATCTAGCTTAAAAGAAAAAAAGTCATAAGCATTTAAGGAAAAAAAACTCTTGGAGGTCAAAGGAAGTCAAGGTAACAAAATAATATGTGTGATAAACAAAATAAATTACATATATTATAGACGAGGATTAAGTTTTTTTGGTACAGAAAGGCTAAAAACACCAGGAAAATGCTTTCAAAATACTAGATGAACACCATCAAGATCGGACAAACACACATCTAAAAGACATAGGTAAGCGCGTTGAAAAAAAGTAATAGGTATTTTGATCTTACATATCGTCCACTTCGTAGATGGCCATAGTGCGACGGCTTACGACTTCTTTTATATCTCTAGTCTGGGGTACATGATGAGCAAATGTTTGATATCCATGTCAAAAAATGCTGTATATGAACAAAGCGATTATATCGTGTGTTCAACGTGATTTTTATAGAGTTTGTTAGAGTTAGTTTTTTTTTCAAAACCATAACAGTACAAAAGACAATTTCCTTAAAATCTGGTACTCATTTAAATATTTAAATACCGATTTAAAGTTAAGGAAACTGTTCACCCAAAACTAGTGATTCACCGGAAAATGGAAATTAACAGATAATTTTGCTAAACAAGACCTCATCTTCAACTTGGTTTGGCGATGCCTTTTTTTGTATTTATTGTTTCGTGATGATGGCGATAAGGGTAATTTCATGTTAATTAGTGAAGCACTAATATAAGTATTATGCTCACAAAATCATCTATATTGAAAGAAAATTTTCTGCTTGAGGCGTTATTACAGGTAGTTAATTTGATTAAATTGTGTGTAAGCACAAACTGTAACTGGTCTGCATACCAATGTATCTAGGCATTACAATGATAAGGCAGCATCTTGCGTAGCAAGAATTTAAACCAGTATTCTTTTTTCTCAACAGGCCATGTACCTACATAACTAGAAGTTTCTATCCCTCTCCGGTTTTCGCTGTGATCTATAAAGTCCGAAAGCTATGTATTCTCTTTTAACTAGAATGGTTCGCAGTAAAAATACCATTTTACGACAAAAAATTAGTCTTCCTTCGATATTTCCCTGTAAAATAATGTGTTGGAAGGCTTGTACTATTCACTTCGCATGATATATTCAAGCTATAAGCAGTGTTATCCAAAACTAAAACAACCATTAGGATCATAGAGAATAATTTGTTGAGAACATTGAATACACTTGAAAAATGAGGTCATAAAGAAAACAAGATATCAGTATCAAACTTAGATAGTGTACCACCAAACAGGAGCTAGATTATGTTGCGCGGAGGAATATAATGCCTTCCATACAATTCATGGAGGTCAAGTTTTGAGAAAGACACGGTGGAATATCTTTAGACTCTTGAACTCTACTGTGTCTGTCGATAAACTGTTAATTAAAAAACTACTTCCTGATTATATAACTTCCAGTGAAGATTTTAGCAGCCTTATTCGGCCAGTACCAATAGTTTGTCATAGTACAAAAGGTAAAAGAAAGACATATTGAGACCATATCAGTTTTTTTCTCCATCAGAGCTCGTCCGCGGCTTTGCCGCCCCGATAGCAGTGCAACCTTTGGCTTATTGTGCATACCAGATCAGTTTAGTTTCAGTTTTCTTCTTAGTTCACGACGTCTGTTCACTTGCAGATGACATTATTATTACCCACTTGACCTATAAAATCGTGGTAGAAACTTTAGTTTTTATTATACCACTAGAGGGTCCATTAAGGTATCTTATACGTTTTATTAGGGGGATAAATACTAGGTAGAGTATTAGAGTAGGTATGTTTAAAATGTAAGATATAGGGTTCCATACCTATACAGTAAAATTGTAGTCTTGTCTATGATTTGGAACTTTCGAAGTTAAATATGGATTTATCTATAACGAATAAATATATAGTCATATATTTTGGCAGTTTTAACAGTTATTATAACTTTGTCAATCTATCCAGACAGTTTATATCAGGATTTTACAGTGTTTATATTGATTACCAATCGTGCAAATAATGGAGTATAAAGTGTTCAACAAACAAGAACTCTTGCATTGTGGTAAAATCCTGAAATAACGTGTTTTGAAATAATTACATCTACTCTCTACAATTGACATATAGGATTCACTAGACTTGTAACAAAAAAGTACTAGTTTATTAAAACAACAACACTTAACCATAAAAAATTGCAGATTACTACAAATGAAAACAAGCAGAATATTTATCTATTTAAGTACGATCACAAAGTTTCACCCGCATGGTTTTTATTAACCGTTCCACTCTTTGCACTAGCCATTTCAAGAGGTTTTTGTAACTCAGAAACAATTTTTATTACTTGCAAAAAAAAATTAAAACCACCTTTCTGTAGCTTTACTTAAATATTCGGGTAACCCGTATATCTATAAAATAATGTTAATTTTTTTCATTTTCAATCAAGAAATTAAAACAGTTCACAAAATGATGCACGTTGGAGGAAAACATTGCCGAGTTTACCAGGCGCCAGCAGCTGAGTTTAAGTGCTTATCGCTGATTATCGATAAATTTCAGCGGTTGGAGATTGATGAACGTAATGTTAGCTTCAACCACTCTTTTGTGATGTTTGTCTTCCCACTCCGTTTTGACAAATCGGCAACAGTTGAGTTCCAGCAGAAACTCAACGGTACTGGTGAATACATACTTTGACACAGCTTTTTAACTGTTGGCGCCTGGTGAACTCGGCTCTTGCTTGGATATTTTTATGATATGGTTGGATTTACATACCAAAATGGAACCACACTGCAATATTCGTAGATTATTTTGAACTGTGTCTCTAATCAAACTATACCACTCAGTTTTGCGTGTCTAATATTCATAAATACTAACACATTAGATTAAGCGTATGATTTCTAATGGAAAATACAAAATAATCAATTAAAACAGGTGGCTATAAACAATTTGAGATATAAACAAAAAGTAGAATCACCCCAAAAACAAAAAAATAATAACAAAAATATGCGCTAGATACTTACGTGTTTCGACAACGAAGTTTTTTCATCAGTAGCTGTCGTTTGCTGTTTTGTTGTCGAAAGACGTATCTAGAGCATAATTATTATCTGTTATTATTTTGCGATTTTTGGGGAGATTCTGATTTTTGTTTCAGTTTGCCACCACAGTATCTATCTTTGATATTTTAATTTTAAATAGCTATACACATTTTCCGAACGTTGCTTTTTACTACGAATAAAACAAACAAACTCAGGTTCAAAAATAAAGAAATTAACAGCATTTCTTTTATAGGGTTAGAAGCCGAGCTCGCTGGGCAAATACGCTGTAAAGTTCGGAGTATGAGGTGCGGGTTCGAGTCCCGACATCAGGCAGTCTGTTTTTTTTTACTCGAATATAAAATAGCGGGCTTCTGATAATTTATAGGTGGTGCCCTTTATAATTATATGTGTGTAAGCTCCCACACGCCCGCACAAGTCTGATACTTCAGGGTGGCTCGTTTATTTAATTATCTACGAATCCACGGATAAGATGTTTTAGGGTTACCACGTTACCAGCCAGATCTTAACCCGATGACGAGGATATAATATCAAATTACACTTCAGATGATCTTCATAACCATTTTAGGATGTCTTTAAACAACTGTCCATGAATTGCCAATCACAAAGGATATCCACGAAAATAGACAACTTCCGAATAGTGGCTGGCTACTTAATTAGGCATGTCCTAGCAGTAGTACGTTGAGTTAGCGAAAATTAATTCCACATTGAGGAATGGTCAACAGTTGAGATCAAGCTGACTCGATTATTAAACTGTTGGCGCCTGGTGAACCCAGGCTTTTATACATTTTCTCCTATATTCGATAAGCTGTAGGTACCTCTATCAAAACGATGTTTTACGAAAATTCGTTAAGATTGAAAAAAACGTATGCATTATTTTATATATACGGGTCATTGTGTAGTTATTCAGTTGTTAAGATACAAAAATAAGTTGTTTTTAAGTTTTTTTCACATTCTTGTCGTTACCAATCCTTTTCTCTCAGACTAATCGTTGATTTTTTGAAAGCCGTGATAAAAGACTTAAATGTATGATATTACCTAAATAAACTAGGTGATAATGGACTGTGATTTTGTAAATTCAATCTAAACTGAATCTAGTTTTCTTTTAAAATCTATTATCTAGTGTTTCCTACATTATTTACAACAATAGACATAACACGTTCAGATTTATAAATATATTATATACTAATCTTTGCAAGCAAATATATTATCTATCACAACAAAATTTCTGAATCATAACAAGCACCTATGTAATGGAAGGTATTGTACGTTTATCTACAGTGCAGAAAAAACTCTGAAGTTAACAAACAGAACAATATTCTCTATACAACATTATTGCGTTAGCTACACATCTTTTAATATGTAATAATTAGAAATATACGCTACGCACATTTAGTGTTTTTGTATTTTTTTCTAGTGTTATTTTACATTTATATAGGATATATATAACAGTAATATACATCAGAGTAATTTAACAAATAATAATTATTACTAATATACATCTATAAAACAATAGTCGGAATTTTTGCGGCATTCCACTCTAAAACTGATTGCTTAAGAAAGCGTATACCTATACAAGGTAAGCGTCAAACATTTTCCTCACCAATATCTACCAATATAGAAACAAAAGGGCGGTAACATCAAACAGAGCCACCTTTGTTTAAACGCGCATACACATATTAGCAGTCGAATTGCCTCAGTTGCGTATTGCGTAGCAAGTCACTAAGTTGACAGTGTCACCCGCAGGACCTGTCATCTCTTATAGAGGATTTCCTTCCCCCAAAACCTTTTCTCATAACTTACAACAGATGCTGCTACATATATATTTAAATCTGACATTTCGCACAAATACAAAACGAAATCATAGAAAATTAAAAAAATGACGCCTTCTGCAAACAAATGTTTTTTACGCAATAGATATTACGTAAGATATTATTCATTAAATGAATAAAATAGGGCAAGGATCTTTTGTGATTCAGAGATAATGTTGACAATTCATTTTCTGGAGAGAAACATATTGGCCACCAGAGAGTATGACCACTGCTGTGTCGAACTGGTCGTCTTTTGCACGATAACTTCGATTTTGAGGCCGAAGCCCTGCCTTGCAGTTCGAAGATTTTAGGCTGTGTAGTGCTGCCGACTGCTAGGTCTAAACCACTCTCAAAGAAACGCCTACAACCCCCACACTCACAAAGTTGAGCGAGGAAAGTAAGATATTTCTTCCACTTATAGGATCTGGATTTAGACGAAAACTAGCTCCATTCTAACTTTTTCCAAGACCTACCCTATCTGTCTACGTTTTTTTTCTGCGCCCTCCATTTTCCCGTCATTTTCCCCGAGTGCAACTTGAATTTCCCTTTCCATTCCGATTTCTGCAGCTCACTAGTTTAAATCCCTGAGTACTTTGTTCTTGGTAGACCTAGTAATATTAAACGGGCAGGAGCCTTCGCCCATATTCTGTTTGCTCGCAAAGTATCCTCCTGCCGTCCTACGATCCTCCAGCTAACAGTCTTCCAGCACATGCCCTGGTGTTTCCTGCACCTCGTCTTCGCACGCACATTTTTCCGTTTAGCGCCTTAGGTTAAATCTATTAAAGTAGCCCTTAAAATGTCCGCACCCATGGTCTTTATATACCAATAGGTGGTTCTACCCTTCCTCTCCCACCTCAGTACCTATCCTCTTTTGCCTTTCATTTAGACATTCTGCTCGTCGTAGCAGTATCTACCCTCTCATTATCTTAGGAGGCCATTTTTGGCAATTTTTCCCATCACATATTTATTTGTGTTCGCGTCTGCACGATAACTGGCTTGTCTATAAGGATGTAGTTGCCCAGATTGCTGCGAAGATTTTGACGATGTTTTTTTACCAAACTTACAGCCGAGACCTAGCCCCCAGGGACCATTAATTATTTTGAAAACCAAAGAAACATATTTAGGGTAGAAAATTTGACGATTGTCTGTTGCATTAGACAATTTTTGAGCATTTTGCAAATGGTATTCCAAAATTTTTAAAAATAAACTCGAAAAGTAAAAAAGGTGGTGCGGTTTATATTGAAAAATAACGCTATTATTTTTGTGCTACCACGACGGGGTACAGATGGATCAGAAACTTCAGGCGCCTACATCGATAATATAGGTCAAGATTCACGTTTTCACTGGCAAGACATATCTTAAATATTTATGAATTACGTAATCTGTTTTAGATAGGAATGCCTTACATATCACAAATATCAACCACATCAATTTATTTTTATAGGAAGACAATTTGATATAATTCTCGATATTTTTAACAAGATAATAATTTTTCCTCAGCAATAAAGTACATATTTTCTCTCAAATTTCATGTTATAATTATACACTTTCTAATATCTACATTATGATATGTTTTTGCTGATAATTTTGGTTGTTTTTCATTTTTGTTGATTTCGATAATTTCTATAATTTTTGTATGATATATTTTTTTAATGTATTTTTATTAGGGAGAGTTATAATCGTCGTTACTATTATAACATTATGGCAATGCCAAAATTTGTAACGCAAATAACAAGTGCTTTAAATTGTTTCTCGAACATGAATACCTTATTTGAGGTTCTTAAGTAGCAAGTTGTCTATAAAACTTTGCCCCCAAAAGTATGTAAATTTATATTTTGCCCCAATATAATGATGTATGTATTATGTTTTTATATAGTTGATAAAACCTTTTTGAGAACTTTTATTGGTTATTTTATTTAATTAGTTTTAGTGGTCAATTTTGGGGCCAGAAACTTGACTGGGTGCGAGTATTTATTTGCCTGAAGATAATAATTAGATTAGTTTTTGACGTACCATTTGGAGTTTCGTGCAGAAAACATTTTTTTGAAAACAAAATCCTTACGGTTGTTTCAATATATTTATTTAAAATACTGACGTTTGTGCATGGCCACGGATTGGAATATCCTCGAAATAGGGAATTTCATAGTTACCAAACACGAGGTGCCAACCGCATCCATTACGAAAAGTGCAGTCATGCCTTTCATTTAAGGACTCCGAAAATCGCTGGTTGTAAAATTTATAACTTGCTACCCGTTTCGATTACAGATGAAAGTTCTGTGGCATTTAGGCGTCATCTCAAGAGTAGTTTACTTAGTAACTTTTTTTACAGCGTTACTGAATTTCGATATCACATAGTGGCCTTGTAGTAGCTCTCTCGAGATCTAATTTTAAATTGTTAATTGTTTCGTCACGGTATACTCAATGCAAGGACGTAGATAACAAAATTTTCTCAAGGGGGTAATATAAAAGGTACCTAAATTATAAATATATTTTATAGAGATACGTTTATATGAATACATGTTTACAGATGTATGTATACTCAGACACTAGCATTGTTCATATCTTGCTAACAAATGGCAAACCTTTCACAGTTGACAGTTTTTTACTTTTTTATTTTTCAAAACACATTTATTATTTTATTTTCATGACAGTCGAAGTCGGAGCAGGCTTATTTATTTTATTATGGGCACTAAAAACCATGTCTGCACCAAAAGATGGCTTTTAGGAAGTTGAAAATATTACCGGAAATATCCGAGCCGAGCACTGTAAACGTGATTCACTGTTTTATGTTTTAACCCGCCAGGGGCGAACAGCATGTTGTAATGTCGAAATGAAATTAAATTCGTATTTCTCGAACGTCAAACTCAAAGAATCCCAGATTCTCAATTATCAGAATTGAAGAACGAGCGCCGTCATTCGTCATATTCCAGCACAGTTGACAATTTTTTTGCTTTTATACTTCTTTCTTTCAAAAGACATTTCTTATTCGTTTTTTATGGCAGTCAAAGTCGGAGCAGGCTCGTTTATTTCATTATGGGCACTTAAAACCATGTCAGCGCTAAAAGAAGCCTTTTATGAAGTTAAAAATATTACCGGAAGTCTCTGCAGAGAACATGATTCAGTGTTGTATATGTTTCAACCTGCCAGGCGCGAGCGGCATGTTTAAATGTCGAAAATAAATTGAAATCGTATCAGAATTGAAGAATGGGAACTTCATTCGTCATATTCCGGCACAGATGGCAGCTTTTGGCTCTTAGATTCCTTTCTTTTAAAAGACATTTCTTATTCTATTTTTATGACAGTCGAAGTCGGAGGACTAGATTTGCTGTATAGACTGTAATAATTGGCTACATGAAATCTGCACTAAGAGCCTCTGTGGTTCAGTTGTAAGAGCGTGCGCCTCTGAACCGAAGGGTACTGGGTTCTATTACCAGGGTTCTCCTTTCACTTTTTCAGTAAATACTGTGCAATTAACATCAACCTAGGTTATGAAATTGTATTTAAGCAAGTTGAATGTCAGCACGTCCTGCACTTCAGAGGGGGCGTAGAGCCGTCGATCCCGCGTCCATGCGATCTTGGTCACGTTAAATTTCATTACTCTCCTTACAGAAAGGCTGCGGTTCGGCAAAATTTCCAGGATAGTGAGGTGAAACTGCTCCCCGGCGTCAGGGATTGGCCATAGTCGCGGAAATAGGCCAACGTTAAAGAAAAAAATACTCTTATGACATAATTAAATTAAACGTTGAATAAACAGCTTCTCCTCCAGATACCAAAATGTATTTCAGATTTCTTTTACTCCCGACGCGTTTCGACACTCCAAGAGGTCATCTTCAGGGGATAAATCTACAAATATAACAAGATAGGTCTGTCAGAAAAACATTGGCTTTGCTTTGTGCTTCTACAATAGACTTGTTTACTTAGTGTTCAATTATCAAATATTAGACTTTGTCAGTTTTGTGACTTTCAGCGCTTTTCAGTTGCTTTGATGCTTTTAGTTTTGTTAACGTAATTGCATGTTTAAACTTAACATATATTAGCTGTTGTTACTGTATCTGTGGCTTTTTAGATTTTAATTTGACTGTTGCTTGATGTTTTTACTGTGTGACATGTGACTTTGACCTTTAGCTTTTCTGTGAAGATCACCTTGTCATCATTGTGCTCTTACATGCACAATTGCCTAATGTTTTTCTGACATACCTATCTTGTTATATTTGTAGATTTATCCCGTGAAGATGATCTCTTGGAGTGTCGAAACGCGTCGGGAGTAAGAGAAATCTGAAATAAATTTTGGTGTCTGGAGGAAAAGCTGTTCATTCAACGTTTAATTAAATTATGTCAATCCCAGACGGTGTCACGTTCAGAAATGAACTCTTATGACAAATTATTTTTCAATTATATTTTTATTCATGGGAGGGGTAATTACCCCATCTAGCCCCCCCCCATCTACGCCGTTTACTCAATGTTGTCTGTTTTATTTGCTTTCTAGTGTGTTTTGTAATAGTTTATAGTTTATAAGAGTATGCTTTTGACTCTGACGTGTCTTGTATATTTTTTGTACATGCATGCACAATAAAAAAAATACCATTTTAAGAAATTGTTCTTGTTTAAAAAGCAGTTACTACCGCCTTAGTTCAAAATAGTTTTCATCACGTACAGAAAAATGTATCTCCTTATTGATTTTTGTTTGTTTGTGTTTCACTCATTTTAATTCAATCCATACGAAAATTCTCTTCATTACTTTTGAATTCTATGCAGTAAAATAATTTTAAAGAACGTTACGGTTTGTCGTAAAATAGAAGTATATGCATATCTTTTGTCCAAAATATTTAAAGGAATTATTGTCTTTGATTTTAAAGTTAGCTATAGATAATTGATAATTAAATTGACACTACCCAGTTGAATTGACAGTAGACAATAGTTGTTACAAAATAGGTAATTGACAGATTTTTCCCGAAAAACCTTCATGTGATATAGAAGAAAACACCTTTATATGTTGACATAGCAACGCTGGTAAATTCCAATCAGTTATTCGTAACAAAATATTTTTGTTTTGTGAACGAAATTGGCCCGATCAGTGAATTAATTAAACAAAAAGTAAATTTAAATGAATTCAGATAAGTGACGTGCAGCGTGGGTGGTGGAGTGATGAGACCGTGTGCCCCCGATTACAAGGGTCCTGGATTTGACTCCCAGTAGTTTCACTTTTCCAGCAAATACTGTAAAAATAATATCAACTGAAGCTTGACATTGTGCTTGAACAAGTTGAATATATGCACGTTCCGCCTGTCGGAATGGGTGTAAATACGTCGGCCCCGTTGGGCACGTATGCACGTTCCTTCCGTCGAAGAAGGCGTATTTCCGTCGGTCCCGTGTGCCATGTTGGGCACGTTAAATATCCACCCTCCCCTTATAGAAAAGCAGGGGTTCAGCGAAATTTCTACGATAGAGAGTTGAAACTACTCGCTTGTCTCCATGATTGGCAATAATCACAGTAATAGGCCGACATTAAAGACACAAAAAGCAATACAATACAAGATCCGTTTAATTAATTCTCCAATTAAGCTCATTTCGTTGGCGATGTAATGACGGTCAAATTAAAAAAATGGAATGTTTTAATTAGGCTTCACCTAATTATAATACCTATATAGGTTACTCGTTTCTTTTCTAATTTGAGAGAAAATGGCGATTATCGCACCATGCAACAAATAATTATTATTTTTAGGATAGGTTTGTCAAACAATGTCTACATCTTATTAATATTTATAAGGAATTTACAAGTCGTGACCCAGTCGATCCATTTCTGATAGGAGAAAGTCTACGTCGTTTTCAGTAACTGCTGCCGATGAAATGATATTTCTGAAGAAGTTAGGCCTTCTGTCGTCAGGTTGGTAACCAACCATCAAAGTTCCCGACTGCATCATCCGCGATTTTAATATGGGACACATCTGTAAATAAATATATTAATCGTAATACAGCCTTACACGGGAATAGCAAAATACAGAAAAACGTCAGACAATACAGGCTTGGTCGCAGTGAAGCGGAAAAAGTTAAAAGCTTTGTTATTCATTTGACATTTGTGTGAGGGAACTGAACTGAATGATAAATTATTTGTCATTTAATAATGATTTAATATGCCATTTATTAAACATGGAACAGTACCCAGGTGTACATTGTGCTTTTTGTGTTAAATCGAATTTAAAAAATGATGACTCTGCGACAACTGTGAGAAGGTTCCAGCAAGACGGTGCTACAAGTCATACTGCTGGCGTGTCTATTACTGCTTTAAGGGAACTCGTTCCGAACCATATCATATCCAAAAATGGGGAGACTGTTTGGCCCGCTAGATCTCCCGCGATTTGTCCACATTTGGGTTTTGCTCAAGAGCAACAAGTATTGCATCACGAGATGCAGTATGGATTCCGTCAGCGCAGATCAACTGCCGACCTCCTTTCTTTTGTCACCCATTCTTGGAACAAGTCTATGGAACTACACGGTGAATCCCAGATTGTCACTCTAGACATATCCAAAGCATTCGACCAGGTCTGGCACGCAGCGCTGCTTAATAAACTACCGGCCTATGGCCTACCACCAAAACTCTGTACGTGGACAGCAAATTTCCTCTCCAACCGGAGCATTTCTGTTGTCGTGGATGGCCACTCCTCTAAACTATATCCAATTAATGCAGGAGTTCCTCAAGGTTCAGCTTTAGCCCCTACTTTGTTTGTTCTCCACATCAATGACCTCTTCTCTAGCACATCCAACCCAGTTCACAGTTAAGCGGACGACAGCACCCTCCACTTAAATATACAATATTCTAAGCCTGTCTCTTCAGCCCAATTAGATGAGGATCGCAGACTCATGGAGGGTTCTGTCTCCGTGGATCTTCAAAAAATATTAGACTGGGGAAGTAGAAATCTTGTACAATTCAACCCCACCAAATCACAGTCTTGCTTTCTTTTTCATAAGAGATACACCAGCCCTAGACCCATCACAATAAACAACCAAGTTATTCGAAGTAATAAGTCCTTTTCACTTGTTGGCATTTCTGTGGATCGAAATCTCAATTGGCAGCAACATGTCACATCGATTGCAGAAGCGGTTGCTAAGAAATTAGGTTCCCTCTTCCGGGCTCGCAAATACTTTTCACCAGCTAATCTCTATACCTTATATACTTCACAAATAAGGCCAAACCTCGAATACTGCTCCCACATCAGGGGTGCCGCTGCCGCTTCTACATTCGCTATCCTGGACTCCATTGACAAGAGAGCTATACGTCTCATCGGTGACCCTACCCTCACCCAAAGGCTGCCATCCCTTGCCCACCGACGTGCCGTTGGTGACCTATATCTCTTTTATAGATATCTGCACGGACACTGCTCAGATGAGCTTTCTTCCATGGTTCCTCCTGCTGCCCCCAACAGATCTACCAGAGAGACAGAGCGAATGCACCCTTCTGTCCAGGTCACCAGACATAGAACATCTTGTTATGCCCGCTCTTTTGTCCTTCTCCCCCGAACCTCCAAACCTTCAAGTCCAGAATTAACAAGTTGCCTCTTTCCTCCTTGTCGACACCCACGGTACGATAGTATTTAGGCTATAAGCACTCGTGGTGTGTTGTTGAAATAAATTTAAAAAAACATATTACATATTACCGGAAGTAAAACTAGAAATTCAAAAAGTTGCCATTATTGCACCAGAAATGTTACAGCGAGTAATGGGATATTTATTAATAGACTATATACAAAAATACGTGGATTGTAGTGCTACCACCTGCCAAGGGTTTATGTTCTTAGTAAACAGTCATCTCTAACCTAACATAAAACTGTAAAAACATTAATGTTAAAAAAAGTCTTATGTAGATAGAGGAGTTTTAAATTTTATCCCGCTTTATTCATGACCCTTTTATAATACAATGCGCATTTTCAACAAGCCCAAGATACCTCTAGAGATTCTTATCTCTATCTCTGCCTGCCAATATCAAAGAAAATTCTGCAGCAGTAGGTATCTTGTGCAAAAAAGTGTTTAATAATTATAACCATTACTATTAATATTATGTTTAAAAAAAATATATTTCAACAACACGAGGGCTTACAGCCTAAATTCTATCGTACCGTGGGTGTCGACAAGGAAGAAAGAAGCAACTTGTTAATTCTGGACTTGAAGGTTTGGAGGTTCGGAGGAGAAGGAAAACCATGTGCCGGCAAGGAATTCCACAACTTGGAAGTCCTCGGGACAAAAGAGCGGGCATAACAAGATGTTCTATGTCTGGTGACCTGGACAGTAAAAGGGTGCATTCGCTCTGTTCCCCTGGTAGATCTGTTGGGGGCAGCAGGTGGAGGACCTATGGAAGAAAGCTCCTCTGAGCAGTGCCCGTGCAGATATATATATATATATATATATATATATATATATATATATATATATATATATATATATATATATATATATATATATATATATATATAAGAGGTCACCAACGGCACGTCGGTGGGCAAGGGATGGCAGCCTTTTGGTGAGGGTAGGGTCACCGATGAGACGTATAGCTCTCTTCTGAATCGAGTCCAGGATAGCGAGTGTATAAGCGGCAGCGGCACCCCAGATGTGGGAGCAGTATTCGAGGTTAGGCCTTATTTGTGAAGTATACAAGGTATAGAGATTAGCTGGTGAAAAGTATTTGTGCATTGGTGTAAAAATTGTATAGCTAATAATGGATATATATATATATATATATATATATATATATATATATATATATATATATATATATATATATATATATATATATATAGAAGCTATGCGACGTTTGTACATATATTATATTATTTGACATAATTTAAATGGTGACTAGTTATTTATTTATTTTATAGTTGTGTTACGGCAGTAGGAGCAGCAGAATATATAAAAAAAATTTAAAGTGACATTACATAAAATTGTTTTGACAGAAGTAATTTCAGAGAAGAGAGAATGCTCAACAAAATTATTGTGTTAATGTAAACACAAGTAAGTTTTCTCTTGTACGACGCGTTGTATAATTCTGGACGCAAATAAGTAGGTAACAGTATATAAGTTTACATTAAAAGAAAGAAAATAAGGACCATAAAGATCACTAACACAATGTTTTTAAATAAATGGATGAACTTACCTTTCCAAGCTCCTGTTCGCGGGCTTTTGAATGTTGCATTTTCCTAAGACGAGTTGGTATATACCAGAAACTTACATTAACCATCTCTGGTTCCATGATTAAATAGAATTTATCTGGCTGTTCTTTTATCCTTTTAACCATGTATTCAGAAAGTTCCATTAAATGATCCATATGTTTTTCGAATCCATCGTCGCCCTAAAATGTTTTATCGTTAAAAAAATATCACCCTATCAGAAAATACACTATCAGGCTATACTATGCATCTATACGACCTGATATTGCTGGTTGCCTATACGCTCAGCCTTTAAAATACATTATTAGATTAAAATATATTTGAATATTGTAAAGGTGGTAAATATTATATGTATTTAGCAATATGTTTTTATATAATGATAATTTGTAATGAATTTACGTAAGACGCATTAAAAATAGTATATTTAATTCATGAACTAGAATCTGACTACTTCTAGCGGTAAATTTACTTGTAGTGTCAAGTCCCCAGTGGCGCAATTGGTTAGCGCACGGTACTTATATGACAGTAGTTGTGGGCAATGCCGGGGTTGTGAGTTCGAGCCTCACCTGGGGAATATTTTTTTAACTTTAAAAGGCCAAACTGAATATTCACGTTAATAAAAAGGTAAATATTTCAAATATACACGTGAAACTAGTTACAAATTAAAGTTGATTAGTTTATGTTATGTAATGAATCCTTGTATGGAATAAATTGCAGAATGACAAACATAACATATTTCTCAATTAGAAATTTCCAACAGGTTTTTATAGGTATGGTAACTTAATTCATCAAAACAAAATTTTGAATCAGGGGATTGCTTCGTCAATAAAAATTGGACTTATAAGAGGGTAAATATGAAGCCACTCTTATATTTTAAAATAAATTCACTTTTTACGAATTTTCATAAAAAAAACATTTAATTTTGAGAGGTAACTACTTTCAGTTTTTTATTCAAATGAGCGCGAACCTCTACCGAAAAATGTGAGAATGGCAACCAGTCGCAGACATCTCATCCTTCAGAATACACTACAAAAATACAGAATACACTACAACAATACAAACATGGGTTCTAACCCATATCCGAGGTCAGTTTCAGACTTTATATTGTATTTTTATATAAAGAGGTGTCCCGAAAATATGTCATGACGGAAAAAATCAGGACAAATGAATACGTATGATGTCATTTTCCTAACAGATCCACTTATTACATACAGACTTGGAAACTACTCTTCTGGCTTCACTGTTTGGACAAGTTTCACCAAGTAAGGGCAACAACAATCAATGAAGATCCACTTATTTTATCACCGATTACTATACCACTAGAAAACGGCTTTAGACTGTTAAACTATGCCAGAAAGATCATCAAAAACCATAAACAAATTTCCAAGAATTTGTAATTTATACGTGAGTTCTGAAGTAGGTACTACCCTGATACAAGGAAGCAAATTATCCCGTATGGAAAACCATTTCTTGGATTTTAGTGAATTTTCCTAAAAAAAATTTACTAATGAGGAGATCCTGACTTTTGAATTTTGAAAAAAATTCTTGAAATGAGCGCTACTTAGGCCTCCTAGAACAGATACCGGGGTCAGTTTCAATTTTAGTGAATTTTCTTAAAAAAGATTTACTAATGAGGAGATTTTTGAATTTTGAAAAGAATCCTTCAAATGAGCACATATCCGGGGTCAGTTTAAATTT
The DNA here is from genome assembly GCA_964006375.1 of Tillus elongatus. NCBI lineage: Eukaryota > Metazoa > Arthropoda > Insecta > Coleoptera > Cleridae > Tillus > Tillus elongatus. The sequence continues at coordinate 145,511,602 of OZ023264.1, read as the reverse complement.
ATATATATATATATATATATATATATATATATATATATATATATATATATATATATATATATATATATATATATATTCGCTGGTAAAGCTAGACTGTGCTTACACTAATGGCATTATCAAAGATTTCACTTCAGAAAATCACTAGGCAGCATATACTTCATAACCTCAAATTATTGCGAATACACAGGATGTTCCGTTTGAGCTGGCCAATCACCAACTTCGTTATTTTAAATGGAACATCCTGCATATTTTCACATTTTCAGATTCCTCGAGTAATTCTACGTCGAAAATGTATACAGTAGTATGAGCGGAAACCCATCCATTTTTGAGTTATTTCTTCTTTTTCAAAAATAATGGCCATTGCAGTCTCTATTTTACAAGTCATTTGCCCAGTTTCACAAAGCTCGATTAAATATTTAACGGCCGGTTAGGTAATCAGAGCTTCAGACGACCAATCACAGCTTCAAAATATTTGGTTGTCATGGCAACAACCTGAATTCTAATCTGTGATTGGTCGTCTTAATCGTTGATTAACTAATCGGCCGTTAAATATTTAATCAAGCTTTGTGAAACTGGGCATCTATCTTGGTAAGTGATAAAGAAAGGACCATCATTTTAGCAAAGCAGGTGCGCAATACTATTGTGATTATCCTAATGTACACTAAAGCGTGACTAGATATACAGTGCGTTCACAAAATGGCATCCACTTCTGACAACTTCAACAATCAAAAACTATGTTTTTTCAAATGGAACACTCTGCATATTATTTTATCGTTGAATTTGAAATTTCGTTACCTTTCATCCTATGCAAATTCGGTAAATTTGCATTTTAGCTTCCGAACGCTTTAAAAAAAACTGTTTTCAGAAACCTGCCTAGGCAGCCAAGTTTGATGCCTGCTTTCATCAAAGAAAGACATTTGCTATTTAAATTATTTTAACGAAAATTCGCTACCATAACGCACTTGCTGCGTCCAGCGATTTATATTATTGAATTACTTCCCAAACCTCTTTGAAATATTTGTTAGAATATTGTGCAACCTACTTACTTTTGCTCTCCACTGCAGCCACAGCTTGAAGATATCGTTATGTCGTCCACATTGGATGACCTTATCACCAGTATCATACCTGATGTCATAAAGTTTGTCTTGCATAAAAAGATAATCCGCAGACATTTGATTACAGCTCATCAGAAGACCCTGAAAAGACAAAAGTGTAAAATTTAAACTGACACTGTACTTGCAATTATAAATATAATATGTTTATTGAGTAAACTTATAGCCTGTCTTATGGAAACAAATGTCCCCCTGCTGAGTTCATACATAAAATCTTTTTATTGCGTTTTGTCTCACGTTTCCTAGCATCTCCGATGTAATGGTTCTGCAAGCGTCTCTTATCCCATTTTGCATATCTTCCCTTATAGTGAGCGCTGTAACAATAACCTGCTCCTTAATATAACCCGATAAGAAGATATCTAATGGGGTAAAGTCTAGGGGGCCACTGAATAAAACCTCTAATCCTTTTGTGAGGATAATTTTTATCTAAACATTCGCGTACTTCCCGATGGAAGTGTGGAAGGGCACCATTCTGCTGTAGCCACATGTTCTGACGTTCATCATTTCTAAGTCGTTGAAGAAGACCGGGCAAAACTTCTATAAGGAATTGAAAATACTTACGACCAGTTAGGGGATTATTAAGAAAATGCGGTTCAATAATTCTGTTGTGAAAATTTTCACATGAAACATTTATAGACCAGTACTTTTGATTCTGTATTTGACAGATCCAAATTTAACTTTAGAATGTTTTTTTATATTTCAGCAACACACCACGAGGGCTTACAGCCTAAATACTATCGTACCCTGGGTGTCGACAAGGAGGTAAGAGGCAACTTGCTAATTCTGGACTTGAAGGTTTGGAGGTTCGGAGGAGAAGGAGAAGGAGAAGGAAAAACATGTCCAGGCAAGGAATTCAACAACTTGGAAGTCCTTAGGACCAAAGAGCGGGCATAGCAAGATGTTATATGTCTAGTGACCTGGATAGTGAAAAAGTGCATTCGCTCTGTTCCCCTGGTATATCTGTTGGGGGCAGCAGGTGGAGGAACTATGGAAGAAAGCTCCTCTGAGCAGTGCTCGTGCAGATATCTATAAAGGAGCGAGAGGTCACAAACGCCACGTCGGTGGGCAAGGGATGGCAGCCTTTGGGTGAGGGTAGAGTCATCGATGAAACATATAGCTCTCTTCTGAATGGAGTCCAGGATAGCGAGTGTAGAAGCGGCAGCGGCACCCCTGATGTGGGAGCAGTATTCGAGCTTTGGCCTTATTTGTCAAGTATATAAGGTATAGAAATTAGCTGGTGAAAAGTATTTGCGAGCCTGGAAGAGGAAACCTAATTTCTTAGCAGCCGCTTCAGCAATTGATGTGACATGTTGGTGCCAATTGAGATTTCGATCCACAGAAATGCCAGCAAGTGAAAATGACTCATTACTTTGAATAACTTGGTTTTTCATTGTGATGGGTCTAGGGCTGGTGTATCTCTTATGAGAAAGAAAGCAAGACTGAGATTTGGTGGGATTGAATTGTACAAGATTTCTACTTCCCCCGTCTACTATTTTTTAGAGATCCACGGAGACAGAACCCTCCATGAGTCTGCGATCCTCATCTAATTGGGCTAAAGAGACAGGCTTAGAATATTGTATATTTGAGTGGAGGGTGCTGTCGTCCGCGTAACTGTGAACTGCGTTGGATGTGCTAGAGGGGAGGTCTTTGATGTGGAGAAGAAACAAAGTAGGGGCTAAAGCTGAACCTTGAGGAATTACTGCATTAATTTGATACAGGAATGGTCATCCACGACAACAGAAATGCTCCTGTTGGAGAGGAAATTTGCTGTCCAGGTACAGAGTTTTGGTGGTAGGCCATATGTCTGAAGTTTATTAAGCAGCGTTGCGTGCCAGACCTGGTCGAATGCTTTGGATATGTCTAGAGCGACAATCTGAGATTCACCGTGTAGTTCCATAGACTTGTTCCAAGAATGGGTGACAAAGGAAAGGAGGTCGGCAGTTGATCTGCGCTGACGGAATCCATACTGTCTGTCGTGTATTAGTCTGTGTTTTTCAAGAAATTTTAGTAATTCGGTGTTTGTATACTTTTTCATCACTTTAGAGACGATTGAAAGGAGAGAAATAGGCATGTGGTTGCTAGGAAGCGCTTTGGATCCTTTCTTGGGAGCGGGTTGTACTCGAGCAGTTTTCCAGTTACTAGGGAATATGCCTCTATTGTAAGATGTCTGAAACAGACGAGTCAGGACAGGAGCAAGTTCTGGTGCCCATTTTTTGAGAACAATTGCTGGGATTTCGTCAGGGCCAGAGGCTTTCCTGGTATTAAGAGCAGAGAGTATCTTTCGTACCTTTTCAGTTTTGAAAATGATATCCGTCATTTTATGCGCGACATTGGGCTCTGGTGGTGGTGGAACATTTGGAGGTGGGTTGAGAGTAGAATTGCCGGCGAACAACGAGGCAAAAAGTTCAGCTTTGCCCAGGGCGGTAGAAACAATTTCATCCCCTGAGACAAGAGGTGGGAACGTGCTCTTGCATAAATTATTCCCAATAGATTTTGCAAGAGTACAGAAGGGTTTGCCGCCGTTGGAGCTTAAAAGGGCTTTGTTTTTGATGTGGTTATTAAACGAGTTTTTTGCCTCAGAAAGAATGCGGACATAGCGATTTCTTGCGTCGTTAAATGCTTGACGGTTTTCTGGGATTGTGTAGAAGCCTTTTGTGAGCTTTGACCTTTTCAAGTCTGACCTAGAGAACCAGGGCTTTTGAGTGGCTGAAGAGGTTTTGTTTGTACGTGAAATAAATAATTCCATGCCAGCTTGGATGATTTCGGTGACGTTTTGTAAGATATCAGAGGGGTCAGGATGACAGAAGCAGACATACGCCCATGGAAATGAGGAAATGTAATCCCGCATTTCGTCCCAGTTCGCAGAGTTGTAGTGCCAAGCGATACGTGGGTGTGATGACTGTGTGACCTCGGGTTGCATTGCGCAGAAAGCAGTGACTATGCCGTGGTCTAAGGGACCAAGGGTGGCGGTGACTGATGTCTTATAGCATTCAGGTTTTGTAGTAAGAAGGAGATCCAAAGGATTTGAGCTGTGTGTTGGGATGCGAGGGAAGTAAGTAGGTTGCTGAACCATATTGGCTCAAGAATAGCTGAGTGCTAAGGCATCCGCTGCTCTATCTTGTGGATCGGTTTTTGAAGATCCTAGCCATTACTTATTATGGACATTGAAGTCACCAAGAATAGTGATCTCGGAGGAAGGATATTCAGAAATCAGATAGTCGTTTTTTTCAGAAAGGTAGTCGAAGAGCTTGACAAAGTTGTTGTGAGAAGGTCACCGGTAAATGCAACAGATGAATTAATTTGCAGCAAGAGCTCTAGAAAATTTTTGGCCCATTTTGTTTTATGAAAAAACGTGAATTTCGTTTGGCTCTTGGTGAAGCATCTTCATAAAGCAAAAATTACAAAAACAATTGGCAAAACGTCACTGTGGATAGTATATTAAGGGTGCGATATTGCAGAAAAGAAACTACCTCCGACACAGACAAAAAAAATCGGACTACGGATTTCCTTAAGAGGTGTATGATTCTATCGAAAACCTTACTAAGTTGAACTACTTTACAGAAGGTGGCGTCTTATTCGACAATGATTTTTGTAGAAATATTGTAAAGGTTTGTTTGCCGCAATGTGCAACGTTGTCGTTTGTATACTCTTTTGTCCATCTACTAAGGTTATGAAAGCTGGAGGGCGGAGGGAGATCGAGAAGATGCAAATTATATTGTGAGCTTTTAGATGAACTTGGAACAATTGTGCCTATAACAGTAACCTTATCAGCAGTCGGAACAGACGGCGCTATACAGCATCCATCAATTTAAGGACGGATGGTGAATTCACATTATGGATTGATACCTAAAGTTCAGTCACAGTGTTTCGGTCTCATTGCCAGCATTGAGAGAAACATTGTGTCTGAGTTTGATAAATATCTCCTGTAAACTTTTTTACCAAGTGTTTTGGTTATTTTTTACTTTCATTTCATAATTTATGAGGCGTGTTTCGTTTGCAAATATAAAATATCAGCTGTAAGAAGGAAACAAACGAAAGTTTACTTACATTTTCTTTGAAATGAATTGTTGAACATTGTAAAAGTGCTCCCATGAGTTTATGAGGATTCCATGTTATCGAGTCAGCTCTGCAAAGAGAGAAAATAAATTGTTAGTTATAAATTTCTTTGATCAGTTTCCACCAGTTCAACAAAAACTATATAAAAACCGTAAAATCATCGATATACGTTTAGAATTTATAAGCGGTAGTTTTGGTCTCAATGGTTAACTCGCTTAAGTAAAACCATTAAGGTGTGGGTGAGTTGTTTTAATCACTATTCTGAATATTATAAAATTCAAAGCACTTATATAATATACAATTAATATATTAATTTTTACGTAACATCCCTTAAAGTTCGTATAAAAAGAAACAGGCAGCCTGAAAAAAATAAGAAAACGACTTTTCCTGCAAAAAATTCAAATCTCTGACTTTCTGATTATATGCTGTTTCAAAATAAATGACCATAAAACTGCACATATAAAATTTCGTTGTTATACAGCTGATGCAGCCCGCATGTTATTTATAAAATCAATATTCGCGATCAAGCTACCGCCACCGCTGCCGTTTCGAACATAAAACTCTGATAAGCCTTAAAGTGGAGCTCAATTTGCATCAGAACTACTTATGGGTTTAAAAACACTTCGCTCCTTCTCAAAGTGTCGAAAGCACTCAGGGGTGAAATATTTTCAATTGACTTAAAACTCATCTGTTAGAAAACCATGGACAAGGACGACGTTTTGATGCATACTTTATTATACTCCAGTAGCAAAAAAGTGGTATTTAAGGATAGATTTTTATTAAACTGATTTTAAGAGAAACACTAACTTTACCAGCTAAACGCCCCTCAAAATTGCTTTTACTTTATATTTTTTCAAAGAGGTTGTATATGTTAGAGGGAACAAAGCCGAGTTTGCAGCCTGTCGATTTCCCACTCCTGTCACCGTCCAATCACAAACAAAATTTTGAATAACGCGCTAATGTGTTTTGTTTTGATTCGTTCCCCCAACCGCTCTTGAAGTTATTGTCAGCTGTCAACAAGTATTTGAAGTGTTTGTTGATTTGCGATTAGAGGTTATCTTGTGTGTTTTGCCGTTTTTTAGCAGTGTTTTAAGAGTGTAAAAGTTAAAAAATGCCAAGGTGTATTGTGAAGAACTGTATGTACAATAAAAGTGCCAATTATGAAAAGGATAAAGCAACTGTGCATTTATTTCGGTAAGTTGTTTACATGTCTTCTGTTTCCTTGTTTGGCGCCAAATGTTTATTGGTTTTCACAGGTCCGTATTTACACATTGTATTGCTTTTGTTAAATCTTTAGCATTTATTATTGTCAATTGTGTTTTTTTAAGAAATAAAATCTTAATAATGCATTATTTATTGAATATTTGTAATGAAATTAAGCATTTTGTTTGGCAATTATTATTTGAATTAGATGTATTTACCTATGTAGTTCCAGTAGAAGCAGAAAAAAAGTAGAATAGTTTCGTTTTATCTATTACTGCATCTTTCTAGAGGTTCAGTCACTGATAAAGTAGATAATTCGAGATATTATTTTCAGATTTCCCAAAGCTGGTGAAAGATACGAGGCTTGGAAACGAGCATTAAATTTAAGCGATGAAGATATTTTTATGAACTCAAATGTGTGCAATTTACATTTTACCGAGGAATCTTATGATTTAGAAAAATCACCTTTTGCAGTATACTTAAAAAAAAGTTCTATACCTGTATTGGTAAGTACTGAATCAAGGTTATTAATTTATGTAACTATTAGTGATATATATATATATATATATATATATATATATATATATATATATATATATATATATATATATATATATATATATATATAGCCAAACAGCGGTTTTTCAATGGCACTGCTATCAGTGATGGCTATTTTTAAATAACAGGGACTTTAAACAGCTACTGCGATTGTGGTTTAGCCATTTACAATGCTGCATGTGCGTATGCTATTATTTTAAACACTTACAAGGTGTTAGTGTTAACCGCTTAATTGAAACCACAATATGATCTTCAGATAGCTTTTAAATTATATTAATTTTAAAACTACTCAGATTTTTACTATTAATAGAAGTTCTATAAAATTAGCATATTACAAGAATATACGATGAGAGAAATCTACATATTATTTTAATTTTAATATAATGAAAAAGTTGGAAGGCATATATATGCTACAGTTCGGTGCTGCTTTAATTTTAGATTCAGCAGGTTTTTCCATGATATAATGACTTACAAGATATATGATATTGCGCATATGCCCCGTCCCCTCCTATGACATCACATGGTGAGTAACGTTATAGAAGGCCAACTACACACTTAACACAAAGTCATTCGCAATCAAAAAGTTTCTATACGTCAGTTTAATGTGGTTGAAGTTACATTCCATTCCATTTTTATATTACATATATATATATATATATATATATATATATATATATATATATATATATATATATATATATATATATATATATATATATATATATATAAGTGAAGTATAATAATTAAGGGGAGCCCTGAATTAGCATTGGTGATACACACACAAACTTAAAAAGTAGAGAAGACGTTCGTAGACATTTACAGGGGGCGTTAACATTCATAAACTTGATTTGATCATCATGTCACATAATCATAGTATAGTATTCTGATCTTAAAAAATTAATTCCAGCTGTATGCACTCAAATATCAGTAAAATACCTAATTTGTTAAGGGGTTGTGATGAAACGTCAAACTCCACTGTACGACAGCATATTATTATTGCATTGGACTCACCACATGACGCCATGCGCGTGACGGTTCTAAAAATAGATAGTCTCATTATCATATCTCGCGTTATTTGTATCATGAGTTTTTCGTTTTCTACCTATAAGAAAAGGAGAAATGTTGTATTCTAATACTGGCGAGAAGGAAAGTATACAGATACTTCTACTCGCTCGCACAAACTGCGATTGCGTGTATTATGAATACAGCAATTGCTGTTTGTCATGGAGTTTTTAGTATAAGATGAATTTCATAGAAATAATTACTCTAATGATTTGTGTAAATCTCGGTTTTCACAATCGCTGTTGTTTTGTGTTTTAATAACAGCTGCTAACAGCGATCTTTTAATAGAAGCGATTAAATCACCGGTAGCTATATATCGCTCATCTCTAGTAACTATGCTACTAATTACATTCACGTAATATATTGTTATGATATTTATCGTAATTTAATTAGCCCTGCAAATTTACATTAATGGTATTCGTTTCAAATTTATTTATGCAGGTAACAAACAAGCCATCAACACAAGTCGTTTTTGGCGAGCAGCCAATGACTGATATAACTGCTATCAATGTGCCATTTGCAGCTGACCCGTCAACTAGTACTTGGTCTGGTAGCAATGTACCTGTAATGGATTATTCTCGGCCATCAACAAGTGCTGGTTTTTATGAAGAGAAAACTGTTGTAGAGGTACCGCAAAGATCGTTTAGTAGTTTAGGATTTGCTGAAATGAAAACACCTTCAATGCCACCCACTTTGAAGGAAATGGTGAGTTAAATTCAGTTTTTGCCGTTTATGAAATCAGTATAATTTTAAAAAACCTAATATGTTATTCCATCACATTTTATATGGTGTTTAAGTTTGTATAGTCCATGATTAAATAAGTTAGAAACAACTGTTTTGCAATTTATCTCAACCACTATTAACCAAAATGTGTTGTTGGAAATTTTGTTTATATATTCATTTTACTTGAGAAAATAAATGGTTTATCATTGAACATTTTTTATAGGTTGTTACACCGCGCAAACGTAAACTGAAGAAGCAGTTATTCGATGCACGAAAAAAAATTAAACGGCTCAGCAGTAGTGTTCATCATTATAAGAAGAGAACAGCAACCCTTGCGAATATAATCAAACAACTAAAAGGTAAAGTAACCGACGAAACATTAGAAACATTAATGCAAATAGGACCTAATGAAGAATTTTTACAAAGACAATTAGGTCGTAAACATAAGTATGAAAATCAACTTAAAGCTTTTTCTCTTACGCTGCATTATTACTCTCCCAAAGCTTACAGTTTTGTCAGAAACACATTTAACTCGGCTCTTCCTCATCCAAAAACTATATCTAGATGGTATCAAAGCGTTAATGGGGAAGCTGGTTTTACGTCAGAGGTGTTCAACTTATTAAAGTCAAAATCAGAAAGCACAGATGGAAAACTTATATGTTCTTTAGTCATAGATGAGATGGCAATTCGCCAACATATAGAATGGGATGGGGTAAAATATTATGGGTTTGTAGATTTTGGTACAAATCTTGAGACCGATTGTAACCCTGTAGCCAAAGAAGCTCTTGTTTTTATGCTTGTTAGCATTAATCAATCATGGAAGCTTCCTCTTGGATATTTTTTAATCGACTCTTTAAGGGGTACACAAAAACAAAATTTGGTATTACAGTGTTTAACGCTACTAAATGAGTCGGGCATATACGTGGTCTCAATAACTTTTGATGGGGCAACAAATAACCTAACGTTAGCAAAAGAACTTGGCTGCGATTTGAATTGGAGGAACATTAACTCTACGTTTGTTGATCCTAGTTCAGGTAGGAAAATTGCAGTCTTTTTTGATCCATGTCATATGATCAAACTGATAAGAAACACATTAGGCGATAAAAAATTAATAATTGATGAGAATGGGGAAAATATAAAGTGGGATTATTTAGTAAAATTAAATGAGTTACAGGATCAGGAGGGCGTTCATTTGGCAAATAAATTAAGAAAATCGCATATATTTTATACAAATCAAAAAATGAAGGTTAAATTAGCCACACAACTTTTTAGCCACTCAGTGGCACATTCTTTGGAATATTGCAATGAAGTTTTACATCTTGAGGAGTTCAAAGAATGTGAGGGAACTGTGAAATTTATCCGACTTATAAACAATTTATTTGACATTCTTAATTCTAGAAATTTAAACAATTCAGATTTTAAGAAAGCAATAAACGCAGAAAATTTTGAAAACATTAATGTATTTTTAAGAGAGCTATCACAATATTTAACGTCACTTAGGATAATTGATGGAACGCTTCTGTGTGAGAGTGGTAGAAAAATGGGTATAATTGGCTTTTTATTTTGCATACAAAGTTTGCAATTTGTTTATAAAACTTTAATTGCCGACAATAATTTTTTGCTGTATTTTCCCACTTACAAAATCAGTCAGGATCATATTGAGCTTTTTTTTGGGCAAATTAGATCCATGGGAGGCTATAACAATAACCCATCAGCAAAGCAATTTAAAAGTGCATATAAAAGGATGATGGTGCATCTTGAATTAAAAGATTCATTTAAAGGAAATTGTATCCCTTTGGAAGCAATTCCTATTCTGTCACCCATTGAGGTAATAAATAAAACTTGTGGGCGAGAACGAATATCTGAAGAACCAGATGAAGACATGAGTCAAATAGATAATTTTGACGACGACACAGTTCTTCAAATATTAGATATGAATATATCAGAGTTTAAGAAAGAAGTCGTGACATATATATCTGGCTATGTAGTAAGGAAAATAACAAAAGCTCTGAGATGCGAAGAATGCGCGGGTGAACTTGTTGGGGAGAGGTCTGCGTTATTAACATCGTTTATAGATCAGAAAGACAAAGGTCAACTCCTCACATACCCATCTGACGATGTAATATCTATTTGCACTATTGCAGAAAAAGTTCTTCAAACATACTTAAATGAATCTGCGGTGATTATAAATGTAAAGGAAATAAACATGCGAATATTAAAAACTATAATAAACCAAAACAGCATATTTAAAAAACTTGAAGTTCACTTTCGAGAACAAAATCTTTTGACTTGCCATTATGGCCATCTAATTAAACTAATATCATCTATGTATGTTTCTATTAGAATACATCATTATAACAAAAATCTATTTGATAAAAGTAGAAGTTTAAGGGCTGTTTATAACAAACTTCTCTTATTTAAGGGCCAATAATTCAGTGTACATTTCAAGTACTCGTATGTCCTTCAAATAATGTTATCGGGAAGTTATTATGTCTTATAATATGACCAATAAATTTTAGCTTCCTCTCGATTTCTTTGAGCAAGCCTCTTTATTCGTTCACCTCTCCTAGCAAACTTTGAAGCGTCTTTCTATCAACCTGCACTGTCTTTGACATTTTTCTTGTCTACATTTCAAAAGCTTATATTCTCTTCATATCCTGCTTAACTACAGCCCAAGTTTCCGCCCCATACATTACCATACTCCATACACGTACGACTTGCATTTGTTCCTCATGGACAGGTTAAAATGTTTATTAGTGAGAACAGTACTTTGGTTATTGAATGCTTATTTTGCCATCGCGATCCTCTTCAGACCTTTCCTACACTTACCATCATCTGTGATAATACTTCCAATCAATTATTTGAAATAATCTAATAAATCAAGCGTCATGTTATAAGATTTAAAAGCTACTTTTGTATTTGTATAGGTATTCAAAATTTGTGAAATGCACACGTAACGCAATCTACATCGATCAAACTTCTAGAAATTTTAACACCCGATACAAAGAACATATTTTTGCATTTAGAAATAACCATGCTGACAAATCTACATTTGCAAAACATATTATTGATACCCAACATAGACCCACAGTAAATAACGGCATAAAACCACAACATTTTTGTCATGACAAGTGTAAACTAGACTTGTTTTAAGCTTTAGAAGTAAACAAGCATATACACGACAATATTTAGGATTTCTGAGATATTCTTCTTCCTAATTAAATAAATCAGACAACATAAATCTAACTATTTTTTCCAAAAAGTTGTTATAAGACATGATGTGTGTCGATATTTTCATTGTATAGTCTGCTTTATTAATGTGTTTGTTTAGTTATTTTATTGTTGTAATTGTTATTATAGTTATTACTGTTATAGGTTTCTTCTATCTTTATGTTAAATATTGATATACATCACGTAGACATTTTAAAGGCGTCATCCGTCATATTTGTTTTATTTTATTTTCACTTTTAAAGATTTTTTTGATTATAACATCATAAAATAGCAACAGATCTTTATTTGTAATTGTCATGATTTCGTATTAATTCAAATTTTTTCTGTCTGAGGATACTATCAAGCAGCAAAACCAGTAACAGAGACGTTGAAGAACATCTAGAATTCAGAAGGGCCACTTGCTCCAGTTAGCTTACGCGCTGGCTACGTCCTTCACCTACAAAAACGAAAACCAACAGTGAAGCCAGAGAAGTAGTCTCCAAGTCTGTATGAAGTATGGACCAGTTTCATGAAGTAAGGGCAACAGCAATCAATGAAATTAATCTCTATTTCTTTAAAAAAGACAAGGAATGTTAACATTAATTTGTAAACAGTACAATGTACTTTATTTTGTATTTTCTTCTGTTGTTGAAATAAAAACTATTATTATTTATCTAACCTTTTGAATATAAAACTTTATCCAATATATTCATCCAACAATTTATCCAACCAATAACCCAAAAAATATTTCACTGATTTGGAGAAAATTTTGGAATTACGCTTATTTTGCTAATGGCTTGGATGAGTTCGTTCATCAGATCTTAACACATAGTTTTTCCTAACAAAAAATTAAATATATTTTTTTAAACGCAATAGCTTTCAAATTGTTTAAGTGATTGGAACGAAAATTTACAACTTAAAAGAACATACAGAGATGTGGTTGTGTACCAATTTTCAAGTCTTTTGATCAAAGAAAAATGAAGTTATTCGAAATTAATAATAAAATAATCCTCGACATCACTTCAAATTCTGTAATGCAATATCTACAATGTTGGACAAAGGCAGAGCAATACAGCACCTGTACTGTTATGCTATTTAAATAAATTGTAGATAAAATCTAAACAATGGAAGTTACAACCATTGCCAGATGTCAAGATGTTGCTGACCAGGATTGCCCGATCTTCAGAAATTTCATGTAGTTAAACCTTTCATGTATAAACATATGAAATTTTTACAACTTCTGATAATAAAGAAAACATTTTATAAAATTTAATTTTATCAGTCAGTTAAAAAATACTGTATTTAATACCTGCAAATTTCGAATTACCCATTTCTCATGATTTTTAACTTAGGTATCCCTCCGATCATAATTTACTCTATCCGACAACTTTGTTAGACTGCGTCTGTGCTGAAGCTCAGCTGTCATTTGTCATTGTGTGGTAGTGTTATTTATTGACAATATCAAATTGGAAATTTAGGACAGTAGAAACAGACACCATAAACAAAGAAGAAATTGGAAATTTAGCCTCTAGTGTAGGTTTTTGACATGATACCATTACTAGAGAGATATGATAATGTGGCAGCATAATAATATTATGCTAATGCTGTGGTACAGTCAGTTTGGCGTTTCATCACATCTCGTAACACACCAGCTGTTGTGTGCATACAGTTAGATGTAATTTTGTATTATCAGAATACTACTGTAACATGATGAAATCAAGTTTATAACTGTTAACATACTGTAAATAATTTCTCCACTTTTCAAGTTTGTGTTGCTGCAATGTTAATTAAGGGTTCCCTTAATTATACGCTTATTGTGCTTATAAATGTAATATAAAAATAAATGAAAATGCAAGTGAACCTATTTAATTTAGCTCTGTATTCTACATTATCTGAAAAAGACATTATAGGCGACGAAGTAGAATGTAATTTCGGTAAATTTGCAGTTGACTGCATGAGGGTTTTAGATATTTTTTTCCAGCAACATGCTTAGAACCTTCCTCGGCCACAAGGCAAATTTTCTGGCAAACAACCCCCAAGAAAATTAAGGGACTTTGAAAACATGCGTTTTTCACATTTTACAGCAATACCTCCTTTAAACCCTGTCTACCCCATATTCGCCCAGGTCCAGCAACCTTCTTGGGGGTTGCTCACAAGAAATTTTTCTTGTGCTTTATGCTTTGAAGGTAGTTGTATGCATGCACAAGGGGAAGGAGAACCCCCCGAATTTTTGGGTGAGGAGCAGAAACCCTCTTCCTCCTGGGGGTTCTTCTCCTGCATGCATACAATCACCCTCAATGCATCAACCAAAGGATTTTTTTTCCAGCTTTCTAGTGTATTTTTCTAGAGTATATTTCCTGTTTATCAATTGCTTTGTTTGAGTTTTGTATCCAAATTACTCTATAAATATATGTCATAGATCATGTTTTTGCTTGTCCTTCTTTACCTTGTTTTACTGTTCCTAATTAAATAAATTAATTTTCATAACTTTTAATATAAGGCTAAATCTTACAGCTTATATAAATATATTATTTAATATTGTTATGAAAATTCACTATCATAACGCACTTGCTGCGTTCCGAACCTTTTTAGGTTACCTATTTATACAAAAGCTTAAGAAATTCATGAATAAGCATTACATTTCAATGATTGAATAATTTCAGTTTTATTTCTAACCAAACTAAAAATTCCTAAATACGTCCCTGACGTTTCTCCCACTCAAGTCACCGAACTCCGCCCAGTTTGGAAAAGTGTACAGGCTTCTTGTATTGCAAAACTGCACCTTTGTTACCTCTATCCCTTACAACCTCTTTGATATTTTTTGAAGCAGCACATCATCCGCACTTCAGTCTACAGGCGATGTAGCCCTTTTCATATGATTGTAGCTTTCCCACTTCATCAATTGGGACAGGTTTTCTAGAAGTTTTCCTCTTCGTCTACCTCTTACCTTTTTCCAATTGCCTACAGGTGATCCAACAGTGAGTTCAAGTTCAATATACAGGGTCTTGCATAAGTTAGATACAACCCAAACTTCCTTTTTTTAAATGGCACACCCTGTATATTGTTTAATTTTTGAATTTCTCCTATTTTGTCGATTCATCCAGTGTATAGTTGTTGGGGTCTATACAGAGTCGTTCAAAAGTTATGGCCACTTTTCTAAAACATCAGAGGTACATTTGACGGTCTGTATCTTCATTAATATGTCAGCATTAGTGGCGTGCGGTCCATGGAAGCAAGGGAAGCATTGCTTCCCTTAAAATAACGACTACATACCTACTAAAAAATAATTTATATTAAACCGCAATATTTAAAATCTCCTTTGTATTTTAAATATTAAATTTCAAATTCTGAAACTAATTTAATTATTAAAATTTTTAATTCGCAAGCTTACACACATAATTATTTATTATGCATCATACTGTACTTCTTTGTATATGCGCTCTTAGCGCAAGGACGTCGTCGCAGTAAATGCTACCGCTAAACGACCAGCATGAACCTGATACTACGGGTGGACGGATGGATGCAATGCCTTCAGTTAAATACATGTAGTCAGCAGACCACTTGAGGAGAAACGCTCGCTCGCTCGACGTGTGTACGTGTATTTTTAGAACGTATTTTACCGGGAAGAGCCGCTACACATAGAAAGAGAATGTCTCGCATTATTTCGCAGATATAAGCAGTCGACCAAGTTAAATACATTAGCATTTTACGAGTATTAATATGGCTACAAGTTCATCAGCTTTTAACAGCGGCGACGGTGGGGGTGGTGTTTTACAAACTTTACAAACAAGTGGTAATAATAACTGTGATTGTGTTGTGTGTTTTTGATGACCAAAGGATTTTCAGCTTTACAGTTTGCTGAAAAACTTGCTATTATTAATAAAGGTAGGCCAAAACCTACTCTAAAAACTTAAATAGAAGAATTAAAACATGTATTCGACATTTCAACGCCGAAAAAACTTATACTCGATGGAACTACAACGGCAGGCTTGTGTTAACTATATTTGAACACCATGAATCGTTAATTGATCTTTTTGAAAATATTATGGAAAATAGCAAAAATTGGGACGCAGAAACAATAAATAGTTCTAGAGGATTTTTGGATGGTTTGAAAAGAGACTTTAATTTTAATTTTTTACTTAATATATTTTCGGAAATATTTCCGTTTTCAGATAATGTATTTAACATATTGCAATGTAAAACAAATGACATTGGTTTTTGCCTGAAAAAAATTAGTGAATTTAAATCCATTATAATTCAAAAAAGGAATGAATTTGATAAGTTCTGGGAAAAAACAATTAAATTAGGAGAAGTGGAGCCACGAAGAAAGCGTCTGCGCACTGATAATGTGGGAGACCTTCAAACTTCTTATCGCCGCCTTTTCTACGAAATCATAGATCAAATTCAGCAGCAAATTATTTGCAGATTTGATCATCTCAGTGACCTGAAATTTCTTGAATTGTGTAATTTTGGAGGATTTAAAGGGATACCTTTCCCAGAAGATTCATTCCACCACTATGGGCATTATTTTGACAGAGCCTTATTACGATCAGAACTTACAGTCATTTATGAAACCGATTATATTGACACAAAAACTAACGCGAGTGAACTTTTAACTTTCTTAAAACAATCAAAATTGGAAAATGCATATTCTGAAGTGTTCAAATTATGTGAATTAGTATTAATAATTCCTGCTACTAGTGCATCTGTAGAACGAAATTTTTCCACATTGAAACGTATCAAGAGTTTTGTTAGGAATTCAACAAGACAGGAAAGACTTTCTCAAATTTCAATTTTGTCAGTTGAAAATAACCTCGTCCAGGAAATGTCCCAGAATCCACAGTTTTATGATGACATTATTGACGAATTTGCCAAAAACGACAGAAGAATTGAGTTACACTGAATACATGCACGACATCTTTTTACTATGGAAAACTTAATGTCTTGAGGATTCATTATTGCTTGAATATGACGAAAAGCATTATTTATCAGTTGTTGTAGCTGCTCTGGTGTATTTATTTGTTCACTGTAGACCAGTCGCTTAAAATCGCTCCAAAGATAGAAGTCAAGTGGGTTTAAGTCCGGTGATATTGCAGGCCAATGTATTGGTCCAGTTCTGCCAATCCATTGTTCATTATAATGTTTATGTAGCCATGTAACAACGTTTCGACTATGATGCGCTGGTGCACCGTCATGCTGGTACCACATTATACCTCTTGTTGCTAGTGGAATGTCATCTAGAATGTTTTCTACACGTTTTCTATGAGCGCTAAGTACGAAGATCCATTTAAACGTTGTGGCAGGACTTCCATGAACAGTGAGCCGTTATAAATACCACACTATAAATTAATGGAAAATCTATGTTGAAATGTGCGAGTCCTTGTTGCATGTGGATTTTCCAATGACCAGACATGCTCATTATGAGAATTATAAATACCATTTCTTGTAAATGTTGATTCGTCAGACCAGAAGATTAAATTAGGGAATAAGATATTTTGATTGTTCATTTACAACATCCATTCACAAAAGACTCGTCGATGCACATTATCTCCAGGTAGAAGGCAATGAACATTCTGTCGATGATATGGATGTAAGGCTTCTCGATGTAAGGTTCTCCAAACAAAGCTTTGAGAATATTGTAACTGCGTGGCAATCCTCCGAGTACTTGTAGAAGGTTGATCTATCACTGCATCCACCACTCTCTCGTCGTCTTCAAGTTGATGTTGTCTTCTACCATTGGCTCTAGCGTCAGGACGTTGTCCAATACCGCACTGCCGAAGTCTTGAAAACGATCGAGAAAAAACCCTTGGTGTAAGTTGACGGCGAGTGGGAAACCTACGTTGATATTCCCGATAAGCAGCTAGAGCATTTCCGTCAGCATATCCGTAGATAAAAATTATATGTGCATACTCTTCTGAGGTGTACTCCATTATAAGAAGTAAAAGAGTAGAAAATTTTGCAATTTTATAAAGTTTACCACTTACACCTATTCAAAATAATATTTTGTTAACCCAAACGTCAAGTGACACTTAATGACAACTTTGGCAAACCAGACTACTACTTACTAAAATACAACAAAGATATAACCGTCGTACAAAAAATTATCAAGACATTAAATTTTCCATATCAAAAAGATGTCGTGCGTGTATTCAGGCCAATGGAGGCATAAAACTGTATCATTGCGATTTTCTACCAAACAACGACTGGTTAAAAACAATGAACTGTGCTCTAAAACACATACCTGATTCATTGATTACTCGTAAAATAAGCTTCGTACAGAAAATTATCAAGAGAGTCATTATGTTCACGAATAAAAGTAAGATTCAAAAAATGAAGAATAAAAAAATATATCATTGGCGTACCTGTTTTTTTCTTGAGGGATAACCAATGACATGTGGGTACGCGCGCTACTGCTGGATTAGCCGATTCAATTGTTATGGTAGAATACGCGCCTTCCATAGTAGCTTACACATGCGAAGTTTCAGCAAAATATAGGTACTACTTTTTTATAATTGGAAAATTTTATTTTTTGAAATTCAACTTCAACATCCTGTATCTTTTTAATGAAGCATTATAGGGAAAATTTTTATAGGACATACCCTCTCTAAAATTGTTCAAATAACATGGGGTTTCATTTTTGGTCACCACTTATGAATCACCCTGTATATCATTTTCTTTTAGCTAGTTCAAACATCGTGTTTGTGATAATTAGACCATTTTGCTTATAGAAATCTATCAGAACTTTATCTCCCCTATTTTATTAACTTCTTTTAATCCAATTCTTCGACCTACAACACTTTGCATTTGTTCGCTTACTACCGCCATTATAGCTATCTAATCCTGTTTCCGAGAATTTAAAATTCAATTTAAGATCCTATTTTTATCTCGTAGTAAGTGCTCTTAATTCTCTATGTAGATCGCTTCGGAATCCAGTAAGATTGAAATATCGATTTTTAGTTAGCTTTGTTCTACGTGCCTTTCAGTGTTGAAAATGAGCCAAATGAATTGGCTTTTACG
The DNA here is from genome assembly GCA_964006375.1 of Tillus elongatus. Classification (NCBI taxonomy): domain Eukaryota; kingdom Metazoa; phylum Arthropoda; class Insecta; order Coleoptera; family Cleridae; genus Tillus; species Tillus elongatus. Next base: position 145,492,661 of record OZ023264.1, on the reverse strand, counting down.
TGAAAAAGAACTATTTTTCATCTGAATATTCTACCTCACCTAAGCCTGCTCGGATATCCGAAGCTGAATGGATCTAAAAAGCTATTACGAAAGCTAATTTCTAGGCCAACAATAGAGCTCCTGCATTTAAACCTGACGCTTGCAGCGCCCCGAGAGGTGTGATTAATTGTTGGGTGATTAATAAAACGAGTGGTGAAGACACTAATTGCGGTGGATAAATTTTCACCCTAGAGGAATATGAGATTTCATTATTTTCAGCCAAGGTGGCAGATTCTTTGATGCTTTGAAACTGTTCTATTATTCGCATTTTAAATTTTTGATAAATATGAAAGATTACTTAATTTACCAAACAATTTTATGGTGAATAAATTTAGATGCCAGCGTCATCAGATGAATATTTCACCCTATGATGACGCTAACTTCCAATCTCTGAACTCCGGTAACCAATCTGCACGTAGTGTATCATAGCTGCTTTAAAAATTCTGTTTGATTAATACTACAAGCGCAAACTTTCATAAAAAAGCTTGGATGCAGAAAGTGCGTTATGGTAGTGAATTTTCATAGAACTGTCTGGCACAAAATATTTTATTACAACTTTTTTTTCTTGTAACATAGAAATCTAAATTTTGGTGTATAGTTTATATTTTATATCGTTAACCTACCTACCAAATTTGGTTATCATAGCTTTTTTATGTTTTGAGATAAAAAAAAAATCGAATGAAAACTCAAAATTTTCCCGGAAAACCTCGTCTGATTTTCCTGACTAACAAATTTTTCCAAACCATTTACAAAAAAAGGTACATGCCAAATTTTATCAAAATCGGACCATTATTTTTGAGTTATCGGTGTGATACACACACACACACAAATATATATATATATATATATATATATATATATATATATATATATATATATATATATATATATATATATATATATATATATATATATATATATATATATATATATATATTATATAAACATATAAACATATAAAAATTGAAACTGACCCCGGATATGGGTTCTGGGGGTGCTAGTTCGCGCTCATTTGCAAACATTTTTTCAAAATTCAAAAGTTGGGATCTCCCCCATACTGAATTTTTTCTACGAAAATTCACTAAAAAGAAATTGAATAGCGAGCATTGACTAACAATAGAAACGACAAAATAGACAGGACGGTCGAAACCGTGTATGTTAGGCAGAAATGGTACGTTATCTGCAGAAGGTATCATTGACTAATGGCTATTTACAATGACGAAATATGCTCGTTATGATAATTAAACTAGGGGAACAGGAAATGTAATGGTAAGTAGCCTCACATTATAAAGGTGATGAATGTAGCAGGAGACCACGTAAGGCACGTAAAAAGAAATGTTGCATGGAAATTTCAAGTAATTTGTTAGGTCACATAAATAAAAGTTGCATAGAGAGCGAGCATTGACCGACAGTGTAAATTAAAGGTACAATCATAGCAAATGGACACACGATGCCCAGTAAGAGGGTGCTTCTACAATTTTCATTCTCAATAGAACAGACTAGTGAGCTTTGCAAATGAATCATAAAGAAGAAAGAGAGGAAAATAAACCGAAAGTGACAGGAACGTCTTATGCGGTGGAATACAAGTAGGTTTTTGTAGAGTGATACGTATGTAAAATAGTTTAGCACTAAGAGTAAGCAAAGCGTCATGTTAAGAGTAAAGACTGTAACAGCGGCAGAAGCAGAAGCCAATGGAAGCCACGTGTGTTCGGTAAGAGCAAATTTTAGGAAGAAACTATTGACTTTTAATAATAACAATAGACTAAAAACGATGCGAGTTGTAAAGAAAATATAAATGATCTGGAACAAAATATATTATTATAACTTTTTTTCTTGTAACATAGAAATCTAAATCTGGGTGTATAGCTTACTTTTTATATGGTAAACGTACCTACCAAATTTGGTTATCATAGCTTTTTTATTTTTTGAGATAAACATTTTTTTCGAATGAAAACTCAAAATTTTCCCGGAAAACCTCGTCCGATTTTCCTGACTAACCAACTTATCCAAGCCATTTACAAAAGGAAGTTACGCGCCAAATTTTATCAAAATCGGCCCATTATTTTTTGAGTTATCGGTGTGACATATATACATATATACAACTCCAACTGTGAATAATTTTTAAACGAGTTGATAAAACTTCCAAAAAGATTAGTGTGCTGACCCATGTTCGCTATTTAAAATATTATTACTCTTTTTTTATTACTCTTTTTTTCAAAAACGATGATTGTGCCAATCGTACCGCAAATTTGTTTAATGAACGACATCCGAACAGACATGTTAACAGAAAATACATTTTGGAGTTAGTTGCAAAGTTTCGACAAAGTGGTTCAGTAGCCAACAAAAAACGGGATCCTGAACGTGAACTTCTGGTTATTGAAGTTTTAGGACAAATTGATGCAGACCCAACTTTGAACACGAGAAAATTGGCCACTGTTTCAAACATCAAAAGAGGAACTATTTTGCGAATATTGAAGCATCATAAATTTCACCCGTATAAAATTCATCTTGTACAACAACCGAATGAAGATGATTTTGATCGGCGGCTGGAGTTTTGTGAAGTTATAACTGCACAAATAGCTGACAACGGGAACTTTCTGTTCAATATCTGTTTTTCAGACGAGTGTACGTTTGTATTAAACTCTACAGTCAATCGTCATAATTGTCGTTATTGGGCAGATAATAATCCAAGAAATTTTCACGAAGTCCACACTCAAACTCCACAGAAATTGAATGCCTGGACTGGCATTTTTGGAGACCGTTTGATCGGACCAATTTTACTTGATGACAATTTGAGTGGCGAAACGTATTTGGAGTTACTAGAAGATATCGTTTACCCTCTACTAATTGACATTGTTGAAAATGATGATCGCTGTCAAGAAAATCTATTAGTATTTCAACAAGATGGAGCTCCTCCGCATTTTTCACAACGGGTTAGGTAGTTTTTGAACAGAGAGTTTCCAGAGCAATGGATTGGGCGTAGAGGTGCTATTGAGTGGTCCCCTAGATCACCGGATTTAACTCCTTTAGACTTCTTTCTATGGGGCCATTTAAAGAGTAGAATTTTCGCAACAGAACCGGAGTCTCTGGAGGAATTACGATGACGCATTGTTGAAGAATGGCGTCTAATAACTCCACAAATGCTCCAGAATGTCAGAGCTCGTTTTGAACAAAATTTGTACTTTTGTATGGAAGCTGGTGGTCATCAATTTGAACACTTACTTCACTAAATAAACATTTTTGAACGTTTGTTTTTGTTTTTTTAACGAAAAATTGACTAATTAGTGCATTTCTTATCACAATGAATAAAATGCGTTCTTGCAACTCCAACTGTGAATAATTTTTAAACGAGTTGATAAAACTTCTAAAAAGATTAGTGTGCTGACCCATGTTCGCTATTTAAAATATAAGGGTTGTTATCACCACCCTTAAGGGGTTGATGTGACAAAGTTGAGTTTTATGTCAAAGCATGTCCTCCTCAATATTAAAATTGACGTGTTTTGACGTGTTTCAGCGATTCTTGAAAAAAGATATCTCTGGGCTCAAATCGGTCTGTTTCGTTTCCAATGCGCCAGTCTTTATATATATATATATATATATATATATATATATATATATATATATATATATATATATATATATATATATATATATATATATATATATATATATATATAAACATATAAAAATTGAAACTGACCCCGGATATGGGTTCTAGGGGTCCTAGTTCGCGCTCATTTGCAAAATTTTTTCCAAATTCAAAAGTCGGGATCTCCCCATTAGTGAATTTTTTCTACGAAAATTCACTAATAAGAAATAGATACATTTTACAAGAATGCGCACTCGAGATTTCAGACTCTTGGAGTCTACATTTTTTTTATCATCATCGCAGACAGAAAAACAATGGAACGGGTAGAAAGGACTGGAGGCATTAAAGTATTTTAAGCCATTATTTGTCTGTCTGTCTGTTCTCACAGAAAGCAGATGTAAAGAGCAAAAGCTTGTCAGGATTGCGAACTTATAGTAATCCGTGATTACATGAGAATCAAGCAGATGTGCCACCCTGACTGGAGAGCGAGATTACTGCCTGCTTCCATACACAGCTCAGTTTTGTGCTCGGCAGACGTCATTCTCTTTAATACTACAAGACAAATTATGTTGATTAAATACACAGCAATTGTTACGTTTTATACTCAATAATTTGCTCTGCTGTACGTTGCGAGAGACATGGGATTTGGATTGGGACGTGTATGCAATGCTGAATTTCTTGCAGATATGTCCATAGGTGTTGACCTTTAGTTTCGTCTAAATTTGGGATTTGGCCTAAATACATTCTGTGACGACTGCTGTGGGGGTGGATCACGTAAATTAAGGGCTGATCTATATATGACCTGTTCAGGCAAATATCGGGGGTGCATAAAATGCGGAACGTTATTTTAGTGAATTTTCTTAAAAAAAAATTCACTAATGGGGAGATGCCGACTTTTGAATTTTGAAAAAATTTCTTCAAATGAGCGCTATTTAGGACCCCTGGAACCCAAATCCGAGGTCGGTTTCAGACTTTATATGTTTATATATATATATATATATATATATATATATATATATATATATATATATATATATATATATATATATATATATGTGTGTGTGTGTGTGTGTGTGTGTGTGTGTGTGTGTGTGTGTCACACCTATAACTTAAAAATAATAGACCGATTTTGATAAAACTTGGTGAGTACCTTCCCTTCGCAAGTGGCTTGGATAAGTTCGTTAAGTAGGAAAATTCGCCGAGGTTTTCCCGGCAAATTTTGTGTTTTCTTTCGAAAAAAATCGAAAAAAATTTATATCTCCGGAATTAACAAAGTAAGGGCAACCAAATTTCATACAAATAGACCCTTTCTCTGATGCTTTGACAGACTGTTGGCTATAGAGTTTATCGGTTAATGGTATATCATCATTTTTGTGGAATTTTCGTAAAAAATCTTTAATGCTCAATATATCCGTCATTATGCAAGATACGAAAAAAAATTGTATACATTAATTATAGGGTGTCTTGAGCTACATCTTAAAAAATATCTCTACAATTACAGGATGGCCCATAAGTCGTTGGTGATTCAAATTTTCTTTTTTAGTGAATTTTCTTTAAAAACTTCACTAATGGGGAGATCCGTGTTTATATATATATATATATATATATATATATATATATATATATATATATATATATATATATATATAAATTTATATATATCGTACCGATAATATAAAAAATAATAGACCGATCTTGATCAAATTTGGTGAGTACCTTTCTTTTGAAAGTGGCTTGGACATGTTCGTTAGCCAGGAAAATCGGACCAGGTTTTCCCGGAAAAGTTTGTGTTTTCTTTCTAAAAAAATTCATATTTCCGGAAATAACAAAGTGAGGGCCAAAATTTAGGTCTCTAAATTTAAGGACAAAAAAGTTACGGGCAGCTAAAGCAACAAATTTTGGAGTTATCCTCAAAACGTCAAACTCGCAATTTAAAACGTCAAACTCGCAATTTAAAACGTCAAACTCGCAATTTAAAATGTCAAAATTAGCAATGTTTAGGCAAAAAACGTGAAACAAATACAGATTGTGAAAAGAAAATGTTGCAAGAAGAATGTTCTGCAAACCCTTAAGTTTCAGATTCAACCGTCATTGCCCATCATTTTACTAAAATATTTACAGAAAATTCATTTCAAATAGACCCTTTCTCTGATGCTTTGGCTGTCGGTTTAGTTAAGTTGATGCTTTCGCTGTGGGTTTAACGGTCTATAATTTTTAGCTAATTTTCGTAGAATAAATTCGTTACTGCATTTTAGCATTTTTTATCGAAATATGATGCATGTTTGTAAGAAAAAATCTGGACGCAGTAAGTGCGTTTTGATAGCAAATTTTCATTAAATCCTCCAAATTGCAATAACTCAATTTGCTATTAACGTAAGTTTGGTTTGAAACCAACATTTAACTTTATTTCGGAAAATTTTTGTGTGAACGCAGCAAGGGCGTTTTGGTTGCGAATTTTCATTAAATGTTTGAAATTTCAATAACTCAATTTGCTATTTACCTAAGGTTCATTGGTTAGGAGACCAGTTTTCTCAGAAACATTTAAAGTTTATTTACGGAAAATTTCTGCGCATTTTCAAATAATTATTTTGATAAAATATGGTACATTGTTCCTACTATATAGGTTATACCGGTAACCAAATTGATGCCTGCTCGCATTAGAGCGATATATTTGTAATTAAAAACATTTTTATGAAAATTCACTTCCATAACGCACTTGCTGCGTCCAGAGTTTTTTATTATTTTGTTGATTGAAGACATATTGAGAATTTTGTGAAAAATTTGGATTTGTTATGTTAGGAAATTTGGTGTTTTAACATTATTTGTTTGATTGTGGAGATTTTCCATTTGTTTTTCTCCATATTAAAAATTTTCCCCTTCTAAAGCAAGTGACATTGCTTGCTCTAGATGAGTCGGCTTTCGTAACCTTATTGCCAACCCTAATTGACCACTCAAACCATGTACATAAGTCTGCAGTGTCATTTTATCATATATTTCATTTTTGACTAAACGAATACCTTCGTTTGCAATGGTTAATCTTAATTTTGAAGATAAAAGACTACGTGAGTCTTGTATTCTCATACCAAATTGGTACGGTGTTTCTTTCGGACCGGGCTTTAAGAGCATAAGATCCCTAGCTAAATAATATTCGTCGCTTTGGTCGCCGAAGTATTGTTGTAATAATTGCTTAATACGAGGCCAAATTGCCACATCTTCCCTACTTCCTATTAGTGAATTTTCTTGAAAAAAATTCACTAATGAGAAGATTCCGACTTATGAATTTTGAAAAAAATTCTTTAAAGAGCGCTAATTAGGCTCCCCTCCTTTTGCAAATGGCTTGCATAAGTTCGTTATACAGGAAAATTGGCCCAGGTTTTCCCGGAAAATTTTGTATTTTCTTTCGAAAACAATTTATGTCTCCCGAATTAACAAAGTAAGGGCAACCAAATTCGGTACTCGGGTTTATATCATTATATGTAAGCCACCTCTCAAAATTTAGCTCTGTAGGTCTAAAGACAAAAAAGTTATAGGCATTTAAATAAAAATTAATTGGGGTTTTCCTCAAAACGTCAAAATTGCGATTTAAAACGTCAAAATTGGCAACATTTAGGCAAAGAACTTGAATCTAATACGGGCCATGCAAAGAAAATGTCCCAAGAAGAATGTTTCACAAACCCCGAAGTCTTAGTTTCAACCGTCATTGTTCTTCATTTTACTAAAATATGCCCAGAAAATTCATTTCAAATAGACCCTTTGCCTGATGCTTTGGCAGTAGCCTTAGCTATAGAGTTTATCGTTTAATGGTATATAATTTGAGTCCAATTTTCGTAAAAAATCAATAAAGCTCAATATATCCGTTATTATATAAGATATGAAAAAAATTGTATACATTAATTATAGGGTGTCTTGAGCTACATCTTAAAAAATATTTCTACAATCACAGGGTGGCCCATAAGTCGTTGGTGATACAAATTCTCTTTTTTCAGTGAATTTTCGTAGAATAAATTCACTAATGGGGAGATCCCGATTTTTGAATTTTTTTTGTTTTTCAAATGAGCGCGAACTAGGACCTCTAGAACCCATATCCGTGGTCAGTTTCAATATATATATATATATATATATATATATATATATATATATATATATATATATATATATATATATATATATATATATATATATATATATATATATATATATATCACACCGATAACTCAAAAAATAATGGGCTGATTTTGATAAAATTTGGCACGTGCCTTCCTTTTGTAAATGGCTTGGATAAGTTCGTTAGAGGTTTTCCGGGAAAATTTTGAGTTTTCATTCGAAAAAAAATTATATCTCCGGAAATAACAACGTAAGGGTAACCAAATTTGGGTTTATATCATTATATGTACGCTACCTACCAAAATTTAGCCCTGTAGGTTAAAGGATAAAAAAGTTACAGGCATTTGAAGAAAAATTAATTTGGGTTTTCCTCAAAACGTCAAAGTCACGATTTAAAACGGCAAAATTGGTAATATTTAGGCAATGAACCTGAAATTAATATGAGCTATGGAAAGAAAATGTTTCAAGAAGAAGTTTTACAAAGCCTGAACACTTAGTTTCAATCGTCATTGTCCTCCATTTGACTAAAATATTGCCAGAAAATTCATTTCAAATAGACCCTTTCTCTGATGCCTTGGCAGTAGTGTTGGCTATAGAGTTTATCGTTTAATGGTATATCATTTTTGTCGAATTTTCGTAAAAAATCATTTAGGCCCAATATATCTGTTATTATGCAAGTTACGAAAAAAAATGTATACATTAATTATAGGGTGTCTTGAGCTACATTTTAAAAAATATTTCCACAATTACAGGCTGGACCATAAGTCGTTAGTCAGTCGAATTTTCTTCTTTTTTTTTTAATCGAACCCACCCTATGTTATTGCATTTTTGCATTTTACATCGATATATAATACATCTTTGTAAGAAAAGAAATTCGGGACGCAGCAAGTGCGTTATGGTAGCGAAATGTTATTAAATGCTTCAAATTTGAATAGCTCAATTTGCTATTAACCTATAAGGTTGACCAGAAAACCAGTTTTTTCGGGAATAATTTAAGTTTACTTGTGGAAATTTTTGTACATTTTCACACAATGAAGTTAATTTGATGAAACATGGCACGTTGTTTGTACTATATAGGATATACTGGTAACCAAATTTGATGAAACATGGCACGTTGTTTGTACTATATAGGCTATACTGGTAACCAAATTTGATGAAACATGGCACGTTGTTTGTACTATATAGATTATACTGGTAACCAAATTTGATTTCTTAAAAAAACATATTTGCTATTAAAAACATTTTAATGAAAATTCACTATTATAACGCAGTTGCTGCGTCCAGACTTTTTTAATCAAACATGTCTTATGTTATTGCATTTTTGCATTTTCCATCGAAATATGATGCATGTTTGTGAGAAAAGAAATTCTGGAGGCAACAAGTGCGTTATGGTAGCGAATTTTAATCAAATGCTTCATATTTGAATAGCTCAATTGGCTATTAACCTATAAGGTTGACCAAGAAACGAGTTTTTTCGGGAACACTTTAAGTTTACTTTCGGAAATTTTTGTGCATTTTCAAACAATAAAGTTATTTTGATGGAACATGGCACATTGTTTTTACTATATAGGTTTTACTGGTAACCCAATTTGATGCCTGCTTTCTTAAAAAAACACACACATATTTGCTATTAAAAACATTTTAAATATTTTAGTTTTACCTTCTAATTTGCTTATTACTATTCTAAGTATCCATTGATTATTTGGATTTTCATCATTTGTTCTATCAACAAATGAACTTAAATTTTTTTTCACATGCTGATATAAATAAAACCAAAGTATGCTGATCCCTATCGTATGCGGGAATAGCATTAATGTGATAATTTTGTAATTGATATGCCATTATTTAAATTTCTTTTAAAATAACTTAGTTTATGATATTATTATTATATATATATATATATATATATATATATATATATATATATATATATATGTATATATATATATATATATATATATATATATATATATATATATATATATATATATATATATATATTGGTATATAAATATAGGAGGTGCTAAATTTACTCTATACTTTTATTATTTAATTTGTTAAACTATTGCTGATTTTGAGTCGCGCATTAATCGAGTATGGTTTAAGTTGGACAAGGAAAAAAAAGAAAGGAACAATAATGCACTTACACCAGCATTAAGTTGAAGACCATGTTCATTCTTCTTTGCTTCAGCAATATAAGGAAGACAACTTCGTAGGCAAATGTTTCGTATCAAACCTTATTTTCTCGTATGATGGCTCGCGCACTCACTGCTTTTAATTTTAAGTTTACTTATAATTATTTTTATTAACTTGGACGATGCTGTTTTTTGTTGAATTATGTTGTTTGTTCTGAGTTTTAAACGATAAAAATCGAAGTGCTGATTTTTGCGATGCTGTCAAAAGGTCACTAAACTCATTCTACCGACTGCGCCATTAAGAATTGTACTTCAGATCAACTTTATAAAGTTAATCTTATTTAACTTAAGTTACAATAGTACAATTATTAATACAATAAAACTAAAGTGTTGTAAAATATAAAATATTAATGTGAGTAATCTAAACTGTTAAGGCTGGACAGAAAAGACTAACTGACTTTAAAATGAATTATTACCTATATTTATAAACTAAACTATGCTTATATTAATCAACATCGACATAGGCATGGATGCAAAATCATAATGTTTTGTATCCTTCTACTATGTCGAAAAGCATAACTATTGGACAATTGATAATCCCTTTATTACTCTTATTTTTAAAGGGGTAGACATTGACCCAATCCAATCCATAACAGGTGGTAGTGGAATTTTCGTTTACGTGATAGTAAAGGATTTTTTTCACGCCCGAAGGTACCACCCCATACATAAAGGGGCCGGTGAAGTCTCAACGGACGTCTCCGGTTCTGGTGTATGAGTCGGTTTCCCTTATAAGCAAAAATGATGATGGCTCCTCCTTGTACAAAATATTCCGGAGATAAAATACCCCTCCATTCGGATCTCCGGGAGAGGGGTGTACAGGGGGCGCCAACATCAAGATTTAACATATCCTTTTCGAATATATGTGGCCTAAATTCTAACCTGAACTCCGTCCACCAATTCCTCTAGGCTAACAGGCCCCAAATCCTTTTCCTCACCGAAACACAAATCAGTGCCAAAACAGCCACTAATCACCTTAATTTTCCGGAGTATGAGCTCCTTACTTCCTTTAGATTGCATGGAGGCGTGTGCGCATACGTCCGTAGCAATCTACCCTGCACCAGACTCCCCAATTTAGAAGCTGGAAGAAAAGACATACTATGGATAAAACTCTCTCTCAGGGCTGCAACTAAATTCATCTGTTGCATTTACCGGTCACCTTCTGACAACAACTTTGTCCAGCTCTTTGATTACCTTTCTGAAAAAACCGACTATCTGATTTCTGAATATCCTTCCTTCGAGGTCACTATTCTTGGTGACTTCAATGTCCATAATAAGGAATGGCTAGGATCTTCAAAAACCGATCCACAAGAGAGAGCAGCGGAGGCCTTTGCAGTCAGCAATTCTTTAGCCAATATGGTTCAGCAACCTACTTACTTTCCTCGCATCCCAACACACAGTTCAAATCCCTTGGATCTCCTTCTTACTACAAAACCTGAATGCTATAAGATATCAGTCACCGCCCCCCTTGGTCGCTCAGACTACGGCATGGTCACTGCTTCCTGCGCAATGCAACCCAAGGTCACACAGTCATCACACCCACGTATCGTTTGGCACTACAAATCCGCAAACTGGGACGAAATGCAGGATTACTTTTCCTCATTTCCATGGGCGTCTGTCTGCTTCTCTCATCCTGACCCCTCCGATATCTCACAAAACGTCACCGAAATTATCCAAGCTGGCATGGAATTATTTATTCCACGCACACAGAAAACCTCTTCAGCCACTCAAAAGCCCTGGTTCTCTAAATCCTGTGACAAGGCCAGACTTGAAAAGGTCAAAGCTCACAAAACGCTTCTACACAATCCCAGTCAAGAAAACTGTCAAGCATTTAACGACGCAAGAAACCGCTATGCCCGCATTATTTCTGAGGCAAAAAACTCGTTTAATAACCACATCAAAAACAAAGTCCTCTTAAGCTCCAACGGCGGCAAACCCTTCTGGACTCTTGCTAAATCTATTGGGAATAACCTCTGCAAGAGCACGTTCCCACCTCTTGTCTCAGGGGATGAAATTGTTTCTACCGCCCTGGGCAAGGCTAAACTTTTTGCCTCGTTGTTCGCCGGCAATTCAACTCTCAACCCACCACCAAATGTTCAACCACCAACAGTCCCCAATATCGCGCAAAAAATGACGGATATCATTTTCAAAACTAAAAAGGTACGAAAGATGCTCTCTTCTCTTAATACCAGGAAAGCCTCTGGCCTTGACGAGATCTCAGCAATTGTTCCCAAAAAATGCGCACCAGAACTTGCTCCTGTCCTGACTCGTCTGTTTCAGATATCTTACAATAAAACCATATTCCCTAGTAACTGGAAAACTGCTCGAGTACAACTCATCCCCAAGAAACGATCCAAAGCGCTTCCTAGCAACTACAGGCATATTTCTCTCCTTTAAGTCGTCTCTAAAGTGATGGAAACGTATATAAACACCGAATTACTAAAATTTCTTGAAAAACACAGTCTAATCCACGACAGGCAGTATGGATTCCGTCAGCACAGATCGACTGCCGACATCCATTCCTTTGTCACCCATTCTTGGAACAAGTCTATGGAACTACACGGTGAATCCCAGATTGTCGCTCTAGACATATCCAAAGCATTCGACCAGGTCTGGCACGCAGCGCTGCTTAATAAACTTCCGGCCTATGGCCTACTCTGTACCTGGACAGCAAATTTCCTCTCCAACCGGACCATTTCTATTGTCGTGGATGGCCATTCCTCTAAACTGTATCCAATTAATGCAGGAGTTCCTCAAGGTTCAGCTTTAGCCCCTACTTTGTTTCTTCTCCACATCAGTGACCTCCTCTCTAACACATCCAACCCAGTTCACAGTTACGCGGACGACAGTACCCTCCACTCAAATATACAATATTCTAAGCCTGTCCCTCCAGCCCAATTAGATGAGGATCGCAGACTCATGGAGGGTTCTGTCTCCGTGGATCTCCAAAAAATATTAGACTGGGGAAGTAGAAATCTTGTGCAATTCGACACCACCAAATATCAATCATGCTTTCTTTCTCATAAGAGATACACCACCCCTAGACCCATCACAATGAACAACCAAGTTATTCAATCGACATCTCAATTGGCACCAACATGTCACATCAATCGCAGAAGCGGCTGCTAAGAAATTAGGTTTCCTCTTCCGGGCCCGCAAATACTTTTCGCCAGATAATCTCTATACCTTATATACTTCACAAATAAGGCCAAACCTCGAATACTGCTCCCACATCTGGGGCGCAGCTGCCGGTTCTACACTCGCTATCCTGGACTCCATTCAAAAGAGAGCTATACGTCTCATCGGTGACCCTACCCCCACCCAAAGGCTGCCATCCCTTGCCCACCGACGTGCCGTTGGTGACCTCTCTCTCTTTTATAGATATCTATACGGCCACTGCTCAGAGGAGCTCTCTTCGATAGTTCCTCCACCTGCTGCCTCCAACAGATCTACCAGGGGAACAGAGCAAATGCACCCTTTTACTGTCTAGGTCACCAGATAAAGAACATCTTGTTATGCCCGCTCTTTTGTCCCGAGGACTTTCAAGTTGTGGAATTCCTTGCCGGCACATGTTTTTTCTTCTCTTCCGAACCTCCAAACCTTCAAGTCCAGGATTAACAAGTTGCCTCTTTCCTCCTTGTCAACACCCACGGTACGATAGTATTTAGGCTGTAAGCCCTCGTGGTGTGCTGTTGAAAAAAAAAGTCTTTGGTTTGGAAATGTCCCAGACGCTGAGTGGACAGGAAATGCACACAGGTGCATAAATGCAGGCTACGCACAACTGCTGGTCGGTGCCTTGTCGTATGTGGTATACCGGGTGGTGCTACCATAACTCGCGATATTTCTAATGTGTTTCATAAAGCAGTCATTGTTGTTTCATACAGTCTAAAGTAAGAGCAGTAGTAGATTGTTGGCATCAAAACATTACCCAACCTAAATACATGCTGCGCCAATGCGTATTAATCTGGTCATAACATGGACTATCAAGATATAAGACTTTTGCAACATGAAAGCAATTAATCAAATTAAATGGTCAATGAAACGGCTTCTTATCCAGACAATAAATTTTTTATTAATTCTCTACGTGTTTCGGCCGACTAAGTAGCCATCTTCAGGGGTAAATCTAAACACAAAATAAAAAAAGCCTGTTAGAAAACATTGTTTTCTGGTAGGCAATTGTGCTGGTTGGAGCACAATGGTCTCAAAATCATCAATACAGAAAACGTCAAAGTTAAAATTTAAAGTCAAACAGTGAAAGAAGCTAAAAAGCTACAGTAAAAGCTAACGAAACTACAGTAAAAGCTAAAAGCTAAACAGTGTTAAACATGCAGTCAAAGCGGATCAAAAGCATTCGAGTAAAGTAATACATAGTAAAATAATAACAAGGTGTAAAATTTATTGCAAAATGAAAAAGCTGTGGGGTCAACTGACTGAGAGCAAACACAAGAGGAGGCCACACATATAAGCAGAAACCCCATGAGAACTCTTCAGGAGTGCAAAATTTCGCGAAATAAAACACAAGAACAAAATGGCTTACATACTTACTATTTCATTCTTGCAAATTGAAGTTAAAACTATACGAAAAGGTAACCAAGCTGACATTTCATCTATTACACCAGAGGTCAAACAACATCGCATCCGAATGTGCCAGAAATCGATTCACAATCCAAACCCAATCAATATATAACGGCGACTGAATCGCGAAGCAAGAAGAAAAGTCGACCATTTATGAAAACGTGAAAACGAGAGACACCGCCGCAACGGCAAAACAGCGAACTAAAACAAAATGACAGGAGTGACAGATATGTCAAAGACAAAACAAGCGTTAGGGAAGGAGAGCAGTTGACATGCTTGAAAATCTCAATCTCTTCTAGGACAAACTGTTCAACTCCAAAACCTGAGCGATGTAAAATTTTGCCATCAGTATCCTTGTTGAAGCAGTGACCACTCTTTCTCAAATGACAACCGAAGACTGACGAGTCATTACCGCTCTGATTTCTACTTCTAAGGTGTTCTGGCACCCTGATGCTCAATGATATTCCGGTTCTTCTGATATAAACAGCATTACAATCGGGGGCACCACATCTTAAACGGTAGCCGCCTGACTTCTTCAGGTCTGGAATATAAAGTTGTTATAAATGTACATATTGTTAATTGTGTTCGTTGACTTTAAGGGAAACTTAACATTCTCGCTTTTGAGAGCTTTGACTATGATGTTGGACACAGGACCACAATAAGTGACGGGGAAATAAAACTTTTTTTTGCTGTTCGAGAGCTAGACTGGAGTTCATTTTTGTTAAGGGCTCACGGATTTTCCTATTGACCATCCTGTAGACAATATTAACTGGGTACTCGTTGTTGGCTGCGAATTGTTTAATCAGGTTTAGTTTTTTAATTAATTCTGTCCCCGACAGCGGGACTCTGAACAGTCTGTCGACCAAGAATCTAATTGTGCCATTTAATAAGACATGTGATTGGTACTTAGTTGGCCGAAACGTGTGGGGAATTAATAAACACTTTATTGTCTGGATAAGAAGCCTTTTCATTGACCATTTAATTATGTCTATTCCAAATTGTTTGGCGTTTAGAAGTCTATTCCAAATTGTTTGGCGTTTAGAAGTGCACTTAAAAAAGTTCATTTTTGGAAATGACCTGACTTAACCTTCAAAATTTAAGTAGTATATATTTTAGAATATAAAACAACAGGAAGGAACATTTCCATATCTGTACTATAGAAGTATGTGCGAGGTGTCAGCCATCTTGGACCTCCTATTTGATGATTCATTTTTGGCGGTTTGTGCCGGTCAGTGATTATCTTACATTTGCGCTTGTTGGAAAATTAGTGTAAAATAGTGCTATTATTATGACTTGTCTTGCATAATACGTAATTATTTTGTTAATTTTCGAGAACAAACACGACATTGCAACTGTCATATTATGAAAGTTGCAACCTCCTTTTCGGTTCAAATTATGTTGTATAATGCTCATTCCTGTTGTTTTATATTCTAACATAATTACAGTTTTGTACCAAGGTTCATAGATTAGATATATTGTCTGGTAACTTTGAGATGGGGGAAGCATACAGTGGGGGCCTCAGACTCCGGGTGTATACCGCTCATGAGAGATCTTAACCCACCCGGGTCGTCTGGATACACGACACCTGCAGCGCTCAACCCAAGGCGACATCATCTGGAACCCCGCTCCCGAGTAACAACTAAGCGAAACCAATTGTCCATTTCTAAGCCCACAGTGGAGGCGTCAAAATCCGGGTGCATATTACTCCCTAGAGATATCTGTCTCCCTCCAGGCTCACCTGAACCAGACCCCCGCCAGTGTTTGATTGACTCGAGGCGGTATCATGAAGTCCTGTCATCGAGTAGCATCCAAACGGGGTCGGTAGCCCGTTTCGAAGCTCACAGAGCAGGCCAAAATCTCCAAGTGTAATCCACCCCTAGATATCTCAGCCCTCCTCCGGGTTCGTCTATAACTGATACCCGACAGTGTTTGCTTAAATTTCACCCAACAAATCGAACTCCTCGCAGGAGATGATATTTGTAGAGGGTGAAAGTTGGTTGACAGGTGTACTGCCATCTGAGTGAAGTTGCTTGCCCGTTTCGACGTCCAAAGAGACATAATCTTTCTCCGAATTCGTCTGGACCAGACATCCGTTAGCGTTTGACTCGAGGCGGTATCTTGAAGTCCCGTACCCGAGCAGCATCCAAGTGGCGTCGTTTGCCCGTTTCGAAGCTCACAGAAGAGGCCTCAATCTCTAGTTGTAACCCCTAGATATCTCAGCCCTCCTCCGGATTCGTCTAGACTCGGCACCCACCAGTGCTAGACTCAAGACGTCATCCCATCGATTCTGCTCCTGAACATCACCCAAGCGAGGCCGTCCGTCTGTTCCGAAGCACACAGGGGGGCCTCAAACTCCGGGTGTATACCACTTATCGGAGATCTCAACCCCCTCCGGCTCATCTGGACACACGACACCCGCTAGCGCTCAACCCAAGGTGGCATCATCTGAGAGCGTCCTCTCGAGTAACAACCGAGCAAGGTCAATTGTCACTCCCCAGCGATATCCGCCTCCCTCCAAGCTCACCTGGACCAGATCCCTGCCAGTAATTCACTCCGATGTGTCGCCTCTGACGACAGGCAGTAATTACCTTAGGCCTATTCTTATAGTTAGTCCCGGACCCACAGAAGAAAACCGACTCTGTAACTTGGAACATAAGGAAGTTTGATATTATTCCCAATTACCGTGAACGATCACATCCGAGGTCTAGTTATCCATGGAATACATGACGTCAGAGAAGAAATAGCGTGACGACCGCAAAGACGGACCGAGATGCGATCAATTCCCGAAATAATTTTATTATGGTTCTCTTTGAAAACATTTAGATTATATTGACACTTCTGAAATTTGTTGCGCAATGCGATTGCCGGTGACAGATTAGAGATGAAATAGATTATTTCATTATTGTCCACTCAAATGACTCTGTAACCTGGAAGATTAGGAAATCAGCTATTGTGTCAAATTGCCGAGAACACTTATATATATATATATATATATATATATATATATATATATATATATATATATATATATATATATATATATACATATATTGTTCAGTTTTGATCAATTTAACATTCTTTAACACGTTGACCGCGATGCGCAATTGAAAAAAATGCCCCCACTAGTCGATGTCGTTTTATTATGTATTTTTGCATAAAAAAGCTTAGGCTTCATGTCACTTTAATTAATACTAACAGCTTTTGCAAAAGACTAAATAACATGTGCGGGTATTGTAAACACTGGCCAAAAGTTGTGTTGTGTGTTGTTTTTTGTTACTTCGTCGGTCTATACAACAGAATAACTGTAAGTATAAATTAAAAATTACTTTACGCTGACAAATACATTTTTATGATAAAACAGAGAGGGTGGGTTCAGTTTTTTGTTTGACGAAAGCAACACCTTCCTTAGCCATAACTACGCGGTCTCGGGAGATAATAGACCACAATTTTAAGTAAAAAAAAGTATTTTGTTTCTTTCTAGATGTCCAAACGTAAAACTAAATCCCTTACGCAAAGCGAACTAGAGAGGTTAACGGGGAATTTCAGGGAGATGTCCGACGAATTTGATTCTGATTTAGAGCCTTTTTCGGGCTCAGAGAGCGGCGATACATCATTCGAGTATGATTCAGATTTGGATATATCATCGGCATCCTCGTCAGAAACTGTAGACAAATTAGAAATATTTTTGAACAAAGAGAAGTAATCAATGTATACTCCAAATATTCGTTGAATGTTACCCTCTACTAGTTGTCCTGCTACATCATCACATGAAGACGCCCAAACTTTAGAACCTACGTTGCTGGAAACATATTCAGAACCGAATATAAAGTCGCAATTTTTGGAAACTCAACTATGTGAAACGCATCCAACACCGAGTAAAGAGTTAAATTTAGAGCCCCCATTAGGAAAAATAAGGGGTTTACTGTAGGTAAGTATAAGCCTATACCTCTATTTTCTGTCCCATCAGTAGTAAGCCCAGATGTAGCGGCAATACTGGCGGATGGAACACCGGCTGATTTTTTGATGGTATTGTCGACGAAAATATAATCACTCCTTTGGGTCAAGACCAGGCTCTCGCTTGCATGATTGGACTCCCACAACAAATAATAAAATTAGAAAATTTTTGGATCTAGTGCGATGGATGGGCTTAGTTAAAATGCCAGCTATTGCAGACTACTGGAGTACTGATGAAGTCCTCAGTAACAGTTTTGCTAAAAATTTTATGCCTAGAAATAGGTTTGAGCTTTTATTGAGGATGATCCATTTCGCCGATAATGAAGTGGCAGACAAAAGACACAAATTATATAAATTAACTCCTCTGGTAGAAATGCTAAGGGTAAACGTTAAATCATTGTATCTCCCAAAGAAATATATTTGTGTTGATGAAGCCTAGCCTTGCCCTGAATGTTAATAGGGTTTATTACCATTCAGGAAAAGGCTAGCATTTCGCCAGTATATAAAAACTAAACAACATAAATACGGAGTTAAGTTGTTCAAGGTATGTTCTGGACTCGGTTATACATATAACCTAAAAATATATGCGGGAAAAGAAGATACCAACCTCACCCCTGAAAAGGTTGTTCTATATCTCGTAGATGATCTACTAAATCAACGACGAACACTTGTTACAGATGGTACACGAGTTTGCCTATAGCTCACAAAATGTTGAACATGAATACTCATTTAATTGGAACTATTAGAAAAACGAGAATAAGTCTTCCCAAAGAAGTAGTTAATGCAAAATTGAATAAGGGTGATATTTGGAACATGGAATTACAATTACGGATTGGAAAGATCAGCGAAATATTTTTATGCTCTCGACAAAACATGGAAGTCAAATTGTAAAAGTTTCTTGTAATCGTCGGAAAAAACAGAAACCCACAGTTATCTTAGATTATAATAAAGGCAAAGGATCAGTTGATATATCTGACCAAATGGGATCTTATTCAAATCCACTTTTTAAAAGCGTAAAATGGTTTCGAAAAGTGGCTTTTGAGCTGCTGTTAACAACAAGTATGGTAAACGCATTTATTTTACATAAGCTTGTGACTGAAGACAAAATATCGATAACTTATTTCAAAAAACAAGTAATAAAACATCTGGTTAGTTCAACAGATGTGGAAGACATAGCGGCCAAGGCGAAAAGATATAAGGTCAGTCATATACTTCAAGCAGTGGACAAAGTAAATAAGCACAGTAGACGAAATATGTGCGAGAATTGTTATAAGAAGAACGCTGAAAAAGAAGGACGTAAATATGCTATGAATAAAACACAAAAGTCGATACTTTTTGGGAAAATTGTGAGTATCAACCATTTTTATGTTTAGAGTGTTTTAATTAACTACATACTTAATTAAAGCACATTTTTTGTTGTTGTAATTTTTAAGATTCCATTCAACAGTTTCTTTTGTATAGCTGTTCTTAGGTTTAAATAAATAAAAACTGCAAATTATCCCTCTATATTTTGACTATACAAATTAAATGGAACTACACAAAGCACTATTAAAAAAATTTAATAAACCATCTTTATTTCGTAAGCCTTTTATGCCATGTTGGTCCGTTCCTGTAGTAAAATGCACCTAAATATAAGCCTGACAGGTTGACACGAGGAGCGGTTGAGCAACGTCTGCGTTGGTCCCATTGGACCTGCACGGTAGTTAACGTGTTAACCAAAGGTTTTTCAATGATATTCTTAAACCTAAGGTATGTTCCTTTAACAGATACCTTGATGTCAGTTATTTTTACGTAAAGTATTATCTTTGTGTTGTTCGTTAAAATAGATAAAATAAAGTCACTGTATATCTATATGTAACAAGTTTGAGTCGAACACTTACCTTTCAACACCAGTTAACCGAGGGTGTCTGTATTTTTTTGACAACAGAAGGCCACCACCCCAAGCAGCCTGAAACAAATTTTAATTTAAGTAAAACAACACACAATATAAATATTTAGTCTTACATCAACATGTAACCACATTCCATACTTCTCGCAAATATCGGCAATTTCATTTATAGGATCAAACGCTCCAAGTACGGTCGTTCCGGAAGTGCAGCAAACAAAGAACGGAATGTGACCCTTGCCCTTCCTGTCGATGATGAGACGCTCCAGCTCAGACGGAATCATCCTGCCGTTCTCATCTGAAGGCACCATAAGGCAGTTGTCCGTGCCCAAACCACATATTGACGCGCAAGACTTCACCGAATAATGGCTCTGAAAGTGGAAAATTACACATTAAAGTTGTTTGGTCCCGCAGGGGTTCGTGTTCTTTAACCTGATCTGATGTATACATCACCAGCTGTCCTTGTATAGTTGCTATTCCTTTTTCTTTGTAGTTTGGAAACATTTTGTGTCTGGCGGCCAGAAAAGCGTATAAATTTGATATTGACCCTCCTGCAAGTAAAGTAACAAAAAAGAAATAAAATACATTCGAAAATACAGGATGGTTTACATAAAGGTTTCCACCCATAACGTCCCACCCATTTTTACATTATGGTAAAGAAAAGAAAAAAATGTCTGGACGCAGCAAGTATAGTAGTGAATTTTAATTAAAAGCTTTGAATAGAAAATATGTGTTTTTTTAAGAAAGCAGGCATCAAATTTGATTACCAGCAAAACCTATATAGCAGACAAAAAAACTCGGGACACAACAAGTGCGTTATGGTAGTGAATTTTTATTAAATGCTTCAAATTTAAATAACTCAATTTTCTATAAACTTAGAGAGTTTAATTTTAATACGTAGTGAGGTCTTTCCTAAGGCAAGATATCCACAATATTTCATTAAAATAACTTTGTAATTTTCGGAGAAAAATTTTTTTCGGAAGAAAATTTAAAATTTGAATAACTCAATTTTCTCTAAACTTAGAAAGCTGAATTTTGGTACGTAGTAAGATCTCTCCTGAGGCAACATATATAGTAAATTTCATTAAATCAGCTTTGTAACTTTCGAAAAAAAAATTTTTTTTCGAAAGGAAACTCAAAACTCATCCAAGCCATTTATAAAAGAAAGGCACTTGCCAAGTTTCATCGAAATCGGTTAATTATTTTTTGAGTTATCAGACGGATACATATATATATATATATATATATATATATATATATATATATATATATATATATATATATATATATATATATATATAAATTGAAACTGACCCCGGATATGGATTCTAGGGGTCCTAGTTCTCACTCATTTGAAAGAATTTTTGCAGTCTCACCATCGATACCTCTCTATTAGTGAATTTTTAAAAATAAAAATTCACTAATTATGCATATTGTGCTTTCTCAATATTCTGTGTATTGCCCAGATAGATAAACCCAAATCTTGAGACCTACTTCTTAACGAACTTTTTAGACATGCTTCAAAATATGCAAGAACTATAATTTCATTCATTTAATTGTCTTCAATTTTGAAACGTTTAACAACGCGTCGTGTCAGTATTATTCCATGACTTGACGACTTACTTTTAATTCTGCTGAATTTTGTTCTATTCATTGGAGCCAAATATAGGATTCTGTTGTTAAATGTTCGAACTGTTGTCTCAACTATTCTGTTACATTCACCATATATTGAAAACAAATTGAAAACATCATCTGCAGAATAACAAACTAGCATGTACACCATTAGTTTTAAACACTGCCACTGCCTATCCTATCATGTGATCCTGATACTAGAGACGTGAAAATCGTCTCGTCGTTTCTACGATTTCTGTGGTAAAAACTTCATGTTAAATATTAAATGCTCCAAATTTGAATAACTCAATTTTCTAGAAACTTAGAGAGTTTAATTTTGGTGTGTAGTAAGGTCTCTCCTAACGCAACATATCTACCGAATTTCATTAAAATAACTTTGTAATTTTCGGAGAAAAAAAAATTCGACAGAAAATTTAAAATTTGAATAACTCAATTTTTTATAAACTTAGAAAGTTGAATTTCAGTGCGTAGTAATATCGCTCTCAAGGCAACATATATAGTAAATTTCATTAAAACAGCTTTGTTACTTTCGGAGAAAAATTTTTTTTTTCGAAAGAAAACTTAAAATTTTCCCAAATAACCCCGTCCGATTTTTCTGGCTAACGAACTCATCCAAGCCATTAATAAAAGAAAGCCACTTGCCAAGTTTCATCGAAATCGGTTATTTATTTTTTGAGTTACCAGACGGATATATATATATATATATATATATATATATATATATATATATATATATATATATATATATATATACATATATATATAAACATATAAAAATTGAAACTAACCCCGAATATGGGTCCTAGGGGTCCTAGTTCGCGCTCATTTGCAAAAAATTTTGCAAAGTCTCACCATCGATACCTTTCTATTAGTGATTTTTTTAAAATAAAAATTCACTAAAATGTACCATATTTGATCAAAATAACTGTATTATTTGTAAATTTACAAAAATTTTTCGAAAATAAACTTAAAATGTTCCTGAAAAACTAGTCTCCTGGCCAACGAACCTGATTGGCTAATAGCAAATTGAGTTATTCAAATTTGAAGCATTTGATAAAAAAATTACTACCATGACGCACTTGTTGCTTCCAGAAATTTTTTTTCTTACAAACATGGTCGAAATTCGATACATTAAATGTCAGCTCAGAACTGGAACGGACTGGGGGAATCCGACTATCTCATTAAAACAAAGCATTGTTTAATCTATTTGGACTGAGCAGATTTTAATAAAAATTCGCTACCATACCAGGAGCTAGAATGGAGTCGCCGTTCTTCCAGTTGCGGCCGATGGTTTCCCTCATATGTGTCATAACAACGTTTTCCATTAGGATGAATACTGGAGCAATTTCGTACGTAAACATGTTTGTGTTGGCCGTAGCAGTCAACCATTCGCCTGCCATTGAAATCAAGTCCAGGCCACATGACAGCTGGTTGAAGAATCTGGGATGACCTGCAAGAAAATTTATATTTAGTAACTTTTACAGGGCATGGACATTTTGGATAAAAACAATGAATTAGAGTTTTAATATAACTAAATGCAATGTACTGAAATATCAAATAAAAGAAGAGGAAAGGAACACTGTAAAAATTATATAATTCACAATACCGATAAAATTAAAAATAAATGTACACAAAAAATACATCAAAATCAACACAACAATAATAAAAAGTCTGGGCGTAGCAAGTGCGTTATCGTAGTCAAATATTTTTAATAGCAAATATGTATTTTCTTAAGAAAGCAGGCAAGTTCCCGAAAAAACTAAATTCCTGGACAACGAACCTTAGGTAAATACCAAATTGAGCTATTAATGTTTGAAGCATTTAGTGAATGTTCGCTACCATAACGCACTTGCTGCGTCCCGAATTTTTTCTTACAAACATACATTATCCAACAACTCATGGGCCATTTGTGAATATAAAAATAATTTTAAAAGATGCAGCTCAAGATACCCTACAATTAATGTATACAATTTTTTCTCGTATCTTGTATAATAACGGATCTATTGTGCTTTACCGCACCACCCTGTATATATGAAAGCAAATAAGAACTAAAACTAACCCTGGATATGGGCCCTAGGAGGCCTAATTCTCGCTCATTTGGAGAAATCTTTTCAAAATTTATAAGTGGCTGTCTCCTCAAAGCCAATGTTTTCTACGGAAATTCGAAACAATTATAGACTTTTAAACAATAAACTCTATAACTGAAACTACTGCCAAAGCATCAGTGGACGGGTCTATTTGAAATTAATTTTCTGGAAACATTTTAGTCAAATGAAGGACAATGACGGTTGAAGTTGAAACTTAAGGGTTTGTAAAACACTCTTCTTGCGACATTTTCTCTACATAACGCGTATTTGTTCTTTCCATATATGTTGGCAATTTTGACGTTTCAAATCGCGAATTTGATGCTTTAAGAGGAAAACCCAACATTCTTTTTCCTTAAATGCCTATAACTTTTTAGCGAATTTTTATTTAAAAATAATGTCTCCCAAAAATTCATAAACTGGAAAAATCAATGAGACGTATTGTTTCGGCTATAGATTCTCCGACATATAATCTCGCGAGGTCGCTGTCAAATAAGTTTAAAAGCTAGCCTGTTAAACAAAATAAAAATATTCAATGTTAAATTCACTTGAATTCATTAATAAAGTTAAAAATATTAAATTGGCTGAAGGCAAGTTTTTGATATCATTTGATGTAGCGTCCTTATTTCCTAGCGTGCCCACGAAACAAACGCTAAGTATTTAGAACAGTTGAAATTGAACAACATAAGTGAATGATATGAAACAAAATGTTTTTCAACTTAACAATGAGTTTTGTTGAGGGCAACACACTTTCTCCAATTGCGGACCATTTCAAGAGTAGATTTGAGACGGATTTGGAAAATGAAAGTGAGTATTTTCCTAGAGTATAGTTTCGTTCCGTGGACGATATTTTTGCAGCGTTTAACACAAATATATGTAAAGTAGAAGCTTTTATTAAAAGACAGAACTCTCAATTTGATTATTCAATAAAATTCACCCACGAGTTAGAAGTTAACACAGTAAACTTCCTTTTCTAGATGTACCAGTTTTTAAAAATAATGACGCTCTTGAATTCGATGTACACAGGAAACTACCACGCTAAGTTATATTCCAAATGACTCACATCATACGTTTGCACATAAAACGGCTGTTTTAAATTTCTTAGTAAATAGATTAATAAAATTTATCTTAAGTAAAAGTCGATATAGTATACAATTAGAGTACATTAAAAACGTGGCTAAATATAACGCATATGCAGATTGCTTAATGGAGAAATTAATTAATAGACACGGAACAAAGAAAATGTGAGCGGGATGCACGACATTCAGGAAAGATAAAAAATAGAGAAAAAAATTGTTTGCCTACCTTTTAAACTGCGTATCATAAGGGGCCTCGAGAGCATTTTTAAGAAAGTCGATTGGCAGCTCGACAAAAAATAATTTAAGAAATTTGTTAGGTAATACGAAAGATAAAGATAAAGCCACTTAAAAGTCGGGTATCTATGAGATAGGTTGTGAATATTGCAATCTTAAATGCGTTGGGCAGACTAAGAGAACAATTGATACTAGATTTCGTGAACATCTGACACAGTTAAGATATGGTAGTGTAAACAAGTTATGCGTGGCACAACATATCTGGGATAATATCCACCAGACTGATAAAGAGAATCTGAAACTTATCAAAAATGTTAGACAGCCGGCGAAGCTTGATGCGTACGAAAGTATTTATATTTCTAGGGCAATAGAAAGCAAAAGTTTATTAAACCGATCTCCGCCACTGATTTGTAGTCCTCTGTTTAGTTCTGTCTTTGATGCAGATAAGCATTATGAAACCTGTCAGGTAAAGTGAGAGAGGAAGTTCAAAAAGCTGGTCCGGCAATTAAAATATAATACACAGAAAATTTGCATGGGATTAAGTCTCCCTCCGGGTATCGTTCTTTACCTAGGATTCAGTATAAAATGTTAAGTTAGACGTAAGTAGTTAGAATTTTTCATCCTCTTATGACGCTAACTTTGTTAGTGAAACGATCGTTAGGTCTTTAAGAAGACGTGTTTTGGGTTTAAAAACATAGAAAAATCGTAACTGACCCCGGATATGGGTTCTAGGAGGCCTAGTTAGCACTCATTTGAAGAAATTTTTTCAAAATTCAAAAGTGGCGATCTCCTCATTCCTACTACCTTTTCCTCATTTACTTTCTGCCCCAAAAAAACTTAATCTTCGTCTCTAATGTGCAATACGTTTTTCTAATCACATAAATTGTTTTGGTATTTTGACCACCAGTGGTCCAGAATTTTCCTCTTTAAATGATTACAACTTTTTTTTCTTTAAATCTAGAAAGCTTATTTGGTATATGGCACACGTTATATATGAGCAACTTTGTTTACCGAATTTGGTTAAAACATCTTCCATTTTCGATTATACAAACATTTTGAGAAAGAAGACCCAAAATCTTCCTGGAATGACTAGTCAGATATTCCTGGGTAGCAAACTTTTCCAAGTCATTTAACAAGGGAACACGCGTGTCGAGTTTTATTAAAAGCGGTTAATAATTTTTTGAGTTATCGTGGTGCGACAGTGGATCAAATATAAACCTGAATTTTTATTTTAATGCCTGCAGATAAAGAAAGTGAAGGATGTGGGGATGTAAAGGGGAGGTGACTCCAACGGCGTGGCTCACTAAGGCTAATTAACTGTCAGTAGCATCAAGTCTAAGCAAGAGGTACACGAGTCCGTTGGAGAAATAATTTTTTTCGAGGGCGTAAAACTCGCCGAAATATTGTGTTGATAGACTTTACATTTAGGTAAGTCTCTGACTTGCATAACAAATTTTTAAGTGGCTGAGAATTAGTGGCAAATGAGGGTGATGCACACCGACCCCGGACGAGCATCAGTGAGGCGAACACTCGTGCAGTACGTGATCTGATTGAAGCTGATCGGCGCCTTGGAGTATCACATATTGCTGCAGAAGTCGAAACATTATCCAGAAGTGCATAAGCGATCATTTTAAATGACCTGGATTACCGGAAAGTGTCAGAAAGATGGGTTACTCGCTTTCTGAAGGAAGATCAGAAAGCACACCGTTTTGCAGTTTGTAAAAAGCTTTTGGCACGATATCGAGTAGTAGGAGGTAATTTTTCGCATTATCACCTGCAAAGAGACGTGGGTGCATCATTACATCAAGGAATTTAAACAAGGCAGCATGTAGTGGCAAAAATCTGGAGTAGCACCACCTCAAAAAGTACAACTAGTCTCTCCACATGCAAAGTTCTTGCCACTGTTTTTTTGGGATTGTAGAGGCGTACTATTCAACGATTTTCTTTACGATCGGCGAAGAGTTAACGTCGCCTTCTACTGCCAGCTCTATGATGAAGCAAAAGCGAAAAAGATGTGATTTGCCTACCCCCAGTGTGCTTTTCGCCACGGCAACACACTGCTACATGCAGCTGTTTTGCCCACAGAAAAACTGTAAACCATCCATTGGGAAACACTTGAACATCCACACTATAGACCGGATTTGTTACCATGTGACTAACACATGTTTGGACGACACAAAGAAAAGACAAACTTGAAGGACGTCGTTTTGATGAAAATCAAGAAGCGTTTCTGTGCAATTGGTTATTAAAAATTTCCAATTCGAAAAATGTACTGATAAAAGCGATGAATACGTATAAAAATCTGACCCCTAACGTTATACCTCTTTGAGGGTAGCTACCCTTTCAAAATTTTGAAACTGCATGGTGGGTAGTGTGATACATATTTTCTAATCCAATTCTCTATCCAGCAACACCAATTTCTGTAGGAATCAAATAAAGTGAGTAATAACATTTTTATTATCAGAACACCTAGCACAAGCGAAGCCTATAAAGAATTACATAGTTCAGTCTTATCTAATCAAATGCTTGAAATGCCCGCCTTCTTCTGCCTGACTTAATCCCAAGCGGTCAACCAATTCTTGTTGGACACTATTTATAATCTCTGGAGTAATGTTGGTACATTCAGTTCTAATTCTTGTGTTTAATTTGTCGATAGTATCTGGTTTACTTTTAAATATCACATTCTTCAAATGACCCCACAGACAAAATCTAAGGCAGTTAGGTCAGGTGATCTTGCTGGCGACTCGATTGCACCACGCCTGCCAATTCATCTGTTGGGAAATTTTTGATCCAGTTACTCATAATGCGCAGGGTACCATCTTGTTGACACCACAAGGTATGATTTACCATACCAGCATTTTGTCCATCAGGAAGTAAGTTCAATAACGTCGGAATGACATATTGCTGTAAAAATTGTAGATATCGTGGTCCATTTATAGTTCCATCAAAAAAGTAACTGTTTTCCTAATAAATTAAAAATTTCCGTTATCCAAAGATAGACTTGCTTACATGGTTGAAAAGCTCTATTTATGCTTTATTTAATAATGTATAAATCCAATATGGCGGTCATAAGAAATAACAGAATTGGTTATGGTTGCAAAAAAACTAGAAAAAATTTGTTAAGGCCATTCGATTGGACGTAGCCGCTAATAGAAAACTACCAAATATTATTAAATTTGTTATTTAATTATTAAATTTGTTATTTAATTATTAAATTTGTTATTTAACTATTATAATTTTATTAAATGTTTACAAGATGGCGAAGATATTTCAATTTTTCAAGAAACACAATTTTTGCTTTTGCTCGATATTTTGAAAACCTCTGTAGATTAGAAATTAAAAAAAATCGATACAGCATCTGATTGGGCTCGGAATAGCGCAACTCTTTTGTTTCATTTAACCAAAATTGTATCTCTTACCGTTTCCGAAATCCCCATGTAGTTACTTTTATCTGAGGCATATAAAAATTGAAATTGACCCCGGATATGGGTTCTAGGGGGCATAGTTCGTGTTAATTTGAAGAATTGTTTTCAACATTCAAAAGTAAGGATCACCTCTCACCGAATTTTCTACGAAAAATCGCTAAAAGGATATGCGTCTTCTCGCAATACCCCAAAAACTGCCGTTAATGTTGCCAGAAGTATGCCCCAGAGGACATGATGTCATATTTTTCTAGTCTATAAAGCCCACCGACGCCGGCAAGCCGCTTGTCAGGTTTGTGCAACATTTGAATAATTCAATCTGACCCTAAATGTGCATCTAAACTATAAATGTCAAGTTGCATAAGGAGGAACATGAATTAGGTCCCAGGTTGGGCTCTCCGCGTAAGCCGTGTAAGCTGTGGATTGAATCCGGTGACTGGCAGCACTCTTAAAATTCCGGTAGTCCGGAGTCGGTCCATTCATCCACTGCTGTCACGTATTACTGCTAGCAATGTTAAAGTAAACAGATGCTGCTGACACGTATGATGTCCCTTTTCAATGTACCAATGTCACTGTGAAATAGCGCCGCTTTGTCATTTGTTCAGTCGCATTATGTAGAAGAGGATTGCAACAACGTGCCCATCGATGCGTGTATCATCTTTTAAAGAGTGTAGGGGTCGTTTATGAAAATCATTATAATCACAGATAAAAGCGAGATTTTCATTAAGGACGTTCGTATTTTAGAGTATTTCAGTTTGCAAACATCTAACTAAAACGCTGAGTATCATAGTTTTAGTGTCCAGAAAGTAAAATTTAGCTAGCTTGGTTTACGATATTAATTTAAAAAAAAGTCTAGACGTAGCAAGTGCGTTATGGTAGTGAATTTTCATTAAAATGTTTTTAATAGCAAATATGTGTGTTTTTTAAAGAAAGCAGGCACAAAATTTAGTTACCAATATAACCTATATAGTAGAAACAATGTGCCATGTTTCATCAACATAACTTTATTGTTTGAAAATGTACAAAACTTTCCAAAAGTAAACTTAAAGTGTTCCCGAAAAAACTGGTTTCTTGGTCAACCTTATAGGTTAATAGCAAATTGAGCTATTCAAATTTGAAGCATTAAATGAAAATTCGCTACCATAACGCACTTGCTGCGTCCAGAGTTTCTTCTCTTACAAACATGCATTATATTTTGATGGAAAATGCAAAAATGCAATAACATAAGGCGTGTTCGATTAAAAAAAAGAGAATTTGTATCACCAACGACTTATGGGCCATCCTGTGATTGTAGAAATATTTTTTTAAGATGTACCTCAAGATACCCTATAATTAATGAATACAATTTTTTTCGTATTTTGTATAATAACAAATATATTGGGCTTTATTGATTTTTTTTACGAAAATTCGACAAAAATTATATACCAACTCTATAGCTAAGACTACTGCTACAGCATCAGCGAGAGGGTCTATTTGAAATGAATTTTCTGGAAATATTTTAGTAAAATGAAGGATAATGACGGTTGAAGCTAAGACTTCAGGCTTTGTAAAACATTCTTCTTGAGACACTTTCTTTCCATAGCTCCTATTAGTCTCAGGTCCTTTGCCTAAATTTTGCCAATTTTGATCTTTTAAATCGCGACTTTCACGTTTTGAGGAAAACCCCAATTAATTTTTTTAAAATGGTTATAACTTTTTTGTCTTTTAAAATACAGAGATAAATTGGCGGGTGGTTTACCTATAATGATATAAACCCGTGTACCAAATTTAGTAGCCCTTACTTTGTTATTTACGGAGATATGAATTTCTTTCGAAAGAAAACACCAAATTTAATCAAAATCAGCCTATTATTTTTGAGTTATCGGTGTGGTACATATATATATATATATATATATATATATATATATATATATATATATATATATATATATATATATATATATACATATATATATATACATATATATATATATATATATATATATATATATATATATATATATATATATATATATATATATATAGTAAAACCAATGTACCTTATTTCATTACATTTTGTTGTTTGTAAATGTACACAAATTTACCGAAAATAAACTTAAAATATTCCCGAAAAAACTGGTTTCCTACCCAACGAACCTTGGGTTAATTGAGTTATTGAAATTTGAATCATTTGAAGAAAATTCACTACAATAACGCACTTGCTGCGTCACGATTTTTTCTTACAAACATGCCTTATATTTCGATAAAAAATGCAATAATATAAAGTCTATACCTTTTTTTATTTTAACCTAGAAATCTAAATTTTAGTACGTAGGACACTCTTTATAACATAAACCTGCGTACCAAGTTTGGTTGCAATAGCTTTGTTATTTCGAAGATACAACCATTTTTCGTAAGGAAACACAAAATTTCCCCGAAAAACTGGTCAGATTTTCTTGGCTAACTATATATATATATATATATATATATATATATATATATATATATATATATATATATATATATATATACTACATCCAAGAAGGCGGACTACCAATGGGATATCCACTATCAAGCATCATGGCAGAAATATACATACAACACTTAGAAGATAAAAGCAACACCATCATAAAAGAAACAGACCCAAACATCAAATGGATAAGATACGTCGATGATATATTAATAATATATGACAATCAAAAAACCAACATAAACAATATCCTAGAAAAAATAAACCAAATCAACAACATAAAATTTACAATAGAAAAAGAATCAAACAACACCATAAACTTCCTAGACTTAACACTAATCAGAAAAGAAAACCAGATCGAATACAAAATATACAGAAAACGTACGCAAACAGACATCACTAAACCTAAACACTCAATAGACCCACACACACACAAAATGGCCGCATACAGATACTTAATAAACAGAATGCTAAATCTGCCACTCCATAATGACGAACGAGAAAAGGAATACAACATCATAATAAAAATAGCAGAAAGAAATGGCTACAATAAGAAAACAATAGAAAAGCTAGTAAAAAAAATCAAAAAGAAACAAATCAGCAAAACCGAAAACAAAACACCAGAAACAAACACAAAATATACAACATTCACTTCTAACCACCACATCAAAAAAAAAACTCGGGACGCAGCAAATGCGTTATGGTAGTGAATTTTTATTAAATGCTTCAAATTTAAATAATTCCATTTGATATAAACTTATAGAGTTTAATTTTAATACGTAGTAAGGTAAGATATTCACAAAATTTCATTAAAATAACTTTGTAATTTTCGGAGAAAAATTTTTTTTCGAAAGAAAATTTAAAATTTTAATAACTCAATTTTCTCTAAACTTTGAAAGTTGAATTTTGGTACATAAGAAGATCTGTCCTGAGGCAACATATATAGTAAATTCCATTAAAACAGCTTTGTTACTTTCAGCGAAAAAATTTTTTTTCGAAAGAAAACTCAAAATTTTCCCGGAAAACCTTGTCCGATTTTTCTGGATAACAAACTCATCCAAGCCATTTATAAAAGAAAGGGCCTTGCCAAGCTTCATCGAAATCGGTTAATTATTTTTTGAGTTATCAGACGGATACGTACATATATATATATATATATATATATATATATATATATATATATATATATATATATATATATATATATATATATATATATATAAACATAAAAATTGAAACTGACCCCGGATATGGGTTCTAGGGGTCCTAGTTCGCACTCATTTGAAAGAATTTTTGCAAAGTCTCACCATCGATACCTCTCTATTAGTGAATTTTTTTAAATAAAAATTCACTAATTATGCATATTGTTCTTTCTCAATATTCTGTGTATTGTACAGATAGATAAACCCAAATCTTGAGACCTACTTCTTAACGAACTTTGTAGACATGCTTCAAAATATGCAAGAACTATAATTTCATTCATTTCATTGACTTCAATTTTGAAACGTTTAACAACGCGTCGTGTCAGTATTATTCCATGACTTGACGACTTACTTTTATTTCTGCTGAATTTTGTTCTATTCATTGGAGCCAAATAAAGGAATCTGTTGTTAAATGTTCGAACTGTTGTCTCAACTATTCTGTTACATTCACCATATATTGAAAACAAATTGAAAACATCATCTGCAGAATAACAAACTAGCATGTACAACATTAGTTTTACACTGCCACTGCCTATCCTCTCATGTTATCCTGATACTAGAGACGTGAAAATCATTTCTACGATTTCTGTGGTAAAAACTTCATGTTAAATATTAAATGTTTCAAATTTGAATAACTCAAATTTATATAAACTTAGAGAGTTTAATTTTGGTGTGTAGTAAGGTCTCTCCTAACGCAAGATATCTACCAAATTTCATTAAAGTAATTTTCGGAAAAAAAATTTTTCGAAAGAATATTTAAAGTTTGAATAACTCATTTTTTTATAAACTTAGAAAGTTGAATTTCAGTACGTAGTAAGATGTCTCCCAAGGCAACATATATACTAAATTTCATTAAAACAGCTTTGTTACGGATACACACACATACACACACACACACACACACATATATATATATATATATATATATATATATATATATATATATATATATATATATATATATATATAAATAACATATAGAAATTGAAACTGACCCCGGATATGGGTTCTAGGGGTCCTAGTTCGCGCTCATTTGCAAAAATTTTTGCAAAGTCTACCATCGATACCTCTCTATTAGTGAATTTTTTTAAATAAAAATTCACTAATAACACAAACACTCAAACAATATGACGTAAAAATGAGCTACAAAACGAGTGAAACAATCGTCAGGTTTTTTTAAATGTGTTGTAGTGATTTGGGTTCTATAAGTGTGCTTAACATCATTAAGATTTGGAATTTAATCAGACAATAATTTACACAGGGGAGATCTTTTCAAACCAAGTATGAAAACAAGTGTCATATATATCATGTAAAAAGCAAGCTAGTGTTTGGGACAGGGGAAGAGGGAGAGGGAGCGAATTGAATGTGCAATCAGCAGTATTTTGAGGCGCGAGGGTGATGATAAACAGACAATGGAGGACGCGTGCCGCAGAGGACACTCGATACCGCGCTGCGGTCGGCTCTGGTGGCTGCTTGATGGAATCTTTGTTTGCTTTCCTATCTCTCCGAGCTTGTAATTCAATGATAATAACTTATCTACCCTCAAACAGATTGTGGCTGGAATAATAACGAGCACAGATTAGGAAGTGTGCTTTTTAACTCACTGGGAAAATCCAAAAGTTTATTACGCTACAGATAGCTGAAATTGTCCTTTAAAAGCTACTGTAGCTGATTTGATATAAACATATTTTTTAGCAGGGATTAGTAGAAAACGGATACAATAACAATCACATACTGAAAAATGTTAGAAACGCCCAAAATCCAGCCACAATACCACAAGAAGAACAGAGAGATTCCTCTCGGGAGAACAAAGCCTTCTTAACTTACATTGAAGCTGTCACCCATAAAATTAGCAGATATTTCAAACATTAAGATCTTCATAAAACGACAAAAATTATATATGTATATATATATATGTATATATATATATATATATATATATATATATATATATATATATATATATATATATATATATATATATACAGTGTGTAAAAGCCAAATGGAATAAATTCATTATTTCGGTTACTGTACATTATTATAAAAATCTCGAAACACGTCAAATTTAAATTATAAATTGACATCTTTCAACGTGAAAATGCGATCACTACCTTCAACCTTCTTCGAATGACAGGTACAACCCCGAATTTTTTAAAGGGGAAGTATAGGCTTGTGATATGTCGTTTGAAAGGTCTGTTCATTCTCTATCCAAGAATGTTATCGTTTTCAAGTTTGTTGCAACAATTAAGATAAAATAAAATAAAATCATGTGGTTACCGAAATTCGCTATAAAATACTCAAAACTTATTACAATACTGTAATTATTATACTCAAAACTTATTTCATGTTTAGGTCTTGAAGATGAGAAAGTAAGCAAAAACCATAGTAGTATGCTTTTTACATTGTATCCATTAAAAATACATTAAAGAGTTTCCGAGGCAATGTTAGTTTGTTTAAAACGCCTAAGCAAATTGTTTTGTAATTATAAGTTGTCATTTAAATTGTTAGTATTATAATTTTGGTTTGAATTTTGTTGACTTCAATTCTGAAAAATGGTTATATTAACGGAAATGCATAAAATAACAGTTATACAAATGATTGGTTACGGAGATAAAATCCGAACCCAACATGAAGTAACTCGCCTATTTCATTAGGAATTTCCTGATTTACCGCCTATATCCCAAGGAACAATTAGTAAAATAGAGAAGCAGTCTCGCGAGTTTGGTCATGTAAGGCAGATAAAAAAAAGCAGCCAATGCACTGAGTGATGAAATCAAATTAGATGTGATGCTTGAATTTGTGGAAAACCCACATACATCGGCTAGACAGGCATCCACTACATTTAATGTTAGCCATGCATCGATAGTTAACATATTAAAAGAAAATAAAATGCATCCCTATAAAATGATACCTACTCAGGAACTCATGGAAGACGATTATGATAGGAGAACTTATTTTTTTGAGCGAATGATGGACATGTTGGATAACAATATTATCCTATTAAAAGACGTTATGTTTTCTGATTAATGCATTTTTTTCAATTAACGGTCATGCTAATCGGCAAAATTGTCGCTACTGGGCAACGACAAATCCTCACTGGATGAGAGAAGAACACACGCAATACCCTCAGAAGGTTAATGTTTGGGCAGGCATTGTTGGAAACCATATCATTGGTCGCTTTTTCAATGAGGGTAATTTGAATGGCGATAATTATTTGGCACTACTTCAAAATGATGTCATTCCAACTTTGACAAATTTAGATCATGATCCAGGAAACCCTCAAGTTTCAGTGAATACGATATGGTTTCAGCAGGATGGAGCACCACCACATTACCAACTTAATGTCAGCAGTACCTCGATGCAATATTTCCCAATCGGTGGATAGAGAGGCGAGGATCGATAGAATGGCCAGTGCGATCACCTGCTCTTACCTTATTAGATTTCTTTTCATGGGGATATGTAAAGAGCATTGTGTACAAAACTAAAACTTTTGATTTAAATGACTTAAAAGAACGAATAACGCTTGCGATTAGTCGATCACGCCAGATATGTTAAATAATGTTAGAAGACAGTTTTATTTAAGATTAGGGTGTTGCCAAGAAGTTCGCGGTGAACATTTTGAACATCTACTTCATTGACATTCATAGTTCTTTTTAGTGTTTTACATTTTATTACATTTTGCATTACATTTTAGTTTTTTTTGTATTGTAGCGAATTTCGGTAACCACAGGATTTTATTTTATTCTATCTTAATTGTTTCAATAAACTTGAAAACAATAAAATTTTTGAATAGAGAATGAACAGACCTTTCAAACGATATATCACAAGCCTATAATCCCCTTTAAAAAATTTGGGGTTGTACCTGTCATTCGAAGGGAGTTGAAGGTAGGGATCGCATTTTCACGTTGAAAAATGTCAATTTATAATTTAAATTTGGCTTGCTTCGGGATTTTTTATAAGAATGTACAGTAACCGAAATAATGAATTTATTCCATATGGCTTGTACACACTGTATATATATATATATATATATATATATATATATATATATATATATATATATATATATATATATATATATATATATATATATATATATATACAGTGTGAACCACACTTATGGAATAAAATTCATTATTCAGCAAAAAATATTTTTTGTGGAAAACGCTGAGACACGTGAAGTTTAATTTGTTGAACATTATCTTATAATCATACTTACAAAAAATTAACTCTCACCATTTTAGCCCCACCACTTTATACATTTTTTTTAAAATAGCAACCCTACATTTTTTCATCACAATTCGATGGACCACATTTTTCTCAATGCAGAGATACTCCATATTTATGGTCTAATAGTACAATTTTCAATCCAGGGTGGAAATTTAATACCGGAATATTGAAACTACTGTTTACCCTGAATTTCAAATTTCGAAAATAAACTTTAAAAAACGTCTCTTTCTTATAATAAATGTTCAAAATGTTCTCCATTCACTTGCATACAACGAAATAATCTGCTCTGGAATTCTTCACTGACTCTTATCTTAAATTTCTTATCTTGTTTTTTTCTTTCTAAAACGTACTTGGTATGATTAATCGTTTCTTATTAACTACAAATTTTTGCAGTGTGAAAGGTGAAATTTAACAGTTCTTTTTTAATTTGTGGTGTATTGTGTTGAATGCACGGTCTTCTAATAAATTAGTCGTAATTTTGTTCGGATAATTTCAATTGATTTTTGGTCTAATAAAGCGATATTTAACTGAAACTCTGCGAACATAAATATTAATGATGATTGGGTATGGTGATATGTGTAGAGCACAGGCACAAGTGGTTAACATATTTAATGAAAAACATCCAGATTTGCCCCCATTAACCCAGGGAACTGTGTCTAAGATACATTCAGAATTTCGTGATTATCGACACGTTAAACCACTGCCTATGAGACCCAAGTTTGTTGAAGAAGATGTAAAACTCAATATTTTATTGGCTTTTCAAGAAGAAACAACTACTTCCACCCGTCAGGTTGCACGTGAAACTGATGTTAGTCAATCAACAGTTTTAAGGTGTCTCAAAAACGAAAAAATGCATCCCTATAAACTACAACACGTTCAAGAGTTAATTTACGGTGATTCTGATAAAAGTTTGGAATTTTGTGAACAACTGCTGGACATGTTACATAGACATGTTATTTCTTCTGCTGACGTTCTGTTTTCCGATTTATTTTGAATGGCGATGTAAACAGGCGAAATTGCAGATAATGGGCTGCCGAAAACCCCCACTGGATGCGACAAACACCCACTCAGCGTCCTCAGAAGTTGAACGTTTAGGCTGGTGATCACGTAGTTGGACCTGTTTTTATAGAAAATTTAAACGGTCCAAGATATTTAAAAATGCTAAGAGAACAGGTTGTCCTAATGTTAGCAGAATTGTATCCAAATGTAATGGAACCTAATATTCCCCATTAAAGGATATGGTGTCAACAAGACGGTGCACCGCCCCACTTTTCTCTTCAAGTACGGAAGTATTTACACAAAGTCTTTCCAGAAAGATGGATTGGACGAAGAGGTTTCGTAGAGTGGCCCGCTAGATCACCAGATCTTACACCTCTTGATTTCTTTTTATGGGGATACCTTAAAAACAGAGTGTATAAAACGCAACCTGCTGATTTAGATGATTTGAAAATGAAAATAACAACAGAAATTAGGAACGTAACGCCTGACGTGTTGAACAGAGTTAGGGACGATTATTTCGTTGTGTGCAAGTAAATGGAGAAAATTTTGACCATTTATTATAAGAAAGGGACGTTTTTATTGAGTTTATTTTCGAAATTTGAATTTCAGGGTAAACTGTTTAGTTTACATATTCCCGTATTAAATTTCCACCCTGTATTG
Organism: Tillus elongatus; assembly: GCA_964006375.1. Taxonomy (NCBI): domain Eukaryota; kingdom Metazoa; phylum Arthropoda; class Insecta; order Coleoptera; family Cleridae; genus Tillus; species Tillus elongatus. The sequence goes on along the minus strand of OZ023264.1, from coordinate 145,454,332 downwards.
AAAACTGTAATATTAGACCATACATATGGGCTATCTCCGCATTCAAAAAAATGTCATCCATCGATTTGTAATAAAAAAATGCAATGTTGCTATTTAAAAAAATGGATAAAGTGGTGGGGGTAAAATGGTGGGAGTTTAATTTTTTTAACTATGATTATAAGATAATGTTCGACAAATTATACTTCAAGTGTCTCAGCGTTTTCTACAAAAACTATTTTTTGCTGAATAATGAATTTTATTCCATAAGTGTGTTTCACACTGTATATATATATATATATATATATATATATATATATATATATATATATATATATATATATATATATATATAAGTACACTTGGAGAAACCCAAATCACCATAACACATATTTCAAAGGCCTGACGATCGTTTTACTAACCAAGTTAGCGTCATTAGAGGATGAAAAATTCTGAATTTTTCATCCTCTTATGACAGGTTAGTGAAACGATCGTCTGGTCTTTGAAATATGTGTTGTGGTGATTTGGGTTTCTCCAAGTGTACTTATCAGTGCTCATCACAGGTTCCAGTTTCACATTATATATATATATATATATATATATATATATATATATATATATATATATATATATATATATATATATATATATATATATATATATATATATATATATATATATATATATATATATATATGGATTGTATATAATTGTGTGTTTATTTTGTTCCCATTTTAAAAATAAAAATGCATTGTATAAACATACTTACCGTTACGTTTAACAACATCTATTGTTTATTTAAAAAAAAGGCCTGACCAATTTCATCTCTCAAAAGGAAATAGAACTGTACATACATACTTCTTAAAACAGTTTTTTAAATTGTACTCTCTGACTAATGGACAATGCCTCGGAGGTCATCCCTATTTATCCACATTCACACACAACGCGACAAAAATTGTCAAGTCTAATAAAATCTCACAATGATACGATTCCACAGGAATCCCATGAAGTTGGTCTTCGGCTTCCGATTACCTGGAAGTCTTTAATATCCTAATTGCCAACACACAATGTGTCCCATAAATCAATAGACAGTTTTACTTTGAACACATTGAGGCCTTAGAGACGATTTTAGGCGAGATTTGGGGAGTAGACAGATTGAGCCCGAGTAATCGAACTAAAACAACTCAACAAACTCTTATCTACCACTATATAACAATGCAGATTTAGACCTTAGAGTTCATTTACTTTCATACTTTCTTACCCTCCTTAAGTTGGCTCCAAAATGGGGAATTCTGGAGCGGTTCAACCCGCGAACCAATTATTTCTCCCGTGTATGACCGCGGAAACCTTTCCTAACGAACACACAGACACACACACACATCCACACACAAAGTCAGGTTGTTTTGATTACTGTTTGCCTCTATGTTCTCGTCCCGCAGATAACAACCTAAGTGGTTAGTAATGACGCGATATTTTCCGTCGACGTATCGAAATTATGGCCTGCCTGGCAAGATCTCTCTATGAAGCCGACTCGATATAGAGATAATCACCTCCTAAATTTTTTGTACCAAGTCACGGCCTTTCTTGACATCATAGAATTTAATGCTGCAAATTTGTTTAGATTATGTTAGATTGCGACTTGCCCTTGATTGAGTGTACATTTGAAAATTTAACTCAACAATTTCAAACTTATGGTTTAGTTTAGATTAGTACAAAATATCCCAGCTAGGGAACAACGACAACTAGGTAGATTTTCAGGATCTGAATATATCAGGTTACAGTCCATACCGTAAGTGTAATTTACGGATAGATTTTCAACAGTTAAAAGATACATTCACCTCCTGCTTCAAAAATCAGAACGATATGGGTAAAAGTTACTTTGCTTCCATCGCATGCCAATTTGTTGACTAAGGAGAACAAATTAAAGATATTACAACGGATTCGAGGAGATACATACGCAAATAAATAACCCTCAAACATTATCAGGTCAGAGCTTCTCTAAATGAAGCTTGGTCTGATGATCCAGTTTATTGGAGAAGCTTTATAGAGCACTTAATAGTTTCACAACAACAGTCGATAGCTTCCCGTCTAGAAAAGGACCGCGTAGCACGCCTGGTTTTTATATAGAACAGGAAAGATAGATTCAGACTTGTGTCCTTGGTGCCAAATAATTGGAACATCCTGGCATCTCTTCGTTAAATGTTTTAAGACGAAAGAAGAATTTTATAGAGCATATTTTTCTTGGTTTATTAAACAGACCCTTATATGCGGTAGAGCCATTTATGCTGGATTGTCAGCGGACTCGGTGCCAACAAGTAAAATATGCATTTTTTTACTGAACCAAGTCTACGATATACAATGGGCTAATGGATGTTTTTTTTTGAAGAAAAGGACATTAGGCTATATTTGACTGTTTTCAAAATTTGGCTCTATAAGGTATTTATCTGGTACCCAGGGAAACATTACGTAAAGGGCTTTGTTAAAATATGTTGCTATAAAAGAGCTTTGGGCAGTCATTATTAGAGTTAGATTCTTAAAGTTGAAACAGGTGTTAGATCTGATTCCAAACAGTACCGAGATTACTTTTATTTTTTCTTAGAAGTTTATCATTTTCTATGTTTTTCAAAAAGAAAAAGTCCTCTTACATAATAGGAACCGAAAAACTGTCTAGTTGTATCCATTTGCAAAATAATTATGCATCTAATTTAATTTTGTTCACACATATATTGATGTAAGTAAGTACTACCGATTACACTTTATTTGTAGGTGATATAAATTTACTGAACCTCCAAATATGTTTCCTAAACTATTGTAAAATCTGTCATATAGGGATGTATAGGAATACTATAAAGCAAGAAAAGGGAGCTTCAAGCTGGGAGACACGAATCGCGCTATGGTTTAGTGCTAATCTCTGTCTGAATGTGGCAGGAATCATGTCCATCGGCTCGGAAAATAACAGGGCAGGCAGGGGACTGAGTTGTATCAATATATGATGCACATACGATTCACTATTTGATAATCTGTTAAAAAAATACAACTGAAAACATTATAACCACCTATGTTAAGTAACCTTACAACATTATAACATGAGACTAACACATTAAAATATCTATTGAATCCTAAATTAGGAACAGAGATATGCCAGGTTGAAAACAGTGTATTAAAAAAAAATCTGTGGACGCAGCAAGTGCGTTATGGTAGCGAATTTTCTTTAAAATATTTTTAATAGCAAACGTCTTTCTTTGATGAAAGCAGGCATCAAACTTGGTTGCCTATATAGTAGAAACAATGTACCAGATTTCATCGAAATAAATTTATTGTTTAAAAATATATAAACATTTTTCAAAAGTCTGGATGCAGCAAATGTATTATGGAAGTGAATTTTCATAAAAATGTTTTAATAGCAAATGCGAGCAGGCATCAATCCGATTATCGGTATAGCCTATGTAGTAGAAACAATGTACTATATTTTATCAAAATTACTTATGGTTTGAAAATATACAAAAACTACTTGAAAGCTGTCTATTTGAAGCCATATCCCCATTAAACCCTGGCTACCTCGCACGGCACCTCTATTTGCCCCAGGTCACGTAACTTCCTTGGGGGGTATGAACAAGAAGTTTTTCTTGTGGTTTATGCAACGAGGATGGTTGTATACACGAGGGAGGGGGGGGGGTAATGCATACGACGAAGCAGACCCCCCCCGGTTAGACTTGTGGCAGTGGTTGGAGGGTGGCTGCTTCGTCGTGGGGATTTTCCTTCCCCCTCGCGTGCATACAACCACCCTCGCTGCATAAACCACAAGAAAAATATCTTGTTCCTACCCGCCAAGGAAGTTACGGCACCTGGGGGGATAGGGGTGCTATGCGGGGTAGGCAGGGTTTAAGGGGGATATGGCTTCAAGATGTGAAAAAGACAGCTTTCAAGCCCGCTTTGTTCGAATTTTCTGCTCATTGTTCCTTTTTACTACCTACCCCGCCCAGCACCCCTACTCACTCCTAGTCCCGTAACTTCCTTGGGGAGTGTGAACAAGAAATTTTTCTTGGGGTTTGTGGATCCAGGGGGGGGGCTAGGCAGGTTTCTGAAAACAGTTTTTTGAAAAGCGTTCGGGAGCTTAACTGCGAATTTGCCGAAAATTCGCTACCAAAACGCGTCCAGATTTTTTCTTACAAACGCATCATATTTCGATAAAAAATGCAAAAATGCATTAACGGTTTGTTCTACGAAAATTAGCTAAAAAAAATTATACACCCCTACTCACTCCTGGTCACGTAACTTCCTTGGGGAGTGTGAACAAGAAATTTTTCTTGGGGTTTGTGGATCCAGGGGGGAGCCAAGGCAGGTTTCTGAAAACAGTTTTTTGAAAAGCGTTCGGGAGCTAAACTGCAAATGGTTCCGTAACTTCCTTGGGGGGTGTGAACAAGAAATTTTTCTTGGGGTTTGTGGATCCAGGGGGGAGCCTAGGAAGGTTTCTGGAAACAGTTTTTTGAAAAGCGTTCGGGAGCTAAACTGCAAATTTACCGAAAATTCGCTACCAAAACGCACTTACTGCGTCCAGATTTTTTCTTACAATCGCACATATTTCGATAAAAAATGCAAAAATGCATTAACGAATTGGTTCGACGAAAATTAGCTAAAAAAAAACGATACACCCCTACTCATTCCTGGTCCCGTAACTTCCTTGGGGGGTGTGAACAAGAAATTTTTCTTGGGGTTTGTGGATCCAGGGTAGACAGGTTTCAACCAACTTAATATTTTTGACTTTATTAATAAATTCAAGTGAATTTGACACTGAAAAACTTTTTTGTTTGATAGGCCTTTAAATTTGTTTGTTAACCATTTTGCTATATTGTATGTCGGGGAGTCTGTAGCTGAAACAATAGGTCTCACCAATTTTCGGGGTTTATGGATTTTGGGGAGACAATACTTTCTAGGAACTTTAGGATTTGAATCTTGTAACTTTCTTCCTAAATATTTTGTAATAAGGTTGTGACATCTCTTTAAATTGTTTTTAACTTCGTAAACCATTTTTGGGATAGGGTTTATATTTCGTTTTTTATACGGTCCTGATTCGAATGCGTTATATACTCTATCTTTATAATCGCTTTTGTGCAAAATCACAACCTTACTACCTTTGTCTTCTTCAGCATAGAAACATCCTTTTTATTGTAGTATTACACCGATAACTAAAAAAAATAATATGCCGATTTCGATCAAATTTTGTGGACACCTTCCTTTTGCAAATGGTTTGGATAGGTTTGTTAGCCACGAACATCGGCACAGTTTTTCCCGGAAAGGTTTGTGTTTGCTTTCGTAAAATTTTTATATTTCTGGAAATAACAAAGTTAGGGCAACCAAATTTGCTCCAATCCGGTTTGGTAAAAGATACGATGACTTGGACAATATTACTTTTGATATTGATATGAGTTATAATGATTTCACATCACCTATGTTATTTTATTTTCTCACTATATTTACAAATTGAAAAGCTAAGTTGATAACCAAACATGCATGTTTGCATTTTTGTGTACCCAAACAGAGGTTTAATCTCTGTCAGTATTTGTATAATTTAATAAAAGTCATTTGTGACGTATGTCGTAGCTGAGACGTTCGACCGTCAAACGAACCCTTCAATATAAACAGCAGTGAGCAATGTAGCGAAGTTTGCACCCCGGCAGAGTGGTGTAATTAAGGGCACTCAAAGCGCCCCAGGCATTATCCTTGCTCCAGTCACTGTCCCACGCCGGATTAAAAACTACCCCAGTTGACTGACGGCCGACGGCCCGCATCTACCTCGCTATTAAAGCTCAGGAATGCACTTTTTATAGAATACCACCCAGCGAATCTCTCTCTCCATATTCCTCCTAAGCGCATGTACAATTATTTTATATTAAAATTGTTGTGCAGTCACCCTATAATCTTCATTATTTAAATTTGTACAGAATGCCAATACAAACAAGTCCTGTGACTTGTGGAGTATTAACACAAAAATTTTCAGAGGGTTCTAAAGTCCTTCGAAAATTGTACAGTATGCCAATGCCGGTAGATCATATAATTTATGGAGTATCTAATCACAATTTTGCAAATAATGTTCTAAAGCCGATTGACGAATTTCTTCTACAACAATTTGCGCAAATGCAAATTACTTACGTCAGTGCATCTACCATGATACCACGTTATTCTGAATTATTTGGCGTATGTACTTAAAAGAGCAAACAAGAAAGTGATACAGTGCATTAAAAACATATGTTCATGCTACAATATAAATGAAGCACGAAATGAAGCACTTCATTAATTTCATTATATTAATTGAATGATAACATTATTTATCTTAATACGAGGGTTGGCTTTTAGCAAATTTTTATTAAGAAAAATTCCCTAATAAAGAGGTTACGATGAAAAGCTTTCGGAAAAATTTCTTTACATGAGCGCGAATTTGGGTCCCTAGAACCCAAAAGCAAGGTCCGTAAAATTTTTTATTTGTTTATATATATATATATATATATATATATATATATATATATATATATATATATATATATATATATATATATATATATATATATATATATATATATATATATATATATATATATATATATATATATATATATATATATATATATATATATATATATATATATATATATATATATATAAACATATAAATATATGGTTTATACCTGTTGTATAAATCAATCTACGCGTGTCAGTTAACTACTCTGTCTGTCAGGCATTAGACTTTAACCACTAAGTCGTCTCAAAGCATGTCTTTGGGATTTTATTTTTAATTTGGAAAAAACTCAAAATATTGTGTACCAAATTACTTAAAATTCAAAACATAAGTTTATTTGCATTATTTCTAGCCACATGTAAAGTATCATTCCATCTTATGATACTTAAAAAAATATAGCGTTTTCAAAATGTTTTCCCCGATTTTCCACCAGGAAAAACTTCAGCATAAAGGCTGATTAACGAACTCGACCTCGGTTTTCGTCCAAACAAGATTTGCCAAGTTTGATTGACATCAGTTTAGTTTTTTTGTGAGTTATCGCTTGGACACACACACACACAAATATATATATATATATATATATATATATATATATATATATATATATATATATATATATATATCACACCGATCACTCAAAAAAAAATAGTCCGATTTTGATAAAATTTGGCATTTACCTTCCCATTGTAAATGATTTGGACAGGTTCGTTAGCAAAAATCGAACTAAGTTTTCCGGGAAAGTTTTTGGGTTTCTCTCGGAAACAATTTTTATCTCCAAAAAAAGGGAAGCCATGGTAACCAAATTTGGTAAGTAAGTTTACGATATTAAAAGGAAACTATATATATATATATATATATATATATATATATATATATATATATATATATATATATATATATATATATATATATATATATATATATATATATATATATATATATATATATATATATATATATATATATATATATATGTATATATATAACAGGATTTTTAACACGGCATTTCTGTATACTATACAAGGAGAAAGGTTAAGGGCAAGGCCGCAAGGAGACAACCGCATACACGTGTTTCAAGCTTGTTAGCTATCATCAGTACGGTATGGCCAGGTTGTTGCGGTAGATGGTGATTCTCTTTCAATTAGAAAACGAGGTTAATCACCTTGGGTTGCACTTTTTGATAAACACGCAATGTGTAAGGATTATAATAGAGTTAAAAACACGCAATGTGTAGAATTTGAGTATATTTACATTTTTGTTACACGTTACAAGCTTGCACCAGCGACCGAACTTTGGCAGAGATGGAGATGTTGTATCTTCGAGATCGCAGTTGATAATGTCCAGTGCCTAGCGGACTGAAAGCTACCTACCCTTAAAGGTAAGAAGGTCTGTCTCGGTCGGCTACCTGATACTTTAAAGGCATCGGTTGGCTACCTGATACTTTAAAGGTTCAATAATAAACACAGGTGATGATGTATTTTTGCTTCTTCATCCAGAGTGTTCCCATCATCACCTGGCTATCATCACCTGGCTATACCGTACTGATGATAGCTAATGAGCTTGAAACACGTGTATGCCGTTGTCTCCTTGCGGCCTTGCTTTAACCTTTCTCCTTGTATAGTATATATATATATATATATATATATATATATATATATATATATATATATATATATATATATATATATATATATATATATATATATATATATATATATATATATATATAAATTAAAACTGACCCCGGATATGGGTTCTAGGGGTCCTAGTTCGAGCTCATTTTAAGAAATTTTTTCAAAATTCAAAAGTGGGGCTGTTCTCATTTATGAATTTTTTCTTAGAACATTCACAAAAACTCAATATATCCGTTACAAGATACAAGAATAAATTGTATATGTTAATTATAGGTTGTCTTGAGCTGCATCTTATAAAATTAATTTTAGAATCACAGCGTGGTCTATAAGTCGTTGTTGATACAAATTTTTTTTTTTTTAATCGAACACTTCTTATGCATTTTTGCGTTTTTCATCGAAATATAATACAGGTTTGTGAGAAAATAAATTCGGGACGCAGCAAGTGCGTTTTGGCAGCGAATGCTTTAAATTTTAATAGCTTAATTTGCTATTAAATTAATTCGTTGGCTAGGAAACAATTTGTTCGGGAACATTTAAAATTTATTTTCGGAACCTTTTTGTACATTTTCAAGTTATTTTGATGAACATCACTTCTACTATAATATAGGTTATACTGGTAACCAAATTTGATATCCACCTTCATTTAAAAAAGACATATTTGCTATTAAAAACATTTTAATGAAAATTCACTTCCATAACGCATTTGCTGCGTCCAGACTTTTTGCTTTGATATACAGTAAAATATTTAGTTCCTTTTCATTTTAATTTGCTCTTACTTGATTTTCATTTAATTCTTTACCACACTTGCACTTATTCAAAAGTGTAACCTTGGTTTCACGCTTCGCCACCTATCGTTGAAGTGTTAATTTATTTGGTATTGGTCTATCTAGATATTGAACACAGAACAAATCACATACATTTTGCAAACTATTACCTGACTGGTATAATTTTATAATTTAGACTTTCTCTTCGATTGTGTAATTCATTTTAAGAAGGCTACTGATATTAACAAAATATCATGAACATTACAAATCTTTTGATTTGACATTTGTAGTTAAGTTTTGACACTGGAAGCTTTCTCTACCTAGAGTACTTGATTTTCTGAATGGAACCCCGGTTTTCATTTACATGATATGATGATTTTCTCAAAAATATTATGTAAAAGTCCGGACGCAGCAAGTGCGTTCTGGTAGTGAATTTTCATAAAAATATTTTTAATAGCAATAATGTGTGTGTTTTCTTAAGAAAGCAGGCATCAAATTTGATTACCAGTATAACCTATATAGTAAAAACCATGTGCCATGTTTCATCAAAATAACTTTATTGTTTGAAAATGTACAAATATTTCCGAAAGTAAACTTAAAGTGTTTCTTGGTCAACCTTATAGGTTAATAGCAAATTGATCAAAATTCGCTACCATAACGCACTTACTGCGTCCAGAATTTATTTTCTTACAAACATGCATTATATTTCGATGGAAAATGCAAAAATGCAATAATATAAGGCGTGTGTGATTAAAAAAAAAAGAAAATTTGTATCACCAACGACTTATGGGCCATCCTGTGATTGTAGAAATAATTTTTTAAGATGTAGCTCAAGACACCCTATAATTAGTATATACATTTTTTTCATATCTTGTATAATAACAGATATATTGAGCTTTATTGATTTTTTACGAAAATTCTACAAAAATTATATACCATGAAACGATAAACTCTATAGCTAAGGCTACTGCCAAGCATCAGAGAAAGAGTCTATTTGAAATGAATTTTCTGGAAATATTTTATTAAAATGAAGGACAATGACGGTTGTAATTAAGACTTCAGGGTTTGTAAAACATTCTTCTTGGGGCATTTGATTTCCATAGCCCTTATTAGATTCATGTTCTTTGCCTAAATGTTGCCAATTTTGACCTTTAAATCGCAACTTTGACGTTTGAAAAATACCAATTTATTTTTCTTTAAATGCCTATAACTTTTTTGTCTTTTCACCTACAGAGCTAAATTTTGATATGAAAGTTACCTATAAGAATTTAAACCCGCGCACCAAATTTGGTTGCCCTTAATTTGTTAATTTCGGAAATATAATTTTTTTTAGAAAGAAAATACAAAATTTTCCGGGAAAACCGGGGCCGATTTTCCTGTCTAACGAACTTATCCAAGCCATTTGCATCTCAACTTTGATAACTCAAAAAAATAATGGGCCGATTTTAATTAAATTTGGTGAAAACCTTCCTTTTGCAAATGGCTTGGATAAGTTCGTTAGACAGGAAAATCGGCCTCGGTTTTCCCGGAAAATTTTGTGTTTTCTTTCGAAAAAAATTTATATCTCCGGAATTAACAAAGTAAGGGCAACCAAATTTGGTACAGGGGTTTAAACCCTTATATGTAAGTTACCTACCCAAATTTAGCTCTGTAGGTCAAAAGACAAAAAAGTTATAGGCATTTAAAAAAAATTGGGGTTTTTCTCAAAACGTCAAAGTTGCGATTTAAAATGTCAGAATTGGCAACATTTAGACAAATAACTTGAATATAATACGGGCTATGGAAATAAAATGTCTCAAGAAGGATATATATATATATATATATATATATATATATATATATATATATATATATATATATATATATATATATATACATATAAAAATTGAAACTGACCCCGGATATGTGTTATGGGGGGCCTAATTAGCGCTCATTTGAGGAAATTTTTTCAAAATTCAAAAGTCGGGATCTCCTCAATAGTGAATTTTTTAAAAGATAATTCACTAAAAGTCTGATACAATTTTGCTCTAAAATAATCAGGGAAGCTAAATATTTGAGCATTTAAAAATTTGCATGCAGAACCGTATGTTACGTCGTCAGTTGAAGAACCCTTTGTATGTATATATATATATATATATATATATATATATATATATATATATATATATATATATATATATATATATATATATATATATATATACACAGACATTAAAATGAGAATTAGACATAGGCTTAATAGATGTGTGTTCCTCAGGTTTATCTAGAAACGTAAGTAGTTGTCAGAGTGATTGACGTAACATTCTTTTATTGTGGATCAAGGCTGATGTTTATCCCGATGGTCGAGATGCAAGGGATTAACCATAATCCAATAGGTCACGTGTCAGAGATGAAGGGAGTGCAGGATCCGCGAATAATGTCTTTGTTTCAACTCCACTGGCATTCAATTACCTCGAGCAATAGCCCGGTATAATGCGAGATTGATAGTCTCGATGTCTGGATGTATATATTCTTTCGTGTGTGAAGGAGTGCTTGGCTGAATGGGAAAAACGCTACTTCAGACAATGTAAGAATAGGAGTAAATTGGGTGGCAATTACAAGAAAGCTGTCTACAGAAGTAAATCGCAATGAAGAACAAAATTCTCTTAACGAATTAAAATTCTAAATCGACTCATTGTCTAGGGCCACACACAAGTGTACTTCTGTGTGAAATATTCTTCGTAACCCATTTAGAAACCACGGTTTATTTGCATCTTATAATTTATTAATTATATATATATATATATATATATATATATATATATATATATATATATATATATATATATATATATATATATATATATATATATATATATATATATATATATATATATATATATATATATATATATATATATATATATATATATATATATATATATATATATATATATATATATATATATATATATATATATATACAGTGTGAAACATACTTATGGAATAAAATTCATTATTTAGCAAAAAATAGTTTTTTTTTAATTTCAACAACACACCACGAGGGCTTACAGCCTAAATACTATCGTACGGCGGGTGTCGACAAGGAGGAAAGAGGCATCTTGTTAATTCTGGACTTGAAGGTTTGGAGGTTCAGGGGAGAAGGAAAAACATGTGCAGGCAAGGAATTCCACAAATTGGAAGTCCTGGGGACAAAAGAGCGGGCATAACAAGGTGTTTTATGTCTGGTGACCTGGACAGTAACAGTGTGCATTCGCTCTATCCCCCTGGTAGATCTGTTGGGGGTATCAGGTGGAGGAACTATGGAAGAGAGCTCTTCTGAACAGTGCCCGTGCAGATATCTATAAAAGAGAGAGAGGTCACCAACGGCACGTTGGTGGGCAAGGGATGGCAGCCTTTGGGTGGGGGTAGGGAGATTAGCTGGTAAAAAGTATTTGAGAGCCCGGAAGAGGAAACCTAATTTCTTAGGAGCCGCTTCTGCAATTGATGTGACATGTTGGTGCCAATTGAGATTTCGATCCACAGAAATGCCATCAAGTGGAAAGGACTCATTACTTTGAATAACTTGGTTTTTTATTGTGATGGGTCTAGTGCTGGTGTATCTCTTATGAGAAAGAAAGCAAGACTGTGATTTGGTGGGGTTGAATTGCACAAGATTTCTACTTCCCCAGTCGAATATTTTTTGGAGATCCACGGAGATAGAACCCTCCATGAGTCTACGATCCTCATCTAATTGGGCTAAAGAGACAGGCTTAGAATATTGTATATTTGAGTGGAGGGTGCTGTCGTCCACGTAACTGTGAACTGGGTTGGATGTGCTAGAGTCACTGATGTGAAGAAGAAACAAAGTAGGGGCTAAAGCTGAACCTTGAGGAACTCCTGCATTAATTGGATACAGTTTAGAGGAATGACCATCCACGACAACAGAAATGCTCTGGTTGGAGAGGAAATTTGCTGTCCACGTACAGAGTTTTGGTGGTAGACCATAGGCCGGTAGTTTCCGGTAGTTTATTAAGCAGCGCTGCGTGCCAGACCTGGTCAAATGCTTTGGATATGTCTAGAGCGACAATATGGGATTCACCGTGTAGTTCCATAAACTTGTTCCAAGAATGGGTGACAAAGGAAAGGAGGTCGGCAGTTGATCTGCGCTGACGGAATCCATACTGCCTGTCGTGGATTAGACTGTGTTTTTCAAGAAATTTTAGTAATTCGGTGTTTATATACTTTTCCATCACTTTAGAGACGACTGAAAGGAGAGAAATAGGCCTGTAGTTGCTAGGAAGCGCTTTGGATCCTTTCTTGGGGACGGGTTGTACTCGAGCAGGTTTCCAGTTACTAGGGAATATGCCTCTATTGTAAAATGTCTGAAACAGACGAGTCAGGACAGGAGCAAGTTCTGGTGCGCATTTTTTTAGAACAATTGCTGGGATCTCGTCAAGGCCAGAGGCTTTGCTGGCATTAAGAGAAGAGAGCATCTTTCGCACCTTTTTAGTTTTGAAAATGATATCCGTCATTCTATGCGCGACATTGGGGACTGTTGGTGGTTGAACATTTGGAGGTGGGTTGAGAGTAGAATTTCCGGTGAACAACGAGGCAAAAAGTTCAGCCTTGCCCAGGGCAGTAGAAACAATTTCATCCCCTGAGACAAGAGGTGGAAACGTGCTCTTGCAGATATTATTCCCAATAGATTTAGCAAGAGTCCAGAAGGGTTTGCCGCCGCTAGAGCTTAAGAGGACTTTGTTTTTGATGTGGTTATTAAAAGAGTTTTTTGCCTCAGAAAGAATGCGGACATTGCGGTTTCTTGCGTCGTTAAATGCTTGACGGTTTTCTTGACAGGGATTGTGTAGAAGCTTTTTGTGAGCTTTGACCTTTTCAAGTCTGGCCTTGTCACAGCATTTAGGGAACCAGGGCTTTTGAGTGGCTGCAGAAGTTTTCTGTTTACGTGGAATAAATAATTCCATGCTAGCTTGCATAATTTCGGTGACGTTTTGTGAGATATCAGAGGGGTCAGGATGAGAGAAGCAGACAGACCTCCATGGAAATGAGGAAAAGTAATTTCGCATTTCGTCCCAGTTCGTGGAGTTGTAGTGCCAAACGATACGTGGGTGTGATGACTGTGTGACCTCGGGTTACATTGCACAGGAAGCAGTGACCATGCCGTGGTCTGAGCGACCCAGGGGGGCGGTGACTGATATCTTATAGCAGTCAGGATTTGTAGTAAGAAGGAGATCCAAGGGATTTGAGCTGTGTGTTGGCATGCGAGGAGAGTAAGTAGGTTGCTGAACCATATTGGCTAAAGAATTGCTCACTGCAAAGGCCTCCGCTGCTCTTCATTGTGGATCGGTTTTTGAAGATCCTAGCTATTCCTTATTATGGACATTGAAGTCACCAAGAATATTGACCTCGGAGGAAGCATTATCAGAAATCAGATTGTCGGTTTTTTCAGAAAGGTAGTCAAAGAGCTGGACAAAGTTGTTGTCAGAAGGTGACCGGTAAATGCAACAGATGAATTTGCTTGCAGCCCCGAGAGAGAGTTTTATCCATAGTATGTCTTTTCTTCCAGCTTCTAAATTGGGGAGTCTGGTTCAGGGTAGATTGCTACGGACGTACGCGCAGACGCCTCCATGCAATCTAAAAGAAGTAAGGAGCTCATACCCTGGGAAATTAAGGTGATTAGTGGCTATTTTCGCACTGATTTGAGTTTCGGTGAGGAAGAGGAGTTGGGGACTATTAGCCTGGAGGAAATGGTGGACAGAGTTCAGGTTAGAATTTAGGTCACATATATTCGAGAAGGGTATGTTAAGATCCGAATATAGGGGTATTTTACCTCCGGAATCTTTTGTACAAGGAGGAGCCATCATCATTTTTGCTTATAAGGGAAACCGACTCATACACCAGAACCGGAAACGTCCGTTGGGACTTCACCGGCCGCTTGATGTAAGGGGTGGTACCTATTCGGGCGTGAAAAAATCCTTTACTATCACGTAAAGGAAAATTCCACTACCACCTACCATATTGCAAGTATACCACACCAGCCAACTATTAAAGAGCTGACCAGCTCTAGAACTGGCTTAGTTTTTGTGGAAAACGCTGAGACACTTGACGTTTAATTTGTCGAACATTATCTTATAATCATAGTTAAAAAAATTAAACTCCCACCATTTTAACCCCACCACTTTATTCAATTTTTTTTTTAGTAACAACCCAGCATTTTTTTATTACAATTCGATGGACCACATTTTTCTGAATGCGGAGATATCCCATATGTATGGTCTAATATTACAGTTTTCAATACAGGGTGAAAATTTAATACAGGAATATTAAAACGGAACAATTTACCCTGAAATTCAAATTTCGAAAATAAACTTAATAAAAACGTCCTTTTCTTATAACAAATGTTCAAAATGTTCTCCATTCACTGCACACAATGAAATAATCTGCTTTGGAATTCTTCACTGACTTATCTTAAATTTCTTATCTTGTCTTTTATCTAAAACGTACTTAGTATCATTAATCTTTTTTTATTAACTACCAATTTTTGCAGTGTACAAGGTGAAATTTAACAGTTCTGTTTTATTTTGTGGTGTACTGTGTTGAATGCACGGTCTTCTCATAAGTTAGTCGTAATTTTGTTCCGATAATTTAAATTAATTTTTGATTTAATAATGCGATAATTAACTGAAACTATGCGAACAGAAATATTAATGATGATTGGGTATGGTGATATGTGTAGAACACAGGTACAAGTTGTTAACCTATTTAATGAAAAACATCCATATGTTCCCCCAATAACCCAGGGAACTCTGTCTATGATACATTCACAGTTTCGTGATTATGGACACGTTAAACCACTGGCTAGGAGACCCAAGTTTGTTGAAGAAGATGTAAAACTCAATATTTTATTGGCTTTCCAAGAAGAACCAACAACTTCTACCCGTCAAGTTGCACGTGAAAATGATGTTAGTTTTAAGGTGTCTCAAAAACTTTTAAAATTCACTATATTTGTAGCTTGATGAAAGGCGCCAAATACAGTTTTAGCACAGCATAGATATATTATACTGTGATTTTAGACTGAAAGTGTAGCATAATATAGTAGAAATGCAAACAAAATCAAGTCTCTATAAAAATAATTTTAAAATAGTATCTTTCATCTTTAAACTTAAACATAAGACGCCATATTATACTGAAACAGCCGCTGAATGTATTGCAACGGCAATTATACTAATTCTGTAATTAATTGTTACTTACGTGTACTTTTAATATAATATAATATATCCCGGGAATAAAGCCACTGCTTTTAATTGTTTAGCTTCATAGAAAATTGAGTTTTGGGCACTTTCCTCAAAAGAAGTTAGATCACGAGATTTTTTAATAATAGAGCGACATCGATGGTAACACACGTGGGGAGCGTGGGACGGGAGCAGATGTTTATTCGGAAGGACCGAGGGTAAGTCATAGTATTTTCCTCGGAGCCCATGCAATGCAGACCGAAATGTACGCCATCCTCCACTGTATGCGGGAGAACAAGAGCAACGGTCTTTCAGGCCGAAATGTACGCCATCCTGCACTGTGTGCGGGAGAACAAGAGGAGGGGCTACACCAACAAGGGGATCCTCATAGCCACAGAATGCCAGGCAGCCCTTAATGCCCTAAGTAGCCCACAGGTTAATTCCTGGCTGGTGAGTAGGTACCGAGACGAGACGAGCGAGCTGGCTGGGCAGAATGAAGTCACCCTTATCTGGGTGCTAGGTCACTCGGGGGTCAAAGGCAAAGTAGAAGCTGACAGTCTTGCAAGGAGAGGGTCCATTTATGGGACCAGAACCAGTTCTGGGCGTGACAAGGAGCACTGTCAGGGGAGATATTAAGTCCTGGGTCAGAAACCAACACAAGGTGTACTGGGCAGACTGTCCAGGGCTCAGACATGGGAAGTCCATAATTGACGAACCCAGTTCAAAGAGAGATGTGGAGCTGCTAAATCTTAGCCGAGGACAGCTCAGAAACATAACAGTTCTCTTGACGGGACTCATGGCCGTCAAGGAACATCTGCATAAAATGGGGCGGTTCGAGGGAGACCTCGCAATCAGACTCTTGTGCCTGTCTAAAGCTCTGGACTGCAAAAGACAACTGATCTACGGTCAGTCTAGACTGGAGACCGATCATTATAAAACTTCACCCTACCAATCGCTGTGCAGACTAGTTCAAGGCACAGTAATTTTGGAATGGGTGGAGTAAAAAGACTAAGGGCATGCACAATAAGCCAAAGGCTGCAGTGATATCGGGGCGGCAAGGCCGCCGACGAGCCCTGAGGGAAAAAAAGAGTAGCAAACTTGCAGTATCAGTTTTCTGTAAATATTTGAGCTGGTATTATTGGAAATGAAAATATTGGTCCAATTATTATGCCACATGGACTGAATCGAGTGTCATATTTAAATTTTATGATGAACGATCTGCCCGAACTATTACCTGCGTTAGTGAAAAATAGAATGTGGTTGATTTTCGGTTAATGTTAGGGAGTACCTCTCGAAAACATACGGTCCTACATGGATTGGTCGTGGTGGTCCAGTAGCAGGGTCACCAAGATTGCCTGATTTAACTTTGGGGGCACATAACGGAGGTTGTTTACAAGACACCAGTCAAAACATTTGAAGAACTTTACACAACAGTTGCATTTATCTCATAAAAGAGATCGACGTCGACAAAATATCATGAGGTAACTTTTAACAGGCACTAAACGACATACATAATTGCGTTAACAAAAGAAAAATTGTCAGTAGCGCACAGGGTTTTGGGTTTTGTTAGAAAATTATTGCAGCAGTATCATATACGCACGGCCTTGGTGAAGCTGCCCACATTTGTTTAGCCAGGAAAATATACTGTCATTTAATTACCTTAAAAGTATCTTCATATATTTGTCTCTCTTTTCAGCACTTATTTAGTTGTGAAATGTGTACTAGTTTCAATAACGTTCACCCTTCAAATTTCATTCGGATTGCCAGTCGTTTTAGAGAAATTTGGAATTAGCGAAAGAAATAAAAAAATCTTTAACACCCTGTAGCTATGGAGCGAAGCAAAATCGGAGCAATATTGATATAAAAAGTCTTCTTTTTACGTGAGGAATGTAACCACGAGCGAAGGCGTATGTTTTTTGAAACATCTTGTATATTATGTTCCTCATAAATTCTCAATTCCAGCCAAGAGATTGCAAAGGTAAGATAGAAAGAAACCTAATACCAGCCTTCTGCTAAACGGAAATTAGAAGAGATCCCCTGCAGCATCCCACAGTTGGTGGTAGACGGCACCCCGCTCACTTGAATAGGTTGTTAGTGTTCCCACTGTCAATGATCATGCAGTGATACAACCGCTAATTCAATTATACCTACCAGCTACACTTTACCACCATACACATCTCTAATCTGATGGAATTCATTTCATAAATGGATTATCTATCGCCCTTTTATTCAATAAAAGCTTACATGAGAAAATTGACTTTGCCTTTTTAACACAAACTGAATGTTAATTAGATCATTTATTTGTATACGTACAGTGAGTTTGAAAATTCCCATACAGCACAAGATATTCTCAGAATGTTCTTACAATGTGAGAACATTTTTTTTTTCAGAATATTTGTTTCGGAATGTTCTAATAGCATTTATGGAATTTCAAACTTCAATCTTGTATATTCTGAGTACATTCATTCAATCACATCCTAAGAAAATTCTTCATCAATATACTGAGAATGTTTGAATAGATTATTATACTGAATGTGCTCAGAATGTGCTTGAGATGTCCTTATAATATTATATAACTTTAAAATTTAATGAAAAAGATAGATTATGATTACGGTATAGTGGTGAGAATTATAATAGTAACTATTTTGCATGTTTGATTCTGTTACCCGCCTATGGTAAGCACATCCGAAATTATATATTTAGGCAATCCATTCTTTAGGCATAGAGCGCATGTCCATGCCGCCGGGAAGAGAAGATGGCGGCTAGACGTAAATAAAAAGTACTGTCAAAATGAATGGTCTGTGGTCAACGTTGTATAAGGTTCTATTTTAACATAATTAATTTAAAAAAATAATATGACGTGAAGTCGGAGAACAGTTTTTAATTGCAAACATAGATCCAGGGTACAGAATCAACTAAAACATGGTGTGAGGTTATAAAGAACTAAGACGCACTCAGTAAAGAAACAAGTTTTAAAGCATCTCCTGTAGTTCACACTGACGATGGGTTCGCCAATTTTGCTTGAGACTGGATCATCTTACGAATTAGGTACACCTACTTTGTATAATATATAATTTAAAAATTGTGTTATGTTCAATAGTACCTAAGTCATGCAATATAAACCACCACCACAGTTTGATGTGGATGGACTGGAAAAGTGCAAGAATACTGCAAATCTATAGAATTGTCTAAGCAACATCTCAGGCTTTTACTCACGTGGAAGAAGTTAATGCTGTGAGACGTATCACTATAAAGTGCAAAAAATGTGGACCTGAACATATGGTAGGCAGATGAATGTACAATAAAACTTGCAATTTATCAGATACGGAATCACTTTGCCAAAGTATGCCTTTACAACCAGAATATCTATGCTGTTGGTGACAAACATTGGGCATTGGGATATTGAAATAGCTTTAGAAGTCAAAATCAAGTCCGCGAAAGCAGATCAGAAAGCAACCATACAAGGGAAGGGTCAAAAGGTCTGATCGATGACTTTCAGTTGTAGTTTTGTGTAAGTGCAAGTGAGTGTGGTTTTGTGGCATGTTCTGTCCAATTTAGTTGTATTCTATAAAGGTGTAAGTACTATTGCGTAATGCAATTCCTTTAATGCCTCTGGATCAATAGTCTAGCCAAATTTCTAGTCACTTCAGTGGGGGTAACTTTGTATTTGGTTATTACATTTTCTGGCAGCTCTAAGAACTGTATCTTTATTTATTTGATTTTCATGTTATTGAAATTTTAATTGTTTTATTAATATTTTATTCAGACATTTCTTTGTATTTGTTATAAGTACCGACATACTTACTCTGAATAAATGTGCAATACTCAAATTGTTGACTTATTACGTATCTGAACTTAAGTATACAGGTTTGTGTAGCAATTGGAACAATATGGTAACCTACACAAGGGTGAGTGATTGAAGTTCAAATTTTAGCCTGTTGGGCTTGCTTATACGAAAATATATAAAAGGCCAGTTAAATAGTGGAAAATCAGTAAATTTTGAAGATAATTCCAATATTTCATATGTTTGCATTTTCTTAATTTCTGTATCATTCAAAAAATGTATACAGGGTGTTTCGCATAAGAACCGACACAGAGCAGGGGCATGTAGGTAAACGTAAAATATGGTGATTTAACGCAACCCACCCCTATATTAAGTTGCACCCCTGAGAAGTTATAGGCCTTCAAAGTGTGGTTTCAAATTTCGAAAAAAATCAATATCACTGTAATACTTTAACTTAGAAAAACCAAGTTTAGTACCGGTTTTGAGTGTACCAAGAGCATTAATCAATGGTAAGTAGAGTTCAATTAAGGCATTTGAAAGGGTTTATTAGGGGTGATGCACCCTTAAAATGTCACAATTTTTTAACAGATTGGTGGATTTAAGAAAATATTTCATTTTATGAGGAATTTAACTCTAAAACCTTGTTACTCCTGTTATTTTGAAAAAACTTTGTTGTTTTCAAGAAAAACACGAATAAGTAAAGAAACATATTTTATCAATCTTACTAAAAATCATCGAAAATTAAATATTTGCCAATAAACTTATGTATAGGTCAAATTTGACAATCAAGAAAAAAGTGTGAATAAGTATAATTTATTAGAAAACAGACAACTCAAACTACAGAAATAAAAAAAATGCTATCGATAAGTTGTAGAAATTATTTAACATGATAATTTCACAAGCGTCTATTGAATTTTTGATGATTTTAAGTCACATTAATAATATATGTGTCTTTAGTTATTCGGGTTTTTGTTGAAAACAGTTTTTTGAAAAATAACAAAAGTAAAAAAGTTTTATAATTTACTTCCTCATAAAATGAAATAATAATTTTTTAGATCCGCCAATAAGTTAAGAAATTCTGTCATATTTTTATGGGTGCATCACCACCATTCAACCCTTTGAAATGCTTTAATTGAACTATACTCACCAACGATTAATGCTCTTGGTACACCCAAAAGGTGTACCAAATTTGATTTTTATAAGTTGAAGTATTACTCAGATATTTTTTTTTTCGAAATTAAAAACACCATTTTGTAGGCCTATAACTTCTCAGGGATGCACCTTAGTATAGGAGTAAGTTGCGTTAAATCACCATATTTTAGGTTCCCCTACATGCCCCTGCTCTGTGTCGTTTCTTATGCGAAACACCCTGTACCTATATCTTTTTTTAAAACGCAATGTTCCAATAAGTATATGTATGAACATTTTGAGAAGATTCATTGAATGTTCTTGGAACATTTTCAGAAAATACTGGGAGCTGCTAAAAATATTATAAATAACATTCTAAGAACCTTATTAGTATGACATAATCTGCCCCATTCTCATGTTCATAGAATGTTCTATGAATATATATATATATATATATATATATATATATATATATATATATATATATATATATATATATATATATATATTGTACCTTGTGAGAATGTTCTGGGGATGTTTGAATGTTCTTTAGAAACATTCCTGGTATATTCTCAGAATGTGTCTGTGCTGTCTGGGTTAAAGTCTAAATCCTAAATAATAAAGCGACCTATGAGGTATGTGGACAACATTGTAAGGAATATCAGAAATACAAATTAATTTGATATACCTATTACAAGTAAAATATTAAGCTGAATTAATAATTGTTAAAATTGAACACACTGTATAGCTGTATAGTGTATAGGTATTTGCTATAAAGTAACTACTAGGTACCTACTTACCAGTCTTTACTTGATATTTGAGTGTGGTGGCACAATCATTGATGAGTTGCTGCAGAGTGACTCCATGTTCTGGTATTTTAAGATCCAGCAGTTTAAGCATCTCCTCTGGATGATGGAAATCCAGAATTTTCTCATTTCTGTCATTTGTGCAACGTACAAAATCAAGAAGAATATCGATCACCCGTTGAAGAAACTCCCGGGTAACTGTGACGCTTTCGTTTGGTTTGTACGGAAGGATATCTGAGAAATAAACAATAAGGTTAAAATATTATTACCGTCGTTTTATAAACGAACAGAATTTTAAAACAGCTAAAGTCAATTAATTTATCATTTATATACATCTATTTACAAATAACTTAATCGATATATACCTAATTCTCTAATATAAATTGACCTCTCGTGTATCTGCACTGTAGAAGCGACGAATTTACAAGTCTCCGATAGCCGTGATCGTCTAGTGGTTAGGACCCTACGTTGTGGCCGTAGTAACCCAGGTTCGAATCCTGGTCACGGCAATGTGAAAGCATTGTCACGGAGGAGCAATAATTTTTACTTTTTTTCAAATTTTGATAACTACTTATATACTTAAAATATAAAAATTCATTTAATACAATTTTATAGAATGAAAATTTTCTATTGAATTTCTAAATCTACTACATTTTAATATTTAACAAGTAATTTAATTTAATGTTGTTCATTTTTAACAAAACATATTTAGGCCATTTATTAGAAATGAACAACATAGATGAAGAGGTCTGGAAAGAATATATAAATGTAACAAATATTTGCATGAATCAGAATATTAGTGAATTTTCATTAAGAGATT
Source organism: Tillus elongatus (assembly GCA_964006375.1). NCBI lineage: Eukaryota > Metazoa > Arthropoda > Insecta > Coleoptera > Cleridae > Tillus > Tillus elongatus. The sequence continues at coordinate 145,431,677 of OZ023264.1, read as the reverse complement.
AATAATAAAAAAATATGCTTAATACAACCAATCACAGCTTCAAAATATTTGGTTGTCATGGCAAATCATAGTCTGTGACTGGTCGTCTGAACCCTTAATCAACTAACCATCCTTTAAATAATTATTTCAGCTTTGTGAAACTGGGCATTGGTGGCTAAAGGTGCCCCCGTTTCTCCTACAGTTGATAATTAATAAAGGGTATTTATCTTGGTGAAGTTTAAAATTTGGTAGAGCTTAAGAATGGGACAACAGAGGTTAGGTGGACTAGCCTTCATGCATAAGGATCAGAGCGTTTCTAAAAATGACAAAAAGGTTTTGGAGCGACTTGCGAAACAAAACAAAAACTCTGGACGCAGCAAGTGCGTTATGGTAGTGAATTTTCATAAAAATGTTTTTAATTGCAAATATGTGTGTTTCCTTTTTAAGAAAGCAGGCATCAATTTTGGTTACCAGTATAACCTATATAGTAAAAACAATGTGCCATGTTTCATAAAAATAACTTTATTGTGTGAAAATGTACAAAAATTTCCAAAAGTAAACTTAAAGTGTTCCCGGAAAAACTCGTTTCTTGGTCAACCTTATAGGTTAATAGCAAATTGAGCTATTCAAATTTGAAGCATTTAATGAAAATTCGCTACCATAACGCACTTGCTGCGTCCAGAATTTCTTTTCTTACAAACATGCATCGCTGAAAAATTCAAAAATGCAATAACATAAGGCGTGTTTGATTTAAAAAAAAAAGAAAATTTGTATCACCAACGACTTATGGGCCAGCCTGTGATTGTAGAAATATTTTTTTAAGATGTAGCTCAAGACACCCTATAATTAATATATACAAATTTTCTTCATATCTTGTATAATAACGGATATATTGAGCTTTATTGATTTTTTACGAAAATTCGACAAAAATTATATACTATTAAACGATAAACTCTAAAGCTAAGGCTACTGCCAAGCATCAGAGAAAGGGTCTATTTGAAATGAATTTTCTGGAAACATTTTAGTAAAATGAAGGACAATGACGGTTGAAACTAAGACTTCAGAGTTTGTAAAAGATCCTTCTTGAGACATTTGATTTCCATAGTCCGTATTAGATTCAAGTTCTTTGCTTAAATGTTGCCGATTTTGACGTTTTAAATCGCAACTTTGACGTTTTGAGGAAAACCCCAATTTATTTTTCTTTAAATGCCCATAACTTTTTTGTCTTTTGACCTACATAGCTAAATTTTGGTAGGTGGCTTACCTATAAGGATATTAACTAGCGTACCAAATTTGGTTGCCCTTACTTTGTTAATTCCGGAGATATAAATTTTTTTCGAAAGAAAACACAAAATTTTCCGGGAAAACCTGAGCAGATTTTCCTAGCTAACAAACTTATCCAAACCATTTGCAAAAGGAATTTTTCCACCAAATTTAGTCAAAATCGGCCTATTATTTTTTGAGTTATCGGTGTGATACATACATATATATATATATATATATATATATATATATATATATATATATATATATATATATATATATATATATATATATAAACATATAAAAATTGAAAATTGATGTGTGTTCTAGGGGGCCTAGTTCGCGGTCATTTGAAGAAATTTTTTCAAAATTCAAAAGTCTGGATCTCCTCATTAGTGAATTTTTTTTAAGAAAATTCACTAAAAACAGAACCCTGGCATTACTCTGATTTCGAGTTTGATTTTTAGTGAATTTTCGTAGAAAAATTTAACTAATGGAGAGATCGGGACTTTTGAATTTTGAAAACATTTTTGCCAACCAGCGCGAATTAGGACTCCTAGAACCCATATCAGTTTAAATTTTTACATGTATATATATATATATATATATATATATATATATATATATATATATATATATATATATATATATATATATATATATACAGGGTGGCGCACTGAAAACGAAACAGACCGATTTGGGTCCAGATAATTTTTTTTTAAGAAACGCTGAAACACGTCAATTTTAATATTGAGGGGGACATGTTTTGACATAAAACTCAACTTTGTCACATCAACCCCTTAAGGGTGGTGATAACAACCCTTATATTTTAAATAGGGAACATGGGTCGAGTGTTACATCATTTGAAAGCTCTTTCTTTTCTGAATTCAGCACACAAATTTTTTTTTGAAGTTTTATTAACTCGTTTTAAAATTATTGGTTGGAGTTGCAAGAACGTATTTCATTCATTGTGATAAGAAATGCACCAATTACTCAATTTTTCGTTAAAAAAACCTAAAAAACAAAACCAAACGTTCAAAAATGTTTATTCAGTTAAGTAAGTGTTCAAATTGTTGACCACCAGCTTCCATACAAAAGTACAAATTGTGTTCAAAACGAGTTCTGACATTCTGGAGCATTTGTGGAGTTATTAGACGGCATTCTTCAACAATGCGTCGTCGTAATTCTTCCAGAGACTCCGGTTCTGTTGCGTAAATTCCACTCTTTAAATGGCCCCATATAAATAAGTCTATAGGAGTTATATCCGGTGATCTAGGCGGCTACTCAATAGCACCTCTACGCCCAATCTATTGTCTTGGAAACTCTCTGTTAGAAAACTCCCTAACGCGTTGTGACAAATGCGGAGGAGCTCCATCTTGTTGAAACACTAATTGGTTTTCTTGACAGCCATCATCATTTTCAACAATGTCAATTAATAGAGGGTAAACGATATCTTCTAGTAACTCCAAATACGTTTCGCCACTCAAATTGCCATCAAGAAAACGATCGATAAAACGGTTTCCAAAAATGCCAGTCCAGTCATTCAATTTCTGTGGAGTTTGAGTGTGGACTTTGTGAAAATTTATTGGATTATTATCTGCCCAATAACGACAATTATGACGATTGCCTGTAGAGTTTAATAAAAACACACACTCGTCTGAAAAACAGATATTGAACAGAAAGTTCCCGTTATCAGCTATTCGTGCAGTCATAACTTCACAAAACTGCAGCCGCCGATCAAAACCATCTTCGTTCAGTTGTTGTACAAGATGAATTTTATACGGGTGAAATTTATGATGCTTCAATATTCGCTGAATAGTTCTTTTTTTTATGTTTGAAACAGTGGCCAATTTTCTCGTGCTCAAAGTTGGGTCTGCAGCAATTTGTCCTAAAACTTCAATCTCAGTAGTCTCATTTCTAACCGGAAATTCACGTTCAGGATCCCGTTTTCTGTTGGCTACTGAACCACTTTGTCGAAACTTTGCAACTAACTCCAAAATGTATTTTCTGTTAACATGTCTGTTTGGATGTCGTTCATTAAACAAATTTGCGGTACGGTTGGCACAGTCATCGTTTTTGAAAAAAAGAATAATTATTTCAACTCTTTCTTCTACAGAATACACCATTGTGAAATTAGTTTTCGGTAGTACTACCAAGTATCAAACCGACCGATAAACTGAAATAATAAACCGCATTTCTCTCATTTCGATAAGAAATGTTCTGATAGTCAATTTTTTGTTTACAAACCAACACAACATTGACTATCAGCACATTTCTTATCGGAATGAGTGAAATGCGTTTTTGCAGCTTCAATTGTGAATAATTTTTAAACGAGTTGATACAACTTCCAAAATAATTTGTGTGTTGAATTCAGAAAAGAAAGAGATTTCAAATGATGTAACACTCGATCCATGTCCCTATTTAAAATATAAGGGTTGTTATCACCACCCTTAAGGGGTTGATGTGACAAAGTTGAGTTTTATGTTAAAACCTGTTCCCCTCAATATTAAAATTGACGTTTTTCAGCGTTTCTTTAAAAAAAATTTCTCTGGACGTAAATCGGTCTGTTTCGTTTTCTATGCGCCACTCTCTCTCTCTCTCTCTCTCTCTCTCTCTCTCTCTATATATATATATATATATATATATATATATATATATATATATATATATATATATATATATATATATATATATATATATATATATATACATAATGGGCCGATTTTGATCAAATTTGGTACGAGTTCTGTAAACCCTTAAGTTTTAGCTTCAACCGCCATTGTCCTTTATTTTACTAAAATATTTACGGAAAATTCATTTCAAATAGACCCTTTCTCTGATGCTTTGGCAGTAGTTTTAGTTAAGTTGATGGTTTAACGGTCAATAATTTCTAGCTGATTTTCGTAAAAAAAAAGTTGATATTGAGGAGACCGCGACTTTTGAATTATAAAAAGATTTCTTTACACATGTGCAAACTAGGCCCCCTAGAATGCATATCCGGGTTTAGTTTCAATTTTTATCTGTTTACGTATATACAGGGTGACGCATTTCTACGGTAAAACTAAATATAATTGTTATTATACAAGATACGAAAAAAAATCGTATACGCTAATTGTAGGGTGTCTTAAGCTGCATCTTACAAAATTATTTTGACAATCACAGGTGGCTCATAAGTCGTTGGTGATACTTACAATTTTTTTTCGAATATCCTTTATATTATTGCATTTTTTTGAAATTTTTATCGAAATATGATGCATGTTTGCAATAAAAAAATATAGACGCAGTAACTGCGTTTTGGTGGCGAATTTTCATTAAATGCTTCAAATTTCAATAACTCAATTTGCTAATAATCTAAGGCTCGTTGGCTACAAAACGAAACATTTAAAGTTTATTTTCGGAAAATTTTTGTACATTTTCAAATAATAAGTTATTTTGGTGAAATATGGTACATTGTTTTTACTATATAGGTTATACCTGTAACCAAATTCATGCCTGCTTGCATTAAAGAGACATATTTGCTATGTAAAACATTTTTATGAAAACGTACTTCCGCAACGCACTTTCTGCATTCAGACTTTTATTATTTATTACATTGGCCTTGTTATGAATTTTATTTTAGGTTACATAAAAAAGTTCATGGAATTTCTCTCCTAGTATATTTAGTAAGGATTTACACTGATTATTCTCTTATCCTAGTGCATAGAAAGTCTATCATCGATCATATTGGATATATAGGTGATTTATCAGCGGCTGTGTTTAAGACCCAGGGGTGTTTTATAGGATTCCTAAGGGACGCTTTCGCATGTGGTGGATTTAGTCTTTTGCACAGCCCCTTTTTAATAGGGCATCCTACGAATACTACTTAATCTCTCCCATAAATGCCTCTCTCTGCATATAAGAGAATAAAGCAGGTTTTGTTGCGGATTCTTTTTTCGACTAGGTTCGTCTTTATTTTTATAGCTTCGTTGTCTTCTGGCATTCATGTCTGGTAAACATTATTTGCGTTTAACACCTACTTCATTTTTATTTAGTTTAATAGGTATATCAGTTGTTATTATATTGTCAAAAATGTTGTAGAACAGGAAGCAGAATCACCACAAGAACCACAAAAATATAACACGAGTCAGTCATTCAATATTGTGTTATTATTGTTCATTGTTCAGTTCCTTTGTTATCTTGTCTAATTGTTATCGTTCAAAAAATTTTAGGTCAAATTTCATCATGCCACACTAGCATAGCATGGCCCAACGAACAGTATATATTTTTTTAACAACACACCACGAGGGCTCACAGCCTAAATACTATCGTACCGTGGGTGTCGACAAGGAGGAAAGAGGCAATTTGTTAATTCTGGACTTGAAGGTTTGAAGGTTCGGGGGAGAAGGAAAAATATGTGCCGGCAAGGAATTCCACAACTTGGAAGTCCTCGGGACAAAAGAGCGGGCATAACAAGATGTTCTATGTCTGGTGACCTGGACAGTAAAAGGGTGCATTCGCTCTGTTCCCCTGGTAGATCTGTTGGGGCCAGCAGGTGGAGGAACTATGGAAGAAAGCTCCTCTGAGCAGTGCCCGTGCAGATATTTATAAAAGAGAGAGAGGTCACCAACGGCAAGTCGGTGGGCAAGCGATGGCAGTCTTTGGGTGAGGGTAGAGTAACCGATGAGACGTATAGATCACTTTTGAATATCGAGTGTAGAAGCGGCAGCAGCACCCCAGATGTGGGAGCAGTATTCGAGGTTTGGTCTTATTTGTGAAGTATATAAGATATAGAGATTAGCTGGTGAAAAGTATTTGCGAGCCCGGAAGAGGAAACCTAATTTCTTAGCAGCCGCTTCTGCAATTGATGTGACATGTTAGTGCCAATTGAGATTTCGATTCACAGAAATGCCAACAAGTGAAAAGGACTCATTACTTTGAATAACTTGGTTGTTTATTGTGATGGGTCTAGGACTGGTGTATCTATTATGAGAAAGAAAGCAAGACTGTGATTTGGTGGGATTGAATTGTACAAGATTTCTACTTCCTCAGTCTAATATTTTTTGGAGATCCACGGAGATAGAACCCTCCATGAGTCTGCGATCCTCATTTAATTGGACTAAAGAGACAGGCTTAGAATATTGTATATTTGAGTGGAGGGTGCTGTCGTCCGCGTAACTGTGAACTGGGTTGGATGTGCTAGAGAGGAGGTCATTGATGTGGAGGACAAACAAAGTAGGGGCTAAAGCTGAACCTTGAGAAACTCCTGCATTAATTGGATACAGTTTAGAGGAATGGCCATCCACGACAACAGAAATGCTCCGGTTGGAGAGGAAATTTGCTGTCTACGTACAGAGTTTTGCTGGTAGGCCATAGGCCGGTAGTTTATTTAGCAGCGCTGCGTGCCAGACCTGGTCGAATGCTTTGGATATGTCTAGAGCGACAATCTGGGATTCACCGTGTAGTTCCATAGACGTGTTCCAAGAATGGGTGACAAAGGAAAGGAGGTCGGCAGTTGATCTGCGCTGACGGAATCCATACTGATTGTCGTGAATTAGACTGTGTTTTTCAAGAAATTTTAGTAATTCGGTGTTTATATACTTTTCCATGCATCCAGATTTTTTTAAATGAATTTGGGGGAAAAACACTCAGACCCGTGATTTTTTATTTTTAGGGTGACACATTTTAAGCATATTTTCCGACCCACCGACCCATTGCTTCAACCCGCTAGGGGGAAACAAATGTACCCTTAAAATTTCAAATGGAAAGTGTGGTCGAGAAATGCATTATTTCAAAGGCTACACAATTACCTTTCCAATGATGCCTTATTTGTTGGATTTTATTGCAACAGTTAAAGAAAAACGGCTTTACAAACTTAAACCCCATAGTTTTGACATCAATGAAAAATTCACGTAAGTTTCAGTTCTTAGGAGTGAAAACAACCAAAATTTGTTGACATCTTTGCGTTGAGATAATTTAAATGTGTGTTAAATATTACAAATTATTAAAAGAAAATAAATAAACTTGATTTTTTTTTTAACATTTATTAAAACTTAAATTTAAAGAGTGTTGAAAATGTGAAAATGTAAAAAAGTGCACTTATTGGAACCGCAAATGTTAAATAATAGGTTTGGGTCTTCAATTAAACGCTGGCTCATTTCTGAACAAAATTCGAACCTTCTATTTGGATCATCTTCATTGAGTTCCTGGATTAATTAAACTTTGTATGGATGAAATTTGTACATTTTTAAAATCCTTTGTATGGAAGAAAGGGAAACTCCTGAGACTGAGCTAGTTGACGCGTATTTTGAGTTGACTCCAAAGCAACATGCCCTAAACCTAAAACACCAGCTTCCACAGGTTCGTTTCTGATTTATCACCTTGGCCGATGTTTCACATTACAGAAGGATCCAGTATCGACAGACACTTCCCATTTAAAATTTTAAGGGTACATTTGTTTCCCGCTAGGGGATTCAAGGGGTAGGCTGGAAAATATGCTTAAAATGTGTTCCCCTAAAAATAAAAAATCACGGGTCCGAGCGGTTTCCCCACAAATTCACAAAACAAAAGCTGGATGGATACTTTTCTTTGGGCCATATCTGTATATATATATATATATATATATATATATATATATATATATATATATATATATATATATATATATATCACGAAAAAGTGAAAGGGGTACCCTGGAAATCGAACTCAGTACCCTACGGTTCAGAGACACACATTCTTACCCCTGGACCACCGAGGTTCTTTTTTTTTCAATTTATAATTTATTTATAATGTGCAGGTATTATTTTTGTATGTGGTTCTGCATCATTGTATTGTACAATGTTTCTTTAACGTCGTTGTATTTCGGCGACTATGACCAGCCACCGACGCCAGGGAGCCGTTTCATCTCACTGTTCACACCTACTCTACTGGGACGTACCAACACACGTTCAATATGTTTCTAACACGACGGAGCTCTACCACATTATTCTCCACACTGTATCATTTTGGCTACCGCAATTTACCCATAAATTTGATTATAAGTTTGTATTTATGGCTTAACTAACAATTTTTTGATGGAAAATCATCTTTCTAATTTATTATCGAATTTAGTTATTTTGTGAAAATTTTCGCTATCATAACATAACGCACTTGCTGTTTCTCGACTTTTTATTATAGATATTATAGCGTTTTTTTAGAGCAGACCGAGCACGTATTCAAAGAGAAATTTTTTAGAATTAATGTATATTTCAGAGCACTCACTGTATGTACGTTCTTGCGTAAAAAGTTTCATTCTGATATGTTATTTAATGTGCAGCTATTTAATTAGGAAGTTTTTATTGCATAACATACAATGTAGTTTGGATTCCGTTCATTCTATAACGTTGGGGATGAAATAGCTAAACCAGGGTTCGAAACGGGCAACATCTGTTCTAAGATGTTGTAGTCTGTTCAGAGCGGGAGGGTTGTAATATCGCAAAAATCATTGCAACAGTGGCGTCTCACACATTCAGGCCCGTGTGTGCATATTATGTATTACGGTACAGTATTGTCTCAAAATTACCCTATATTTTGTTTAAAGATGTCAAAGCGTGTATTCGCTTAAAGATTATTTAAAATATACACACTTACTGTGACCTTTAATTTCGCTTCAATTCCACCTTCTTAAAAGTCCATCTTCTCTTTTTACCAATATTTCTGCATATTACATCGGTCTCCATCATACATGATTTTTTTCTCACATAATCTTCAGTTATTCAATAATTCATATTTTAAATACCTTACAAACAATTTTGAGATCATTATCCGATAAAGATTAAATGGTCAGACAGATAATAGCAAAATGTATTTGCATTTGTTGACTTTTTGCAAATAAAATCAAATCAGATCAAACCAAACTTTATTCTATAATCAAGTAGTAAACAACTTATCAGACTAATCGAGACATCAGAAATTAAAAAGTCTGTAAGCACCAAGTGCGTTATTATAGTGAATTTTCATAAAAATGTTTTAAATAGGAAATATCTTTTTTTAATGAAAGCAGGCTCCAAGTTTGTTACCAGTATAACATATATAGGAGAAACCATTTACCATATTTTATCAAATAAGCTCTTCGACAAAACTCCCAAAAAAGTGTTTTGCATAAAAATTAACAAACAATTTTTTCACGAAAATCCGAAAACATTTTTTTAAATAACTCATTAAACATTTATTATTGTGCCCTTCACTTCTGAAACACAAAATACAGACTGTTCTATTTTAACCAATTGAGTTACGACAGTTTGATTTTTTAAATTCAGTTACTCCCTTAGAGCGCCCGGTGCATGGGATCTCGATTTTTTCATGTAATAATATAAACGAAGACCTGTCTGAATGCGTCATTTGCATTAGACTCCAATTTTTTTGGTAAAAACGCCGTATCACAATTTTTTATATGTGCCAAAAATGTGAAAAGTTGCAAAACAATTGAAATTACTCGAAAACCAACGTGCATTACAATTCGATGGAAAATGCAATAATATAAGGGTTCGATTTAAAAAAGAAAATTTGTATCGCCAACGACTTATGGGCCACACATTGTCGAAATAATTTTTATAAGACGCCGCTCAAACTGCGGCTCTTCAAATTTGAAGCATTTAATGAAAATTCTCTACCATAACGCACTTGCTGCGTCCGGAATATATGTTCTCATAAACATGCAATATATTTCTATGGAAAATGAAAAATGCAATAATATTAGGCGTGTTCGATTAAAAAAAAAGAAAATGTTTATCACCAACGACTTATTGGCCATCCTGTGATTGTAGAAATATTTTTTAAGCTGTAGCTCAAGACACCCTATAATTAACGTATACAATTGTTTCTCGTATCTTGTAGAATAACATTAATCTTGAGCTTTACAGTAGAAATGCGTCACCCTGTGTGTATATATATATATATATATATATATATATATATATATATATATATATATATATATATATATATATATATACTCAAAAACTTATGGGAAAGCCGTCAGTTGCAAAATAAAACTCTTTATTAAATGCCGAGCTTTCGGAAAAGTTTATACCATTCTCAAGGCTACAAAATGGAAACAAAAAAGTTTACAGTTTACATAGGAAAAATATAAAAGTTTAGAATACTTACATATAACCTGAGTTTTACTATAACTAATTATGGAATAACAAACATGAAAAAAACCTTTTTGTAAATTTGAGTGAAGTCGAAAAGTGCCAAACTGAGATATGGAGCTAACTATTATGTATTTGAATTTGTTTTTTGTTTTTGTCTAGGAAATATAAATAGGGGTAGTGATTGCTAAAATTATTATCTTTCTTTAAGTTTATTAAATTGTCGTTAAAAGTGATATACGTTTACAAAAAAGAACTTGCGCTCTGTCTGAATATAATCTCGACACTGGCCACAATATAAATTTTGGTAATGTTTCTATTTTACACTGTGAAACCTTAAGTAATAAAAGAATGTGCTTAGAAGAATTTGAAATTACTTTTAACGACAATTAAATAAACTAAATAATTTTAGAAATCACTACCCCTATTTATATTTCCTAGACAAAAACAAAAAACAAATTCAAATACACAATAGTTAGCGTCATATGTGAGTTTGGCACATTTCGACTTCGCTCAAATTTACAAAAAGGTTTTTTTCATGTTTGTTATTCTATAATTAGTTATAGTAACTCACGTTATATGTAAGTATTTTAAACTTTTATATTTTTCCTATGTAAATTGTAAACTTTTTTCTTTCCATGTTGTAGCCTTGAGAATGGAATAAACTTTTCCAAAAGCTCGGCATTTAATAAAGGGTTTTTATTTTGCAGCTGACGGCTTTCCCACAATTTTTTGAGTAAATAACTATGTTACCGTCACAAGAACTGAATATATATATATATATATATATATATATATATATATATATATATATATATATATATATATATATATATATATATATATATATACTGTTCAGCCTTGAGCAGACAGCATCAACATTACTAGACCAGGAGAAAACTAGCAGTTATTGTTCCGAGAAATGATGTGGAGACAACAGAAGGTTTTCCTTTATGTGGATCCCTCCTCTCCGAGGTCCAGTCTGTCTGTCTGTGATGCCTTGAAGGGCCCCTAGGCGTTAAAGTGTCCCTGTTAATCCTTATATAAATTGAAAAAAAGAAACAAAAAAAACAAACAAAAAACAAAAACAAAAAAAGCAAAAAAAACACCAAAAAAATAATTTAAAAACAAAAAAAAACACCAAAAAAAAATTTAAAAAAACAGCAAAAAAAAACAAATACAAAAAAAGGAAAAAAAAATTTCTTATTTATAATAAATATGTGTATATATGTAAGTATGTATATATGTGTGTATTTACAAACTTAGTGTAAAGGAAAATGTTAAACTTTAATTATTTTAAAATATATACGTACATTTCTGTGTAGGTATGCGTAATTAAGTGTGTACATGCTGAGATTGTATTTACGTTATTAAAAATAACAGACATAATAAAGGAAAAAAATACAAATCTCAAACGAGAAGTTAAAAAATCTGTGGCTAATGACAATTCCGTCGAGGCCATACCATCTTTTTTTTACCACCACCACCACCACAACAGAAGGTAAAGAGCTACGATTGAATAACACTGATGTCAACACGCGCACGCAACTGAGTACTAAAATGGACCAATTGCGTTTTATCATAGTTTATAATCATACTGTTTTTTTGTACATTAGCTGCTGAATTCAGGTAAAACGTTATTAATTTTATTATAGAGAGATGGAAAATTGACGTATGGTCAGCGTACATGAATACCAGTCCATTCGATATATATTTTGGCAAGTCATTAACATAAAGCAGGAACAGCAGCGGGCACAAAATGCTTCCTTGTGGAACGCCAATGTTTATAACTTTTTAGGCATTACCCATCCCAACAACAAGTTTTCTGCTAGGGAGAAATGACCGAATCCAGTTGGTCTAATTCCAATATAATGCAGTTTGTCACAAACAAAGCTAGAATTTATCGTGTCGAACGCACGGGACAGATAAAAAAATAACCCCACGGTATATTCCTTCAAATTCATTTTTGTCAGTGTCGCCTGCACAAATTCAGTCACAGCTGATTCCGCAGAATAAAGAATTTGTTGTTAGCTCATCTAGCTGGGCTACAATTTGTCATTTCTTTAGAAATAAACAGAATGCAGACCTACTGTTTTAAATAAAATACTATTTACAGACAAACCTACCTTTTCTCGTCGGAATAGATTCAACAAACAGATGTTTGGGAATGAACATCGTCATGTAGCAGTAGAGCGTCATCTCCAAAATGAATTGAAAATTAATGTTTAGTGTGGAATAGTCCGATATAATATCTTAGGTTCATATGAATCACCAAAAAATCTAAATAGAAATTCATACCTAAATTTTCTATTAAACGAGTTCCGAGATCTCTCATCGGTTAATCTTAAAGCAAAATATATATTTTATGCAAGACGGTGCACCGGCACACTTCTCTGTTTAAGTGCGAAATTACCTAAATGAAAGGTATCTTCAAAGATGGATAGCCTCTGACAGCCTAATCCCTTGGCCAGCTCGTAGCTCAGAGTTTAAACCACTAGAGTTTTTCTTTGAGCCTACCTTAAATAAATGTAAGGCTAGATGTATTCTCACCATAATTAGAATCGCAGACCATTTTCGCTCTAATTACAGCTCATCAGTACGGTATACCAATTACAGCGAGAACACGCCTACAAAGTAATACGGCTATGGTAGCCAGCCTCTTAGAACATTGTGAGATGTAAGACAGGCTCGCCATCTCGGTGCGGAACCAGGTAGTATGTTGTTACGACAGCTCCAAATAACACAACATGTTATAAAATAGAGACTGTGTACAACCAACTAACAATTTTCCAAATGGTAAGCCCTGGCCCATTTATTTCCTAATATAGGGACAATGTATGTAAGGATATATATATTCTCACCATAATTATAACCGCAGATCGTACTGACGATATATAATTAGAGCGAAACCGGTCTGCGGTTCTAATCACGGTGAGAATATATGTAGCCTTACATACATTGTCCAATATTAAGGAAGAAATGGGCCAGGGCTGACAATTAACAAAATTGTTAGATGGTTGTACTCAGATTCTATTTTATAACATTTTGTGTTATTCGGAGCTAACGTGACCATACTACCTGGTTCCGCACCGAGATGGCGCCCCTGTAGTACATCTTATAATGTTTTACGTTAAATCAGTTGTCTACAGTGACACGATAAACACCCGCGAGGCAAATTTTTAAATCTGGTTCGACCAGAGATTATGTAGGTTTTTGAAATAATATAAATATGTGATGACAATGTTGGCCGTATCAGTAAAAGGAAATATGACCCTATATCAACAATATTATAATATTAGAGTAGAGATTTATTAGAGTAGAAACCGAACCCACAGTGTATTTTATATTATGGGCCGTATCTTTTATAATAAATAAATATCGATCCCTTCTGGCGGCGCCACTGAATTGAAGCAGGAATTGAAACCACGGAGGGAAGTTTAGGTTTAATTAAAAGTCCCTTGAGCCCATTCGTGCGTTTATAAGTCTAGTGTGCCAGTTCAACAATGTGCACTTGTTCCTTTGGAATTTCAATTTGCTTTTCGTGTTGTTGTGTTTTGACGTGTAAATAAAACGTTCTTTGTTTATCTTGATCAATCTTTTTCAAAACTTATCTGATCCATCCTTTTATTAAAATTATGCGTATTTATAACAGCGGCAGAGGGAGCAAGTGCGTTATTAGTGTCTGAAATGGTGAAATTTGGAAATCGCTAGTGTAAACTTAGACTTTGTTAAATATATTTCAAGATAAATAACATAACATAACCTACTGTTTGTTTATTTTTGTTATGTCGACAGATTTCCGAGACTATGATCCATCAGCGACGTCAGAGAGCAGTTTCACCAAGCTGGATATTTTGTTGAATCCTCTTCTTTTGTATGCTGGGTATGGATAAATCACGCCTCCAATATGGTACACGGGAGCGACAGTTTACGCCTCCTTCAAAGTGCGGAAAGTGCAGTCTTGCGCAGACACAATGACGAATTTTCGAACTTAGTGGGTGATAGCACATGAACGCTAAATGAGTTGAGTTTAAGTGCATTTTCTTTAAAAAAAAAAACAGTAATGAGGAGATCCGACTTTTAAACTTAACAACATTTCTTCAAATGAGCGCAAACTAGGCCCTCTAGAACACATATCCGGAGTCAGTTTTAATATATATATATATATATATATATATATATATATATATATATATATATATATATATATATATATATATATATATATATATATATATATATATTTGTGTGTGTGTGTATATCACACCGATGACTCAAAAAATACTTGGCCGATTTCAATCAAGTTTGGTGAGTACCTTCCTTTTGCAAATAGCATGGATAATTTCTTATCCACGCAAATCGTCCCCGGTTTCCACGGAAAATGTTGTGTTTTCTTTTGGAAAACTTTTATATCTCAGGAAATAGCAATGTTGTGGCTACCAAATTTGGAATTAGGGTTTATATCATAAAAAGTTAACTGTGTGCCAAAGCTTAGATCTGTAGGTTAGAAGAATAAAAAGTTATAGGTATTTAAAGGCAAAAATTTTGGGTGCCACTGACCTGACCTGACCTGACCTGACCTGACCTGACCAAAGTAGCGCCCGAAAACAACATATTTTGTGTAGATAACAAAACCTATTTTATATTACAGACAAACGATAAGTTTCTTTGGACCAAAAATGTCAAGAAATTCCACAAAAAATACTTTCAATTTTTGTTGTTTTTCCTCTTAAAACGCCAAAGTCGCGATTTGAAACATCAAAATAGGCAATTTTAAGGCAAATAACCTGAAGCGAATACGGCTTATGTAGAGAAAATGTCGCAAAAAGTTTATTTTATAAACCCTAAAGGTTCAGCGTCAACCGTCATTGTCCTTCATTTTACTAAAATATTTCCAAAAAATTCATTTGAAATAGACCCTTTCTCTGATGCTTTGACAGTAGTTCTAGTTATAGAGTCTATAGTTTAATAGTCTCTAATTTTTAGCGAATTATCTTAGAAAAGAGCTTAATAGATCCGTTAATATACAAGATACGAGAAAAATTCTTTATGTTAATTATAGCTTGTCTTGAGCTGCATCTTATAAAACTATTTTTGAAATCACAGGGTGGTCCATAAGTCGTTGGCGATACAAATTTAATTTTTTAAATCGAACACCCCCTTATGCATTTTTGCATTTTTCATGGTAATATAATACATATTTGTGAAAAAAATCTGGACGCAGCTAGTGCGTGTTAGTACATGTATACGTATTCGGAGCGAAAATGGACGGTATATTTTCGAATTTTAGATTCAAGAAATTGAAATTCAAACGATTCAGGAAGAGGTTTTTTAACGACCCCCTCAGAAGAACTTGCCAGAAGATAGTCCAGCAGCGTCTATCACAGTCGGCGACATGTCTTACCCCGACCAACTCAAGGCCTTCCACACCCAACAGTCACTTTCATCCTACTGGGGGAGCCTTGCCAACTACTAGACATCTTTCTCAACCGGCCCAGACTAATAACGGCTTCGCGCAGGTGACGCAGCAATCCGTCAATAATCACATGTCGCCTAGTCATAACCATACATTGTCACACAGGGAGTCAATGAACTTTCATTCCTTTGGCAGTAGGCAAGTTCATACATTATCTGCTTCAACACACCACATCAATAGGACATCTGACAAGACCGATCTGAGATCTTCAGAAGAAAAATGGAACTCATCATCTTCTACACTCGGCAGTCATGGCAGTTCACAAGCACTCGTAGTACAATCTATACCAACAGAAAACAACAATGTAGCCAAATTTGCAGCCCCTCACCCATTAGATAACCTACCAAATAGCCAGAATAGCAGTTCAAAGGATGGAAAGGAATTGCATACACCTAGTTCAACACCCACCACATCAAGAAAGAGCAGGAGACGATCGAACTTATTCACACCATCAAAGAAAGGGGAGGAGAAACTGAAAAACGGTGGTGATTTCGGTAGTGGAAGGGCTATACCATTGAAACAAGGTTATTTATATAAGAGAAGCAGTAAGCCTCTTAATAAGGAATGGAAGAAGAAAAATTGTTTGTCTGTCGGTCTGTATGTCTGTCTGTTTGTAGCCACGATGACTTTAGAACGAATGGAGATATCGTCTTCGAATTTGGTACATAGTTAGCAATCGACAAACTAACGGTTCAGATTGTTTTTGGGTAAAATATCTTTAAGGGTTAGGTGATGAATGGGGGTGATTTGATGAAAATGGATAGTTTTTCGTTAAAACTCGAGTAATATAACGTTTTAGGGTTTATTTATTAGAAAACTTTCAATTTCATCAAACATTTGGTATTCTGTGCTGAAATTAAATTAGGGGTTGAATGTGTGGGGGTGGAATATTGTTGACCAAAATTTCGAAACTTTTTTCTTGCTAAAACACCGTAAAATGTCTCAAAACCTATACAAAACTTGATGCTGCAACGAAAATGTTTTGCCTGTCAGTCTGTCGGTCGGTCGGCCTGTCGGCAGGTACGTCTGTCTGTTAATAGGCGCAATAACTTTCGAACGAATCGAGATATCATCTTCAAATTTGGTATCCAGTTAGCACGCGATAAAGGAACGATTCGAATTGTTTTTTGGTAAGATCGGTTCAGGACGTAGGTGATAAATAAGGGGTGATTTGGTGAAAATTGACATTTTTTCAATAAAAGTCGAGTAATATAACGTTTCAAAAGTTTATGTGCACAGGAATACATGTATTTTCTTTGTGATCAAGTCATGGGGCTCTAAATTCATTCCATGAGAATGTCTTTCTGAAGAGAATAAATTATCACAGCTATTGTTGTATTTTAGAAAATAATACATTTATTTTCATATGCTTATTTCATTTAATTCTGACCATTGACAAGTTAAATACTTATATATGATAAATAATTTGCAAAACCGAACTATTGTTTAAGGGATCCAAGTCAATAAGTTACTTAGTGAGGTTAAAAAAAATAAAATTGGCATTAAAGGACATTATTTTGAAAACCTACACTGCACATAAAATCTTCCATTTGTGATCGGGTACCAAAAATATTAGCTCAGTGTAATAATTACCCATATTTAAATTCCAAATTGAATGTTTCAAAGTGAATTATCTCAAAACACGAGAAAAGGACTTAGTATCTTCTTGCATGGGCCCTTCAATTACTTTTTGACCAGCCTATATAAGAAAATAATAAACTGATTACAAGGAAAAATAGGATAACTTCCAGAGTTTACTGAACGCAACGAAGTCAAAAATCATCCCAAACAATTCAGACATATCTTCCAACCTACACAGAAAAACTTCGGGACGCAGCAAGTGCGTTATGGTAGTGAATTTTCATTAATATGTTTTTAATAGCAAATATGTGTGTGTGTTTTTCAGAAAGCAGGCATCAAATTTGATTACCAGTATAACAGATATAGTAAAAAAAAAACAATGTGCCATGTTTCATCAAAATAACTTTCTTGTTTAAAAACGTATAAAATATCCGAAAGTAAACTTAAAGTGTAACCGAAAAAATCCGTTTCTTGGTCAACCTTATAGGTTAATAGCAAATTGAGCTTTTCAAATATGAAGCATTTAATCAAAATTCGCTACCATAACGCACTTGCTGCGTCCAGAATTTCTTTACTTACAAACATGCATTATATTTCGATGGAAAATGCAAAAATGCAATAACATAAGGCATGTTCGACCAAAAAAAAAAAATGTATCACCAACGACTTATGGGCCACACTGTGATTGTAGAAATAGTTTTTTAAGATGTAGCTCAAGACACCCTATAATTAATGTATACAATTTTTTTCATATCTTGTATAATAAGGGATATATTGAGCTTTATTGATTTTTTACGAAAATTTGACAAAAGTTATATACCATTAAACGATAAACTCTATAGCTAAGACTACTGCCAAGCATCAGAGAAAGGGTCTATTTGAAATGAATTTTCTGGAAACATTTTGATAAAATGAAGGACAATGACGGTTGAAACTAAGACTTCAGGGTTTGTAAGACATTCTTCTTGAGACATTATCTTTCCCTAGCCCGTATTAGATTCAAGTTCTTTGCTTAAATGTTGCCAATTTTGACATTTTAAATTGTCACTTTGACGTTTTGAGGAAAACCCAAATTTATTTTTCTTTAAATGCCCATAACTTTTTTGTCTTTTGACCTATAGCGCTAAATTTTGGTAGGTGATTTATTTATAGTAATATAAAACGAGGTACCAAATTTGGTTGCCCTTACTTTGTTATTTCCGGAGATATAATTTTTTTTCTAAAAACACAAAATTTTCCGGGAAAACCACGGACAATTTTCCTGACAAACAAACTTGTCTAAGCCACTTGCAAAAGGAAGGTATTCACCAAATTTTATTAAAATCAGCCCATTATTGTTTGAGTTATATATATATATATATATATATATATATATATATATATATATATATATATATATATATATATATATATATATATATATATATATATAACATATAAAAATTGAAACTGATCCCGGATATGGGTTATAGGGGTCCTAGTTCGCGCTTATTTGCAATTTTTTTTTCAAAATTCAAAAGTTGGGATCTCTCCATTAGTGAATTTTTTCTACGAAAATTCACTAAAAACATACGTGTCAAATTTACATCCTGCTCGTTTTTTTAAGTAAGTTAAAAATCTAACGACTATCTTGAATATTTTGCTAACTGTAGATATCAAACGATTTTTCAATTTTGTTTTTATCCCCTGTCTGCCGCTATTTCAACCTACTGGCATTACAATGGGAGGAAGTGCTAAACTAATTCCCTAAAGACCACAGTAAATAAACCGGAGAACCAGGATTACTCTTGAAAAATTACTGTGGCTTTCCTGCGCTCGTTCAGCCAAACAGGGAACCTTTTAGGATTTACCAGTAATACCATTCTAAAACAAATGTCTGGATGACTAACTAAATAGATACTACACAATGAAAAATTGATATTGAATAGCGAGAAACTTAATGTTTCAAGTTTTACTTTCTTTTCTTGTACATTTACATGTTAGCTCATCTCATAAACAAATATATTTATTTTTTGGGCATACACTTTACTAATAATAATGATAATGTTTCTTGAGAAAAGCTGCACTTTATAATTCATTGATTGTTGTTACCCATACTTGGTGAAACTGGTCCATACTACATACAGACTTGGAGGCTACTTCTCTGGCTTCACTATTGGATTTCGTTTCTGTAGGTGAAGGGCGTAGGCAGCGCGTAAGCTAACTGGAGCAAGAGGCCCTTATGAATTCTAGATGTTCTACAACGTTTCTGTGACTAGTTTCGCTGCTTGACAGCATTCTCAGACAGATAAAAATTGAATTAGTACGAAATCATGACAACTACAAATAAATATCTGTTGCTATGTTATGATATGACGTTTTGAGCAAAAAATTCCTTAAACTTAACATAAAATGAAACACAGATAAAAATGTGATGAGGTTTTAAAATGCCTACGTGATGTATGTCAATATTTAACATAAAAATAGAACTAGCCTATAATAACTATAATAACAGTTACAACAATGAAATAACTAAACAATAACAGTAATAAAGCAGTCTCTATACAACTAAAGTATCGACATACATCAACTCATTATCTTATTGCAGATTTTTTAAAAGAATTGTTAAATTTATTTTCTTTGGCTTATTTAATTAGAAAGAAGAATATACAAGAAATGGGAATTCATTAAATCAGTTTGCTCATTTAAAACGAGGCAGCTATTGTCGTGTGTGTGCTTTTTGACTTCTAAAGCTTCAAAAAAGTCTAGTTTACGTTTGTAATTATACAAATGTTGTAGTTGTATGCGGTTATTTACTGTGGTCTATGTTCAAAATTTTGAAAAAGAAATTTCGATAATTAAGCAAACAGCATTTAATAATAGTTACTCTGTTAAAATAATAGATAAAATGATCGAGATAAAAGAATACAATATAGCGATTAATTTAATTTATCCAAATATTAGAGACAAAAAAGAGAACAGGCACGTTTCGATATCTTATTTTGGAACCATTTCAGAAAACATTTCAAGAATATTAAAAACCTATACAAATACAACGGTAGCTTTTAAAGCTTACAACACGACGCATGATTTGCTATTTAACGCGGAAGAAAAATCTTGTTACTTGACAAAAGCTGGAGTTTATAAATTAGCTTGCACACATTGTAACGCAATCTACATAGGTCAAACTTCTAGATATTTTAACACCCGATACAAAGAACATATTTCTGCATTTAGAAATAACCACGCTGACAAATCTACATTTGCAAAACATATTATTGATACCGAACATAGACCTACAGTAAATAACCGCATACAACCACAACATTTTTATAATGACAAACGTAAACTAGACTTTTTTGAAGCTTTAGAGGTCAAAAAGCACACACACGACAATAGCTGCCTTGTTTTAAATAAGCAAACTGATTTAATGAATTTCCTTGTCTTAGATATTCTTCTTTCTAATTAAATAAGTCAAAGAAAATAAATTTAATAATTCTTTCAAAAAATCTGTCATAAGATAATGAGTTGATGTATGTCGATACTTTCGTTGTATAGAGACTGCTTTATTACTGTTTTTGTTTAGTTATTTTATTGTTATAACTGTTATTATAGTTATTATTAGCGAGTTCTATTTTTATGTTAAATATTGACATACATCACGTAGACATTTTGAAAGCCTCATCACATATTTATCTGTGTTTCACTTTATTTTCAATTTAATGAATTTTTTTGATCAAAATATCATATCATAACATAGCAACAGATATTTATTTGTAGTTGTCATGATTTCGTACTAATTCAATTTTTACCTGCTGCCAAGCAGCGAAACTAGTCACAGAAACGTTGAAAAACATCTTAGAACGTCTAGAATTCATAATGCCTCTTGCTCCAGTTAGCTTACGCGCTAGCTACGCCCTTCACCTACAGAAACAAAACCCAACAGTGAAGCCAGAGAAGTAGTCTCCAAGTCTCTATGCACTTTATAAATTAGTTTGTAAACACTGTAATGCAGTCTACATTGATCAAACTTCTAGAAGTTTTAATACCAGACACAAAAATCATATTTCTGCACTTGGAAATATGATCTACATTTCTTAAAGATCCTATCTATACTTAACATATGCCCACAGTAAATAAACTCATTTCCTTTAAATTTGGAATAAAAGATAATAATTTCAGGACGCAGCAAGCGCGTTATGGTAGCGAATTTTCATTAAATGCTTCAAATTGGAATAACTCAATTTGTTATAAGCCTAGAAATTGAACTTTAGTATATAGTAATGGTCTTTACAAGTGCAACATACCTAGCAAATTTTATCAAAAATCAAAATAACTGTGTTATTTTTAGAGATACAATTTTTTTTTAGAAAAATCAATTTTTTTTAAAGAAAACATCTATAAAGTAATACGGCTATGGTATCCATGTGCTGTGACGTTGGCTACCATAGCCATATTACGCAGATCGTACTGATGATCTCTAATTAGAGCTAAACCGGTCTGCGGTTCTAATTATGGTGAGAATACATCTAGCGTTACATACATTGTTTCTATGTTAGAAAATAAATGGGTCAAAGCTGGCAATTTACAAAATTGTTAGTTGATTATACACGGTCTCTATTTTATAACATTTTGTGTTATTTGGAGCTGTCGTGACAACATACTACTTGGTTCCGCAACGAGATGGCAACACATGTCTTACATCTCACTATGTGCTGTGAGGTTGGCTACCATAGCCGTATTACTTTATAGTTGTCTTCTCCTTCGTGTGGTGGAAAAGATCACGGAAGGATTTAACAAAAACAAGTCAACTGGTGCAATATTTCTTGACATTGCTCAAGCCTTCGATAGGGTTTGGCATGCGGGTCTCCTAAATAAACTTCTATCATTTAATTATCCTCTCCCTCTGATTCTGCTAATCAGGTCATACCTGAAACAGAGGAAGTACCAGGTCAAACATCTGGAAGCCAGATCTAGAACATACTCAGCCACGGCTGGTCTTCCGCAGGGTTCTGCTATCTCCCCTCTGCTGTGCAATATATTTGTCGCAGACATTCCGACAGCCCCCCTGAACGTGACATACGCACTGTACGCAGACGACACTACCATCCGCAGCAGCTCCAGTCAGCCGAGGATAATAACCGAACGACTTCAGACCGCCGTAGTCGAGCTGCAAGCATGGTATAGGAAATCCCTTCTAGCCATAAACCCCTGCATGGGCCACCGCGGCCGCAACATACATCAAGACCCTCAAATCATCCAGAATAAAATTCTGAGAATGGTTACCGGAGCGCCATGGTTTGTCAGAAACAGTCAGATTCACTCTGATCTGGTAATGCCTTCGATACTTGAGTTTATAACAACTATCCACAACTCAGTTCGCAAAAGCCGCTTCTCACCCAAATGCTCTTCTCCGTAGTGCCACCGACTACGATGAGCAACTTCCACATAAGCATAAGCATCCAAAGCTTATACTTACCCGCTAACGTCCCCGCGGCAAAAACGGAATGGTAACATTCAAACTAAGGTCCGGTAT
Organism: Tillus elongatus; assembly: GCA_964006375.1. Lineage (NCBI taxonomy): Eukaryota > Metazoa > Arthropoda > Insecta > Coleoptera > Cleridae > Tillus > Tillus elongatus. Next base: position 145,408,756 of record OZ023264.1, on the reverse strand, counting down.
TCCTAGGGAGGGGATTTTAGTGAGTACAGTCTCACAGTACCTCGATATCCCACGGCACTACGGTGTCGTGAATGGGGTCTGCATGAGCATTTCCTTCTCCTGTATCCAACAAAAAAAAAAGTTTTCTCGCTGCAATTAGTATGCCGTACTGACAAGCTCTAATTAGAGCGTTACTTATTTTGACCCCCTGAATCTACCCCTGAGATACTTCCCATTCCTCCGAAATCACCTTGTATATTGAACAAGAAGAGGTAGTCAAATAAATGCTTCTTAAACTTTTTAATTCTCAACACCTTAAATTTGTTTGCTATGGCGTTATAAAGCTTCGGAACATTGTAGCCAAAAGATTTTTCATTCTTTCTTTGTTCAATATTGACCTACATCGCATAAACATTTTAAAGACGTCATCTGCCATTTTTATTTTATTTTTAAATAATTTTTTGATCAAAATACCCTAATGTAGCGACAAATTTTCATTTATAGTTGTCATGAATGCTTGTAAGTTAATTCAATTTTTTCCTGGGTTCTGATGCGACAGAAAGCGAAAACTGATTACATAAAAGAAAACAGACAACCCTGAAGCCAGAGAAGAAGTGCCTACATGTGTATTTACTATAAAAACTATTCCTTCTTTCAAATCAAAATTTCCATTAAAAAAACATATTCTGTAGTAACTACAAAAACTTGGACACTTTTATTTTGTCAATTAAATGCCTTAAACTTATGAAGTGCAAGACTTAATAACGATCATATTTTAGGTGATGAAGACTAATTGTGATGAGCACTGATAAGCACACTCGGAGAACGGAAATTACCACAGCACATTTTAAAAAACGTGAGTATCGTTTCACTAACCAAGTTCGGTCATCAGAGAATGAAAAATTCTGAACGTTTGACGACTAAAACTGTGTTTATATTTGTGTAGGTACTTGGCCTAGGCGCTTGAGGGAGGGTCAAACAAACAAACTTTCACTGCTTACTTACCGGAAATTACCTTTGCTCAAATTTCGTTATCATCATTCCTACGCTCTTTCTGGGTATCTTTCGTAAAGTGGTCAATCAATAAGCTGCAGATAGGCGGCGTTGCCATATCCATACAAATTTTATTATCATTATATTTAGTGATATATATATATATATATATATATATATATATATATATATATATATATATATATATATATATATATATATATATATATATATATATATACTTTCGAAAGCGTTTAGCTGTCCTGGTTGCCTAACTTTTTTTATTAATTTTAGGTTCTCTTTATGTACCTGGTGATTATTATCCCAAATATGTCGAGTATAATTTAGGGTATAAAATTTAAAGAGGCATGATTCTGGAAGGACGTAGTGCGTACAAGAAAATCATGAGCCTTCGACCATTACAGATTGGATAGGTACATAACGCTTATAACATTTTAAAACACGAAAACGTACTGGGAGGCATTCAATCAGTGCTTACCATAGTCTCATTTACGTAAATGCCATTCTGGTAACGATCTACATAAATTTCCATCAATAAAGGACACATAAACAAAGAGAAACTTCCAGTTTCAGAGGCTTGATGGTGGATCTGTGAGTTATGTAACGTCCTGGAATTCAAACCATATTGATTATGCCAACCCCCGCCACTATTGCAACAGCTTACGAGCAGATGCTGCCTCCCGCCTGAAATTCCACTTTATATCTCCCAACTCCACCTTTTCTTGCTTCAACAACTTTACATAACTATTCTTAACATTTCGTGGCTGTCAATAAACTTTCTTCCAAGAATAAAGCCGCTGGTGTTTTAGTATCAGAAAGACGAGAAAGGCCGTTAAAAGCAATGAGTGATACATAAAGCTTCTCAATGCATTTTTCTGGAAAATACGCTCATAGTACGAGGGTAATTTGATATCATAATCTGGAAACTTTCCAGTAAGCAGAAAAGCAAGTTGCTAAGGCAACAAGTATCATGTTTTATAAAGAAGATCTAATGGACGGATAGTGACCAAACTGTGAGTCTTTGGAAACGGCATGCCTGAGAAAAAGCTAGATTGTGATCCTCGTATAAAAAGATTCTAAGTTTAACCATGGTAGATACTCGGCACATGTATCTCGGATTGGTGTTCTGAACAACCCTTTATGCTCCTGAGATGAAGTCACTGCCACTGACTTAAATTATGTATCATTTATTTATATATTTAATGATTTAAATATCCAACAGAACATAGTTTCCATTATAAACAAAAAAGTACATATACTCAGAGAAAATTAAGAAATACAACTGTACGATTAGCGCTAGAATAATCTTTAAAATAACAACTAAACCATATCCCATATAGATTATAAAAATAAGAAAATTAAATTAAAGATCCACATAACTATAGCAACTTCAATAAAGTAGTGATGATAAAGAATTGTACGTGAAACAAAGCTTAAAATATAGTTTACTGAATCCGCATATACAGGTGTCCCGGAATTCAATGTAAACCAACCTACAGCAGATTTTTCATCCAAAATTAGGTCGATTAAGATCAACTCACCTTTATACAAAGTTGCACCGTTTAGCCGCCAGATGGCTTCAAACAGGTAATCCGATCATATTCAAATTTCACAGAAATATTGTAATGAGCAAGTGGTTTAGTCGTTATGAGAACTAGTTCAATTGCACCCGTGCAAGGGTATAAACTACTCCCACCCCTAACTTTTTTATCGTATTTATTTCTGTGGCCGTTAGATAACTAACACGTCCATTTTTTTTCAAAGACCGATCTTTTTTCAAATGTTTGTTGCATTTGTAAAATTTTGCTTACTCTTTTAGTTTTTTCGCAAAATAGCTTTTAAGTTGAAGTTTGATGGAGAAATACAATATTTCATAACATGTTTATTCATTAACCATAGAAACAATAAGAAAAGTAAAATTCGTGTAAAGTTTAAATTGAAACAGAATAAACTCATTAATTGTTCAATATGGCAACCATTCATCGCCTTAAAGCTTCAAGTCTACGTAAAAAATTAAAACTTATACGCTCTAAATTTTTCCTATTCCGCAGTGAGGCAATAGCTTCGTCAATTCTATCCCACAATTCCTCCTATTTATCTCCCCCTTGTAAACATACGTCTTGATCTGCCCCCATAGTGAAAAGTCTCAAGGATTTAAATCTGGTGAACGTGCTGTTCAAGGAACAGGACCTCTGCCAATCCATTTATTGGGAAATTGCTAACTAAGGTAATCCCTCACAATGCATTCAAAATGGGGTGGTGCACCTTCATGCATGTACCACATATCACGACGTAATGCGATCGGCAAATCTTCTCAAAATTCTGACAAAGTTTCTTGCAAGAAGTGTAAGCAGCCTTCCGCTGTTAGCCTATTAGGTAAGCTTACGGGCCTAATCAAATGACAATCAATTCATACATTAAATTTGCATAATGGTGCTCATTATGAAAATTTGTAACACCTCGCCGTGTGAAACATGCCTCATCTGTAAAAAGCACCTTTTTGTGAAAGTTTGCATCTAGCCTTCTTTTCTGACGCATAATGCGTGAAAATAAATTGCGTGCGTCATGGTCACCATGCAGCAGTTCTTGGACAGGTTGTAAATGGTATGAGTGCAGTATCGCTTCAGTATACGATTGACTGCTGTTTTTGGAACTCCAATTTGGTGCTCCAACAGCCTCGTACTAATACTGGGATTCTCACTTACGATATCCAATACTTGCTCTTCTTTACGAAAACGGCAGACGTTAGAGTTACGGCCAGCATTAGGTTTGTGCACACTTAACATTCCAGTCTCCTTTAGCCGCCTTTCGATAGACGCAAATGTTCTGTGATCAGAAGTTTGCCTACTTGAAAATGTCTCCCTGTAGACTTGCACACTTTTGCTGAAGTTATGTTGGCACAAACCTAACACTAAAAGCATATCTACTTGCCCAGAAAAACTATAAACATGAGCCATATTCCTAAAAATTACCTTATTAATTTGTCACTTTGGCAAATACTATTAATGCAATAATAAGCTGTAGTGTCAAAATACGCATATATCAAACTCGTTTCCATAGTAACACGATTTAATTATTTAAGTACCGTTCAATGCAACTATCAATGGTTAGCTTAATACCATTTTGCGCAAAAACTAAGAGAGTAAGCAAAATTTTAAAAAATAAAAAAAAATTAGAAAAATGATCTGTTTTGAAAAAAATGAACGTGTTATTTATCTAACGGCCAGAAAAATAAATACGATAAAAAAGTTTGTAGTGGGGGTAGTTTACACCCTTGCAAGGGTGCAATTGCACTAATTCTCATAACGACTAAACCAGTTTCTCATTAAAATATTTTTGTGAAATTTTAATTTGATCGGATTACCTGTTTAGGAGATAGGTAAAAAAATAGAAAAAATTAATAAATTTGAAGCCCTCTGACGGCTAAACGGTGCAATTTTGTATAGAGAGTTGATCTTAATCGACCTAATTTTGGCTGAAAAATCTGTGGTAGGTCGGTTGTACATTGAATTCCGGGACATATCACAATTTTGGCTTGTTTGTTAAAGTTAGATGTTATAAAGTACAGAGGAGATCTAAGCATAAGGTTTGACCTCGCTTACGGACAGCAGAAGAAACATGAGGCTCTAGAATTAAGCCGTGGAGTGAGCATGGAAATCTGAGCCAAGATTCTAGAAGCGACGATCCTATCATGAAGGATATCGTAATGAAACTTTAAGGAAGTAACAGTGTTGCGGCTTGGTAAACAAGTTTCATTTCGGTGTAGTAGAATAGTAGAATACTCTCCTTAGATGCACCTCTTGAGGGGTAAATTCATAAATCTTAGATGTAAGGAGTACATCTAAGACTTATGAGTTTACCCCTCAAGAGGTGCATCTAAGGAGCAACAAGACAAGACATGGTATGTCACCTGTAATAAGGAGTCCATAAGCAGCAGTATTCAAGTTTCGACCTAACGTAGGCATACAATAAAGCTTTTAGAGCCTTCGTACTCGTAAAATGACTCGATTTTCTTATAAGGAGCCTGTCTTTTACTTGCCTGTCCACTCAATACCGAATCTCAGAACAATATTCAATGTGCACTATAAAATATTAAATAACACTCATTTGCTCGGTCTACAAAATAACATAGTCTACGTCTACATTTATCTAGTTTAGTTGTTTTCCGAAATAAAGCTGACATTACAAGATACGAAACAGATGCATAGGTTATTTATATGTTGTAAATATGCTTTTGCAAATATGTTCTTGTAAATGTTTTTCACTTGTATAAATTAGGCTTGAAATTCCTTCTTTCGATCCTATTGCTTGCCCCCTCTTTTCCGTGATATTTTCAGTTTAATTAATTAATAAGGAAAAATACCTGCCACGTTTATAATTTGGCAGGTACATTCCTTTTGTAAGTAAAGATTAAATTTTCGGTAAATTTGCAGTTTAGCACAAAGGGGACTTTTAGAAAAAAATTCAGAAACATGGACACATCCTTTCTGGATGCACATACCACAAAAAAAGTTCTTGCAAACAGCCCCCAAGAAAGTTACGGGACCAGGAGTTAATAGGGGCGCTGGGCGGGGAAGAATATAAAAAAGGAAACGTGAGCAAAAAGTGCGAAAAAAAACCCAGCTTAGTTGGATTCTATAAGCTGCCTTTATCCCATTTTGCAGCTATACTTCCTTAAAATCCCGCCTACTCCGCGAAGAATCCTAATTCACCGCAGGTCCCACAACTTTCTTGGGGGTTGGTCTCAAGACATTTTTCTTGTTTACATTGTTCTTCTTTATGCATTGAGGGTGGTTTTAGGCATGCAGAAGTTGAAGAAGAGCCCCCGTGATGAAGCAGCGAACCAAGATTTTCAAATAATGTTTAAATTGTTACCTCATTTCTTTAAAAGATTTTTCTGATAATGAATTTGAGGTTGCCTTGTTTGTCAGTCTCACATAGAGAGCTACAATATTTTATCATTAAAAAAGCATGGATACATCAACAGTAAATAAGTGCTGAAAAGAGTCTGGGTGCAGCAGGTACGTTGTTTGGTAGATAATTTTCGTAAAAATATTTCAAATTTGATAACTCAGTTTTCCATTTAGCTATCTTCAATCTTGAGCTATAGTAAAACGCAGCGTGGGTACTAAATTAAAGAAAAATGGCATAATGAGCTTCGGGAAAAACTAATAATTTGTTTTGAAAAATCCTATTTGTTGTTTTGTTTGCAAAAACTACTTTGATTGGGTTGACTCAAACCAAACCGTCCAAGCAATGAATAAGGAAAAATACCTGCTATAGTTATAATTTGGCTGGAATATTCCCGTGGTAAATAATAAACAAATTCTGGAAAACTTTTATAACTCCAATGAAATTTGTAATACAACTTTTTTTAAAGAGTCTGGCAGTACTTACATATATGTACCAAATTTTAATTTTCTCTCCATAGAAAAAATAGACATTTTCTCAAGTAATTGCTTACTGAGACCTCTAAAACCGATCTCCAAGGTTCATTGAAGTTTAAAGAATTAGTTTTAATAAAATACGTTACTAATAGTGTACAATTCTTATGAAAATTCACTATATTATAATGCACTTGCTACGTCCCGAACTTTTTAGTGAATTTTCTTCACTAACGAGGAGATTGCGAAAAAAATTCTACAAATGAACGCTATTTGAGACCCCTGGAACCCAAATCCGAAGTCGGTTTCAGACTTTATATGTTATATATATATATATATATATATATATATATATATATATATATATATATATATATATATATATATATATATATATATATATATATATATATATATATATATATATATATATACGTGTCACACCGGTCACTCAAAAAATAATGCTCCGATGACGATCAAATTTAGTAAATACCTTCCTTTTGCAAGTGGCTTAGATAAGTTTGTTATCCAGGAAAATCTGCTCAGTCCAAATAGATTAAACATTGCTTTGTTTTAATTAGACAGTCGGATTCCCTAGTCCGTGCCGGTTCTGAGCTGATTTTTAATGTGTATAATTTCGACCACGATAATTATAATGCATGTTTGTAAGAAAATAAATTCGAGGCGCACCAAGTGCGTTATGGTAGCCAATTTTTATTAAAATCTACTCAGTCCAAATAGATTAAACAATGCTTTGTTTTAATTAGACAGTCGGATTCCCCCGCTCTGTTCAGTTTCTCAGCTGACCTTTAATGTATCCAATTTTGACCACGTAGTTATAATGCATGTTTCTAAGAAAACAAGTTCGGGTCGCAGCAAGTGCGTTATGGTAGCGCATTTTTATTAAAATCTGCTCAGTCCAAATAGATGAAACATTGCTTTGTTTTAATTAGATAGTCGGATTGCCCGATCCGTGAAAGTTCTGATCTGACCTTTAATGTATCGAATTGCGACCACGTAATTATAATGCAGGTTTGTAAGAAAATAAATTCGGGTCTCAGCAAGTGCGTTATGGTAGCGAATTTCTATTAAATGCTTCAAATTTGAATAGCTCAATTTGCTATTAACCTATAAGGTTCGCTGGCCAGGAAACTAGTTTTTTCGGGTACATTTTAAGTTTATTTTCGAAACATTTCTGTACATCTTCAAATATAAAGTTATTTTGAGGATATGTGGTACATTGTTTCTACTATAAAGGTCATAATGATAACCAAATTTTATGCCTGCTTTCTTTAAAAAAACACATATTTGTGATTTAAAACATTTTAAGGAAAATTCACTACCATACCACACTTGCTGCGTCCAGACTTTTTTTTAATTCAAATCTAATCAGTTGAGAAAAAAATCACATTTCGTATTATCTAATGAAAAACATGTTAAATTTATTCTTTTCACGAAGCAATTTAAAATTAATTTGTGCTTATCAGAGAGTCCCAGTGTGTATATTAGGAGTTAGTGCCCTTATTTGCAAATAGACACCTACCCCAGTGGGGAAGCGGGCCCGGGCTCACACTGTTGTACACTATTCATACCCGAGAGCTGTTTCCCTTGTCACGTGTCCTTTCCGGGGTGCATAAATGATTAATTACCCTGTTTAAACATCAATTAAAGGATATACCCCGCTCTAATCGCACCTGCGCATTTCAAATAAATCGTCTACAGGATTAAACAATTTAGATTTTGGTTTGCCAACAGTATTGTCTAACTGAGCTTTATGGCCTGTAATTTATTTTACATGAAGCCCAGATATTTTACCTAAATAGCTCCCATGAGTTTGCCTTGTGTTGACGCTAATTAATCTACTGGAAATTCAAATTGCCTGCTTATTTTTCTCAACAGATTTGACGGATATTATGCAAAATTTTAGAAAGCCTATGTTAGCTAAGTGAAGATTGGAACCTGTGATGAGCACTGATAAGTACACTTGGAGAACCCAAATCACCACAAATTGCGTAAAGATCGACACCGAGATGGAGACGAAATCGCAGGAAAATCTATTGTGTATTGGATTTTAATTACCGGACGAGGTTTTTGAACTTCCGTTATAAGTTTACCTGCTAAGTTTCGGGATATTTATCTATATCAAGGACAGAGTGCAAACAAAGGACTATAAATCAGTGGCGGCGCTCGGTTTAAGGAACTTTTGTTTTTTATTGCCTTAGAAATCTAAATACTCTCGTAGGCATCTAGCTTCGCTAGTTCTCTAACGTTTCTGCTAAGTTTAAGATTTTCTATGTATGTGGTGATTATGATCCCAAATATGTTGTGCCACGCATGACTTGTCTACCCACCGTATCACAGTTGTGCCAGATGTTCTCTGAATCTGGTCTCAATGGTTTTTCAGTCTGCCCAACGTATATAAGACTATAATATTTACAATATATCTCATAGATACTCGACATTTCAGTGGCTTTATCTTAGCGAATTTTTCGTCGTAAAACGAAAAAGTCGCTAATGAGGAGATATGTGTTTATATATATATATATATATATATATATATATATATATATATATATATATATATATATATATATATATATATATATAGGGTGGCGCATTGAAAACGAAACAGACAGATTTGCGCCAAGAGAATTTTTTTAAGAAACGCTGAAACACGTCAATTTTAATATTGAGGGGGACATGTTTTGACATAAAACTCAACTTTGTTACATCAACCCCTTAAGGGTGGTGATAACAACCCTTATATTTTAAATAGGGAACATGGGTCGAGTGTTACATGATTTGAAAGCTCATTCTTTTCTCAATTCAGCACACTAATTTTTTTGGAAGTTTTATCAACTCGTTTAAAAATTATTCACAGTTGAAGATGCAAAAGCGCATTTCACTAATTCCGATAAGAAATGTGCTGATAGTCAATGTTTTGTTGGTTTGTAAACAAAAAATTTACTATCAGAACATTTCTTATCGGAATGAGAGAAATGCGGTTTATTATTTCAGTTTATCTGTCGGTTTGATCCTTGATAGTACTACCGAAAATTAATTTCGCAATGGTGTATTCTGTAGAAGAAAGAGTTGAAATAATTACTCTTTTTTTCAAAAACGATGACTGTGCCAAACGTACCGCAAATTTGTTTAATGAAAGACATCCGAACAGATATGTTAACAGAAAATACATTTTGAAGTTAATTGCAGTTTCGAAAAAGTGGTTCAGTAGCCAACAAAAAACGGGATCCTGAACGTGAATTTCCGGTTAGAAATGAGACTACTGAGATTGAAGTTTTAGAACAAATTGCTGCAGACCCAACTTTGAGCACGAGAAAATTGGCCACTGTTTCAAACATCAAAAGAAGAACTATTCAGCGAATATTGAAGCATCATAAATTTCACCCGTATAAAATTCATCTTATACAACAACTGAATGAAGATGATTTTGATCGGCGGCTGGAGTTTTGTGAAGTTATGGCTGCACGAATAGCTGATAACGGGAACTTTCTGTTCAATATTTGTTTTTCAGACGAGTGTACGTTTTTATTAAACTCTACAGTCAATTGTCATAATTGTCGTTATTGGGCAGATAATAATCCAAGAAATTTTCACGAAGTCCACACTCAAACTCCACAAAAATTGAATGACTGGAGTGGCATTTTTGGAGACCGTTTAATCGGACCAATTTTTTTTGGTGTCAATTTGAGTGGCGAAACGTATTTGGAGTTACCAGAAGATATCGTTCACCCTCTACTAATTGACATTGTTGAAAATGATGATCGCTATCAAAAAAATCAATTAGCGTTTCAACAAGATTGAGATCCTCCGCATTTTTCACAACGTGTTAGGGAGTTCTTGAACAGAGAGTTTCCAGGACAATGGATGGGCGAAGAGGTGCTATTGAGTGGCCCCCTAGATCACCGGATTTAATTCCTTTAGACTTCTTTATATGGGGCCATTTAAAGAGTAGAATTTACGCTACAAAACCGGAGTCTCTGGAAGAATTACTACGACGCATTGTTGAAGAATGCCGTCTAATAACTCCACAAATGCTCCAGAATGTCAGAGCTCGTTTTGAACAAAATTTGTACTTTTGTATGGAAGCTGGTGGTCAACAATTTGAACACTTACTTAACTGAATAAACATTTTTGAACGTTTGGGTTTGTTTTTTAGTTTCTTTTTTTTGACGAAAAATTGACTAATTAGTGCATTTCTTATCACAATGAATGAAATACTCTCTAGCAACTCCAACTGTGAATAATTTTTAAACGAGTTGATAAAACCTCCAAAAAAATTAATGTGCTGAATTCAGAAAAGAAAGATCTTTCAAATGATGTAACACTCGACCCATGTTCCCTATTAAAATATAAAGGTTGTTATCACCACCCTTAAGGGGTTGATGTGACAAAGTTGAGTTTTATGTCAAAACATGTACCCCTCAATATTAAAATTGACGTGTTTCAGCGTTTCTTAAAAAAATTTTTTCTCTGGACGCAAATCGGCCTGTTTCGTTTTCAATGCGCCAGCCTATATATATATATATATATATATATATATATATATATATATATATATATATATATATATATATATATATATATATATATATATATATTTATTTATTTATTTATGTCGTATCGATAACTCAAAAAATAATGAGCCGATTTTAATGAAATTTGGTGCGTGCCTTCGTTTTGCAAGTGGCATGGATAAGTTCGTTAACCAGGAACATTTGACCAGTTTTTTCGCGAAAATTTAGAGTTTCCTTTCGGAAATTTTTTGTATTTCCGAAAATAACATAGCTATGACAACCAAATTTAGAATATACGTTTCTAATATCAAACTTACCCTAGATACCGAAATCCAGATATCTACGTTGAAAGAAAAAAAAAAGGTGTAGACATTTAAAAAAAATTGGGTGCCACTGGTGATCAGAGGGAAAGCACAAGAATAAAATATTTTGTGTGGCCAACAAAACCAATTGAATACTACATACAACCGTTAAATTTTCTTGACCCAAAAAACTCAAGAAGTAGTAGAAAAAATATTTTGAAAAATTTATCATTCTTCTTTTTAAAACGTCAAAGTCGCGATTTGAAACTTCAAAATTTGCAATTTTCAGACAACGAATTTGAAACAAATACGGATTATGTAAAAGAAATGTCATAATAAGTGTGTTTTATCCTTAGTTTTACTAAAATACTTTCGGAAAATCCATTTCAAATCGACCCTTTTTCTGATGCTTCTGCAGTAGTTTCAGCTATAGAGTTTATGGTTTAATAGTCTATATTTTAGCAAATTTTCGTAGAAAAAATTCGTTATCGAGAGGACCGCGACATATGAATTTTAAGAAGATTTCTTCAAATGAGCGCAAACCAGAACCCCTAAAACCCACATACGGGTCAGTTTCAGTTTTTGTCTGTTTACACATATACAGGGTGACGCACTTCTACGGTAGAGCTCAATATATCCGTTAGTATACAAGATATGAGAAAAAAGTATATACATTAATTATAGGGTATCTCGAGCTGCATCTTATAAACCTATTTTAACAATCACAGGATGGCCCATAAGTCGTTGGTGATACACACTTCCTTTTTTTTTTGATAGAACACCCCCTTATGTTATTGCATTTTTGTGTTTTTCATCGAATTATGATGCCTGTCTGTAGGAAAAAATTGATATCGTTAATCGTTTTTGAGTTATTTCAGTTGTTTTGCAACTTTTCACGTTTTTGGCACATATTTCAAACACATGACAAATTGTGAAACGGCGTTTTTCTCAATAGATAGCAGATCCGCATGGAAATGACGCATTCAGAGAGCTTTTTGTTTGTATTACTCGTCGAAAAAATCGAGCTGCCGTATACAGGCACTCTCAAATAGTGGCTGAATTTGAAAAGTTTTCGCAGAAATGGTTTAGTGTTTCTGTAGCAATCATTTTTGTAAGATTTTTGTAATATGTTGGTAATTAATAACAAATGTTTAGAAAATGATTGTAAAAAAAGTTGTCGAATTTTTGTGAAAAATATAATTTAGTGTAACATTACTGAAGGCAATTTCTGTAAAAAAATTTGTGATTTTTGTATAAGAAATTAGTGCATTTTTTCATAAAACATTTTTTTTCAATTTCAGTCCTAAAGCTGTTTGTGAATCATTATATCTTGGCAGGTGTGTGTAAATAGCTTAAAGAGATTCGTTAGCCAGGAAAATCTGGAACTTTTACAGTTTATTTTCGGATAAATATTTGTACTTTTTGAAACCACAAAGCTATTTTAATGAAATATGGTACATTGTTAGTACTATATAGGTTATACTGCCAACCAAATGTCCTTCTTTTAAGAACAATGCATATTTGCCATGAAAAACATTTTTAAGAAAATTCGCTACCATAACGCACTTGCTGTGTCCAGACTTTTTTATCTTTCGCATTTTGTTCTCTCTCAGGGCTCGTCCGCGGCTTTGCCGCCCCCGATAGCACTGCAGCCCTCGGCTTATTGTGCATTACCCTCCACCTTAAGCTCGATCTCAACGACAGAAGTGATTTGATAAATAATCCGCTGCCGGTCAGTCTCGAACCGTCGTCCCCCGAGTCCAAATTGGGAAGTTTTACTCGACTTTCCAACACGGCCATGGCGGCGCTATCTTTCGTATTACCTAATAAGCTTTTTACATTATTTTTTGTCGAAAAATTAGCTGCAAATCGGCTTTCTTAAAAATGCTTCCAGATGACTCACATTATATGTTTGCACAAAAAAACGGCCGGTGTAAATTTCTTAATAAATAGATTAATAAAATTTCCCTGAGTAAAAGAAGTTACGGTAGATAATTAGAGTACATTAAAAACGTGGCTAAATATAACGGATATTCGGATTGCTGAGTGGAAAAATTAATTCATAGACACAGAACAAAGAAAATGCTACCAGAATCCACGACATTTAAGAAAGATAAAATAGAGAAAAAAAATTTGTTTGCCTGCCTTTTGAACCGCGTATCACAAGTGGTCTCGGGAGCATTTTTGAAAAAGTCGATTTGTAGCTAACTTTTTTGACACAAAAGAGTTTAAAAATTTTGTTAGGTAATACGAAAGATAAAGACAAAGCCACTGAAATGTCAGCTATCTATGAGATACGTTGTAAACATTATAATCTTAAATGCGCTTAAGGCTATAACAACCTTTGAGACCAGATTCAGGGAACATCTGGCACAGCTGAGATACGATAGTGTAGACAAGTCTTGCGTTGCATAACATATTTGGGATAATAACCACCACATAGATAAAGAAAATCTGAAACCTATCAAAAATGTTAGACTACCAGCAAGGCTAGATGCGTACGAGAGTATTTATATTTCTAAGGCAATAAAAAACAAAAGTTTCTTAAACCGAGCGCCGCCACCGATTTATAGTCCTTTGTTTGCACTCTGTCTTTGATAGAGATAAATATTTTGACACTTGGCAGGTAAAGTTATAACGGAAGTTCTAAAACTTCGTCCGGCAATTAAAGTACAATAAACAGAAAATTTGCCTGCGATTTCGTCCCCCTTTCGGTATTGGTCTTTACATAGGACTCAAAATAAAAATTGCTGTGTAGTTGTAAGTAGTTTAGAATTTTTCGTCCTCTGGTGACGCTAACTTTATTATCGAAACGATCGTCAGGTCTTTAAAAAGGTTTGTTGTGGTGATTTGGGTTCTCCAAGTGTACTTATAAGCCTATGTTAAGCTATAAGATTTATGTTACGTTAATGTAGAAATTACTGTAAAAAAATACAAGTCACTTCTTTGTTTGCAAACATTTTTTTTGTAACGATGTACTTCCGAAGGGTGGAGTGTGGGTCAGTGTTTTGAGCGGTAAAAGGGATTTGTCGCGAGCGCCACCACTTTACTTGAGGCTTTTAAAAGGTTCCTGGGGGAAAGTGGAAGCCCCAAAGATATTGATGTTCAAGTAACGGACCACCCTAAGAGAGAAGGATGCTAGGAAAGACTCCAGTGGAGATGTTTGGTTTCCAGGGCTCAAATTTATAGAGACTTTAATAGCGAACAAGAATTGTTTAAAATATATAATGGTCTTATTAAAGGCAGAAATATGTACAATTAAATTTAAAAAAAAAAAAGAGAAATATTTACGATGTGTAATACTTAGAATATGATTCTGGTTGGTGAAATGTGAATTATACAAAAAGACGGAATATTTAACTTTATTTTAGTTCTGACTAGACAGGCGATTCCTCGGAAAATAAATCGCGGAATTTCTCTTGTCCCTAGCTTGCTTTGGTTTCAACAAAATTTAGGGCAGGTTTTTATTCCTACGACGGTAATAAGGAGACGATATTTTACACTGTTTTAACGTTCGTGTCCCACCTGGAAACAACATTGAGTGCTAACTCAGCGGAAAATATATATAGTCCCCCGGACTCCCAAGTTATTTTAACTGGAAGCTGGGAGTCACCCCAGTACACAATTGTTCTGAAGTACTAAGGTTTTAATACCAAAACAGCTAGAAGCGAGAAGAAATCATAGTGTTACTATAATTCTCGGTTATTCGGTGCGTACCTAGACAAAGTAAAATAAATTTAAAAAAATATGGAACCGGCAACACTCTGTCAATTCGATTTGGGTGAAACTGGATATTAGGGACACATATATGTGGAAGCACGGAAAAATAAAAATAAAACTAGTTTTAGATTTTCTAGGACAACTTTCAGGAGAGCTGTATATGATTTTTCAATAAAAATAAATCGGAAAATATATATCAAAGATTAATCAAATTTAAGACTTCTTGCCAAAATAATTACGGATTTAAAGGAACAAACGGTACTGGCGGAAGACTCAAAAATTAATTACTGATTGATATTACTCTGAACTGCTATTCGGAACTCTATTCGGAACCTTATTCAGCACTGCCTTCCTTGGCACGTGGGCCTGATTTTATATGGTATAGAAATGGGTGTCCTTGTTTAGTTCTAGAAGTTTTTATTCTCTCTGTTTAACTCACAGAGAACCCAAAAATTTTAAAGTGAAAATTTGCCAAATTTTGAATATTTTAGTGAATTTTCTTAAAAAAATTCACTAATAAGGACATCCAGACTTTTGAATTTTGAAAAAATGTCTTCAAATGAGCGCTAATTAGGCCCCCCAGAACACATAATTGGGGTCAGTTTGAATTTTTATTTGTTTATATATATATATATATATATATATATATATATATATATATATATATATATATATATATATATATATATATATATATATATATATATATATATATATGGACCGATTTTGATTAAATTTGGTGAATACCTTCCTTTTGCAAATGGCTTGGATAAGTTCGTTATCCAGGAAAATCGGCTCAGGTTTTCCCGGAAAATTTTGTGTTTTCTTGCGAGAAAAATTATATCTCCGGAATTAACAAAGTAATGGCAACTAAATTTGGTACGCGGGTTTACATACTAATAGGTAAGTTACACACCAAAATTTATCTCTGTATGTCAAAAGAGTTATAGGCATTTAAAGAAAAATAAATTGGTGTTTTCCACAAAACGTCAAAGTTGCTATTTAAATGTCAAAATTGGCAACATTTTCCCAAAGAACTTGAATCTAATACGGGCTATGGAAATAAAATGTCTCAAGAAGAATGTTTTACAAACCCTGAAGTCTTAGTTTCAACCGTCATTGTCCTTCATTTTAATAAAATATTTCCAGAAAATTCATTTCAAATAGACTCTTTCTCTGATGCTTGGCAGTAGCCTTAGCTATAGAGTTTATCGTTTAATGGTATATAATTTTTGTAGAATTTTCGTAAAAAATCAATAAAGCTCAATATATCTGTTATTATACAAGATATAAAAAAATTGTATATATTAATTATAGGGTGTCTTGAGCTACATCTTAAAAAATAAGTCGTTAGTGATACAAATTTTCTTTTTTTAATCAAACACGCCTTGTGTTATTGCATTTTTGCATTTTCCATCAAAATATAATGCATGTTTGTAAGAAAAAAAAATCTGGACGCAGTAAGTGCGTTATGGTAGCGAATTTTGATCAAATGCTTCATATTTGAATAGCTCAATTTGCTATTAACCTATAAGGTTGACCAAGAAACGAGTTTTTTCGGGAACACTTCAAGTTTACTTTCGGAAATTTTTGTACATTTTCGAACAATAAAGTTATTTTGATGAAACATGGCACATTGTTTTTACTATATAAGTTATACTGGTAACCAAATTTGATGCCTGCTTTCTTAAAAAAAACACACATTATTGCTATTAAAAAATATTTTTATGAAAATTCACTACCATAACGCACTTGCTGCGTCCAGAGTTTTATTCGTGTAATCTAATTGATAACGCTGCTAAATTTAATTTATCGAATTCTTAATGATAAAAGGAGATATTTTGTATGGATTATTCGTTCTCACTGGCAATTTAGGAATATATATTTATTAATAATATAAATTAACAGGTTGTCAGAGTGGTGTTATGGTAGCGAAATCTAAATTTATTGCAATGAAACGGGAGTTTCATTACATTTGATGAAGTTGTTCGTGGAAAGCCCTTTCCTAAAAACCCATCTTCTTTTCTCGCCAAAAATTTCTGCAGATTACATATATATATATATATATATATATATATATATATATATATATATATATATATATATATATATATATATATATATATATATATATATATATATATATATATATATATATATATATATATATATATATATATATATATATATATATATTACGTATATATTGATTTCTAGAACTACCACTTTTAATTTTACTTTAGTTCCACCTTCCTAAAGACAAATCTTCTCTTTTCACCAGATTACGCCATAGTCTCCATTATATACAGCGTATCTTAGCCAGACCAGCCGTTAGAAGTTTATGAAGATCTGGCCAGAATAACAGTTTGAAACTAAAATATCGTCAAATTTCCAGCACTTCCGGTTAAACCGGAAGTCACCACCAGTTTTCTTATTTTAAATGAAACACCCAATATATTTTTGCATTTTTTAGATGGAAATCGTACTTTCACATTTTTTTTATTCAGACGATACCATGTCCATCAATTAAGGTTTTTGTGAAAAAAAATTGTTTCCGAAATTCTGACAGCTGGTTGCCGTTTACAAAATGGGCTGTAACTCCTATTTGGAATTAGATGAAAAGATTGTATTAAAAATCCCTTTATCGAGGATATTCGTTAGAGTACAAATTTTTGCCTGAAATTTCCTAAATTTACACTTTTCACAAAAGTTAAAATTATAATATATTTTCAAATAGAATGACCTATATTTCCTCACATAATCAAATTGGTGATAGAAATTGCTACAAAGTGGTATTACGTGTTCCTATACCTATATCAAAGTATTTTTAAATTATTTCAGAAAGAAAAAATGAAAATTTTTATATTTCACCCATTATGTCGAGAATGCTATGAATGGTTGCAAATATTTTTTTAAGAATTAGCTTTCTGAAACTTCTTTTGTTATTTCAAAATGCATGCATTTTTGCCATAAGGTGTTAAAATGAATAACAGCAACAAAAATAGGATTATACAAATCAAGAAATGATTTGTTTTTTATACACGGAAAGTGTGACAACGTTCCTAGTGGAACTTGGATAATCTGAAAGGGCAATTATCCACATTCCACTCAAATGCCAAAAATAGATGTCAAAAAACTACAAACAAATTATTTTATATGTTCGAAATGGTGGCCATTCGCATTCAAGCATTTGTGTCAAATCTGGAGATCTTGCAGGCCACTTCCATGGTCCTTACCGCTTTATCCACCACATTGAGTATTTTTTGGGATACTTCGTGGGTGCAGTAGACCCGAGCTTTATTCAGTTGATACAAACAGTTTCTTCTCAAGTTCTACTGATTTCCAATTCTCCTTCAGCAGCTCAAACTGAGGCGTTGGAATTGGCCTCGAAGTAAACCAAGAGCCAAAGTATTCAATTCACCCCTTTATTATCAAATACGGCTTTTGGTCGGTGTAACACTTGACCAGCTCGTCCAAAACGCTCAAAATTGGCTTCTATTCCTACCTATTTTGCCTTTTCAAAGCTACCTGTCTCCTCCAACCTGAGATGCAATCTTTTAAATGTTTCTATTCGTCTATTAGGAAAATATTCTGCACATAAACGTATTACCTCTCGCGTATTTCCGTACATAAAATGTATTTGAGTCATTTCTTGATGGGTAAACTCAGATATTAAAAATTATGGACGCAGCAAGTGCTTTATGGTAGTGAATTTTCATAAATGCTTTTAATAGCAAGTACGTCTTTTTTTAATAAAATCAAGCATCAAATTTGGTACCAGTATAATCCAGATAGTAGAAACAATGTATCATATTTCATCAAGATAACTTTATGGTTTAATAATGTACAAAAATTTTCCGAAAAAAAAATTAAACTGTTCCAGAAAAAACTGGTTTTCTAGCCAACGAAGCTTAGTTTAATAGCAGGGTGAGATATTGAAATTACAAGCATTTAATGAAAATTCGCTACCGTAACGCACTTGGTGCATCCGGATTTTTTTTCTTACGAACATGCATCATATTGAGATGGAAAATGCAAAAATTCAATAATATAAAGCGTTTTAGATTAACAAAAAAGAAAATTTGTATCACCAACGACTTCCCACCCAGTGATTGTAAAAATAATTGTATAATATGCAGTTCAAGACACTTAAGTATAAAATGTTTTCTCGTATCTTGTATAATAACGGAGATATTGAGCTTTAGCGTATAAATGCGTCCCCCTATATATATATATATATATATATATATATATATATATATATATATATATATATATATATATATATATATATATATATATATATATATATATATATATATATATATATATGGAAACATAAAAACTGAAACTAACCTCGCATGTGGCTTCTAAAGAAGCCTTTTCAAATATCAAAAGTCGCCTGCTCCTAAAGGCGAGGTTTCTCTACGAAAATTCGCTAAGACTTTTAGGCTATTAAACCATATACTCTGTAACTAAAACTACTGCGCAAGTATCAGAGAAAGGGTCTATTTAAAATTAACTCTCTACAAATATTTTAGTAAAATGAAGGTGAATGACGGTTGAACCTCATAGCTAAGGCTTTGTAAAACACACTTCTTGCCACATTTTCTCTACATAACCCGTATTCTAATTTCAGGTTCGTTTAAAAAGTGCCAATTTTGACGTTTCAAATCGCGACATTTTAAGGAGAAAAACTATAAGAACTTAAAAGTAATTTTTCTGGCGCTTCTTAACCTTTTTGCGCCAAAAAAATCTTTGTCTGTAATATACAATATATTTCGTTTTCGACACAAAATATGTTGGTCTTGTGCGTTTCTTTGTTCATCAGTGGCACCCAATTTTTTCCTTAAATGCCTATAACTTTCCGGCGATATAAACTTTTTCCGAAAGAAAACCCAAAATTTTCCCGAAAACACTGTTCCGATTTTCCTGGCTCACGAACTTTCGAAGCTACTTGCGAAAGGAACGCACTCAGCAAATTTGATCCAAATCGACCTATTATTATATATATATATATATATATATATATATATATATATATATATATATATATATATATATATATATATATATATATATAAACCATTAAATTTTAAATTGATCCCGAATATGTGTTTTAGGGGCCTACTTTGCGCTAATTTGAGAAAATTTTTTAAATTCAAAAGTCGCGATCTCCTCATTAGTAGTGAGTTTTTATACGAAAATTCACTAAAAATAGTAGCAGCAGAGATAAACTGAAAAACATTTCAAAAGAATATTTGAAAAAGGTCAAACAGGAGACAAATGTTATGAAGAAATCAAATATGGTTGCCATGGAAATGTCTATTAACTAGAATAATGTTCGTCATTAATCAATTAAAAAAATAAATTAAAAATAAGTTTTTTAACTCCCTGTATTGACAAAAGGAAGCCAAAATTCGAAAAACTTTTATACCAGATTCTCGTCTTAAAGTTAAGTGTGGATACACGGTAAGGACACACCCTGTATAAGCAAACAACGGCACTTTTTGGATACTCCGTGACCTAAAAAATAAACTCTTGTTGTTTATTTTCCAAAATCGATCACTGGTCTGCTATTTTTGGCGACCACACATCACGTCTAGACAGATAAATTCTAGACAGATAAATCCAAAACCCGAAACAGTCGTAAAAGTCACGCTCAGCAAAAATCTCACAATGGATTAACATTTTTTGAAATGAAAAATCAATATCGCACAACAACATGGCCGCCGACGAATCTGATAGGTCGAAACCATATTACGTCACACCGTTTACTAACCTGATTGGTTGAACTTAGTGACGTCATTCAAAAGTAGATACAAAAATACAAATTTGACAAATTCACATTTAATAAAGGTTGGTAGATTAATTAGTAATTATATTACTTATTACCTATATATAAATAATAAATATAATTACCTCTGAAAAATAAATTAATTTAGGAAAAATAATAAAAGTATACATATTGTAGCTAACGTATTTTTTAAACCTTGTGCAAATGTGGTATTACATCAGTGAATATTATTAGTTAATAACCATGTAAATCAGACAATTATTAGCAATTAATCTAGGCAGCTGTTAATTAATCTGCACATTCCACCAATTGCCAGGATTTCGCTTTACGATTAAAAAGCCTGTAAATAAGAAATATTATGAATGAAACTCACCAGTATATTTTAAGCTGGCAATGCTGGCACTGAGTTTATAATTTGAAGTGTTACAAGCCATGGTGGAGGCTGAATCTTCTGGAGGCTCTGCAGCGTCTAAAACTTCGACCGAAGCCCGCTCCAAAAGGTCATTCTAGGTGACCTATTTAATGGAGAGCGCGCGCATATGAACGTAACTACGTAGGAGGCACGTTTTCAAGGGAGGAGCCTGGTGATTTAGGGTTGAAGGGTTGGGCATCCACACCGCTAGTTCTATTTTAGAAGCGGATTTGTGTTTTTGGTGTTTTTGTAATCACTATAAACATATTGACCGACGCCGACGTAGCGTAGCGTATTCCAGCAGCGAATTTAAGTATATAACCCTTTCATGGGTATGAGCAAAACACTGCGAGTAAATGATGTTTTTTTTTTAACCAAAATGTGTCACACATGTGTTTTTAAGTCCTTGCAATATTTTTTTAATAATTCTATACCCCTCCATTTTTTATGGTGGAATCTATACTTTCCACTGCCTAAGTATAAATTTGTATTTGATTTTTCTTCCATGTAATAGAACAAATTTTCATTATACCTTTATTTATGGAATAGAAAATATAATGAGGATATTTTTTACTTTTGTCGAATCTCAGTTTCCACGGACTTTTTGAAACATGGTTGGATTCAGAGAGGTAGGTACTTGGCCAAATAAACACACATATAATAATAATAATAATTCCTTTATTTGCCTTGGCGTTTTTCACATGAGCTTATACAATAAGTAAACTATTTCCATATCAACTAAAACAAAACAAATCTAAGAGCGAAGTTCAGCCCGATACCGTAGTATCCGCTGTTCTACCACTTAACCGCTATTAAATTATTAGCGCCAAGCCATTTCCCTTTCTGAACCCTAATTTGAAAAGAAAACAAAAAAGCCTGGACGCAGCATGTGCGTTATGGTAGTGAATTTTCATAGAAATGAGCTGGCGCAAGATATTTTATTATAACTTTTTTTGTAACATATAAATCTAAATTTTGGTGTGTAGTTTACTTTTTCTATTGTAAACCTTCCTACCAAATTTGGTTATGATAGCTTTTTTTTGAGATAAAAATTTTTTTCGAATGAAAACTCAAATTTTTTTTAGGAAAACCTCGTCCGATTTTACTGACTAACGAACTTATACAAGCCACTTACAAAAGGAAGGCACATAACAAATTTTATCAAAATCGGCCCATTATTTTTTGAGTTATCGGTGTGATACATATATATATATATATATATATATATATATATATATATATATATATATATATATATATATATATATATATATATATATATATATATATATATATATATATATATATATATATATATATATATATATATATATATATATATATATATATATATATATATATATATATATATAGTCTGGACGCAGCAAGTGCGTTATGGAAATGAATTTTCTTAAAATGTTTTTAATAGAAAATATGTCTCTTTAATGCAAGCAGGAATCAATTTGGTCACCGGTATAATCTATATAGTAGGAACAATGTACCAGATTTTACCAACATAACTTTTTAGAAAATCTACAACAATTTTCGGAAAATAAACTTAAAACATTTCCGAGAAAACTCGTTTCTTAGCTGACGAACCTTAGGTTAATAGCAAATTGCGTTATTGAATTTTGAAGCGTTTAATGAAAATTCGCTACTAAAACGCACTTACTGCGTCTCGATTTCTTTTACAAACATGATTCATATTTCGATGAAAAATGCAAAAATTCAATAAGAAATGTTAAAAAAATGTAGGTATCACCAACGACTTATGGGCCATTCTGTGGTTGTCAAAATAATTTTATAAGATGCAGCTCAAAACACCCTATAGGTAACGTATACAATTTTTTCTCGTATCTTGCATAATAACAATTATATTGAGCTTTACCGTAGAAATGCGTCACACTGTATATATGTAAACAGAAAGTAAACCCGCATATGGATTCTAGGGGGCCTAGTTTTCGCTCATTTGAAGAAATCTTTTTAGAATTCAAAAGCCGCGGTCTCCTCATTAACGCATTTTTTCTACGAAAATTAGCTAAAAATTATAGACCGTTATACCATAAATTTAACTAAAACTACTTCCAAAGCATCAGAGAAAGTGTCTATTTGAAATGAATTTTCTGGAAATATTTTATTAAAATGAAGGCCAATAATGGTTTAAGCTGAAACTTAAGGGTTTGCAGAACACTCTTTACAAAATCCGTATTTCTTTCAGGTTCTTTGCCTAAATGTTACCAATTTTGACGTGTCAAATCGCGACTTTTTACGTTTTGAGTAAAAACCTAATTTTTTTAAATTTTTCTAACTTTTTTTTAAAACTTACAGACCTAAATTTTGGTAAATTATTCACCCTTTATATATATATATATATATATATATATATATATATATATATATATATATATATATATATATATATATATATATATATAATTAAAACTGACCCTGGATATGGATTCAGGGGGACTAGTTCGCGCTCATTTGAAGAAAGTTTTAGTAAATACAAAAGTCGGACCTCCTCGTTAGTGATTTTTTTTAAATAAAATTCCCTAAAACAAGCACTTGTGAAGCCACGGGAAAAGTCTACGACTGTATTAAATATGGAACCGTTTCACTAAGTTAGGGCAAGAACAAACAATCAGATATGTTATTCAAATTGAATTAAGTCTTAAAACTTTCATCTCCTCTTTATCAAATTATTATATAAAAACCTTGCTAAAAATTCATCGGAATACTACATACAGACTTGGAGACTACTTCTCTGGCTTCACTGTTGGTTTTCGTTGGTGAAGGACGTAGCCAGCGCGTTAGCTAACTGGAGCAAGTGGTCCTTACGAATTCTGGATTTTCTAGGATGTTCTTCAGCGTTTATGATTCAGAAAATAGATATGATTTATTAGGTCAAAATATAAAATATAGTAACAATTAAATTTAAACTTAATTATCGTCTGCCATATAGGAGAAATTGTTAGAAATGTTCCCCTTCAACTGCCAACACTTTCTCACTCTTTGTCTAAATGAATCCGGTACATACTGCTACATTTCAGGTGTCACTGGCAGACAAAGCGGATTCTGTTTTTTATATCTATCCTCTAAAGTTATGTGTGTGTGTGTGTATTATTATTATTATTATTATCATTATTATTATTATTATTATTATTATTATTATTATTATTATTATTATTATTATTATTATTATTATTATTATTATTATTATTATTATTATTATTATTATTATTATTATTATTATTATTATTATTATTATTATTATTATTATTATTATTATTATTATTATTATTATCGACTTTAGCAGCCTGAAGGGCTTTCACACTCCCTCAAAAGGGGAACATTCACTAATCCCAGGTATCTCAGATACCAAAGGGACTCCGCTCAGATGGAGCCCTTTCCACGTTATCTGACCCTGAACGGCAACGCGACACATCCTCATTTTCCAGGAATGTCCGCACATTGCAAGTATTACCGCCTTCTGCTTAACCTTATAAAGATGCTCTCCAAGACTCAGTCTCTTAATGTTCTCTCGAAGATTCTTAGGAACCACACCAGTTGACGACATGACTATTGGAATCACTCGGACACTATCTGCTCTCCAATGTCTCTTTATTTATATCTCAAGGTCTCTGTACTTACTGATCTTCTCGCTGTACTTTATCTCTAGATTATTAGTATTCGGGATGGCCACATCAATCAGCGCCACTTGGCTGCAGGACTTATCCACTATTGTGGGCAACTCGTTGGTCTGTGAGCACGGTCCGATCCCAGTACAACCTGTACCCTGAGTTCTATAGAACAGGCTCAGGAGTGTATATATAGTATGGCACCTTACTAAGATTGAAAAGTTCCATTTTCAGGACCAGTTCTTAGTGAAGTATTTTTGCAACTGCGTCGTGCCTCTCTTTATACTCTGTTGCAGCGAACGCTTGACATCCTCCGGTGACGTGCTGAATAGTCACTGATGACTGACACCCAGATCTACATTTATCATCTAGGACCGAATTATCTCCAACTATATACTTCAAGTAGTTTCTTGTTGGGATGGCGTGGCCTTGCATGGCCAGCAAAACCCCCCCCCTGTCTCTGGAAACCTCTTTCCGGACACCAACCAGTAGTTCGACGCCAATTTGTCGACATGGGCCTGTGAGGTTTTATTCATATGTCGCCCATGGAGAGGCTTCTGCATCCAAAATTGCAGCTTGTCCTGATCAGTCCGATGGTGACTATGTATTTCTCTGTCTTTTAATTGTAGCGGTGTTGAATCATCTGCCTCGCATATGGCACGGTGAAGTTTAAAAGTAACCGCCCGCTGGTGGAAATATGTACGTGCGTTCAATACCTGATGGTCTGTTTACCAATATCCAACAGTCCTCTTCCACCTTAGTGTCTAGGCAGTGTTACTCGCTCGGTAGCACTACGGGGGGTGATGCTTTTTGGATTTTGTTAGGAGCGTTCGCATCATCCGTTGCAGATTTTCGATGTCCGTTTTTACTCCAGTTCACAACTCCAAATGAATAGATGGGTGCAGAACGTGCATATGTATTAAGAGCTTTAGTCATGTTCTTGCCGTTAATATGTGATCGCACCACCTGCTTTACTCGTTTCGTAAACTCATTTGTCAAATCGTTCTTCATTACCGAATGGTTTATTTTCCTCGCTTGCTGTATTCCCAGGTATTTATAACACTCCTCCACATCCATCGAGGCAATTTGCTGGCCGTTCTGGATTTTATATACACCTGGTTGTACTTTCCCCCTGACTACACATAAGTTGCGACATTTGTCAAGCTCAAACTGCATCTCAATATCTTTGGAAAATCCTTCTACGATTTTAAGGAATTGTTCCAGGTGGTTCTTTGTGGAGGCCAGCAGCTTCAGATCATCCATATACAGCGGATGATTTAACCTCATTTGCTCCCTGCAATTGATTTTTATACCGAAGCTATATCTGGTGTAGTTTAGGCGGTTTGATAGTGGATTCAATGCGAGGCAGAACCACAATGGGCTTAGGGAGTCGCCTTGAAATATACTTTTTCTATTGGTATCGGGCTGGTTACGATGTTATAACCTGTTTGTACCCGTAACTGAATATTGTTCTCCAGGTAGATATTGTGTGTTCAAGGAACCTCGGGATGCAAGTATCAATCTTATAGATCTTTAGCACACTTATAAGCCATTCGTGTGGAACTGAATCAAATGCCTTTTTGTAATTCACGTAGGCAGCAAAGAGATTTCTTCGCCCATTGTAAGCTTGATTGCACACAACTGAATCAATTATTAGCTATTCTTTGCATCCCATAGATATGTTGCAGAGCACTGGATATGCTGGTATTTCTCTCAACGGAGAACAAGCGATCCCTGTTCAGCCGCAAGGTATTGTTACTTATTACAAAATTACTTTTTTTGAGCTACGTAAACCTTTTTATTCTCTAAAGTTATAGGTGCAATCACTTTGTCCTTTATAAAACCCCCAAAATAAATAATCATGGAGTGTCAAATCCGTGGATCAAACAGGCCAGTTGACCGGACTTGCTCGATTGCATAATGAACTTGTGCTCCATCCTGTTAAAATCACATGTCCAGTTTTACGTTTTGGTTTTATTATTAAGGTAGTTGGTTTCTTAAAAAAATGGTGTATATTTTAACATTTAAATGCCCCTCAAAGAAATGCGGACCAATAACTGTATCCCTGATTATACCACACTAGACATTAACCATTGATGTTGATTGGGTAGAGTTCTTATCCAGTGGGTATTTTTCGCCGAAACTGTATACAACCAATTAATAATTTAGTAAATTGTCAGCCCTGGCCCATTTCTTGCCCAATATAGGGACAAATTATGTAAGGCTAGATGTATTCTCACCACAATTATAACTGTAGACCGGTTTCGCTGTAATTAGAGCTCGTCTGTACGGCATACTAATTGCAATTGGTTGTATACAGTCTCTATTTTTTAACATTCTGTGTTATTTGGTGCTTCCGTGACAACTTGGTTTCGCAACGAGGTGGCGACACGTGTAAAAACGTGTCTTACATCTCACTTAGATTTGGGAGGCTGGCTACCATACGCGTATTACTTTATAGGTGTATTTTCGCTGCAATTAGTATGCCGTACTGACGAGCTCTAATTAGAGCGAAACCAATCTACGGTTCTAATTGTGGTGAGAATACATCTAGCCTTACATACTTTGTCCCTATATTGGGGAAGAAATGGGCCAGGGCTGACAATTTACTGAATTGTTAGTTGGTTGTATACAGTCTCTATTTTTTAACATTCTGTGTTATTTGGAGCTGCTGTAATAACATACTACTTGGTTCCGCAACGAGGTCTCGACGCGTGTAAGAACGTGTCTTACATGTCAATTAGTTTTGGGAGGCTGGCTAGTATAGCCGTATTACTTTATAGGTGTATTTTCGCTGCAATTAGTATGCAGCGAAATTAGAGCGAAACCGGTCTACGGTTCTAATTGTGGTGAGAATACATCAATCTAGCCTTACACAAACCATCATCCTAACTTAATTCAATATTTAATGCAAGTCACTCTCCCTCATCACTCATATCTTTTAGGAAAGGATAAAAAGAGGGTTATTTACAAAGCTTATTATTAAATTTAAAATCACATACCCATTTAAAAATTCTAAGTGAATTTAAAAGCAAAGAAATAATAACAAACCAATAAACAGCTGACGAAAGTGACCTATAGCGCAAATCAGTCCACACAGTTTTTGATTTGGACTAGTATCGAAATGACCGTTCTTAAACAATTCGCAAATAAACACAACTTTAGTTAGAACGCCGTAGTGATCGTCCAATAAACGATCATCTCTTGGTTGTAACCTGATTTATGACTTGCGCATGATTGTGACTGTTATTAAACGGTTTCTTGCGATATTGGAACAAACCTAAGTTCACAACTGATTCTTGACGCATTTAAGCATCTCCAGCAAGCCGCTTTGTGCTTACATGCGGGTCAACAGCTACCGCTTCTAAAACGCCAACTGCAATATTTTCGTCAGTTTTAGCTCTTCCGAACCCGTGGTTTCGATTTTAATCTGTCAGTAGTACAATTCCTGGTCCGCAGCCTTTGAAATACCATGTGAGATTTCTGATTACTAGGAAACCTCTCTGCCCACACTAGTGCAGTTTTTCTGTAGTTTTTCCTGGACTCCCCAAAATTAACAACATATGAGCTTGCACATTAAAATTATTTTCCACATTTGATTGAGCAATAAGCTGGGGAATAACAGTCGAAATGTCAAAATTCTCAATTGACTTAAGTAAAAATATCGCGTTTCCATGGAATCAAATAATGATAACAGACTTGATAAATAAATTAAAATATTTTTTTTTTGTATTATAACATAATGAATTATAATTCCGTGACCAAAAGAGCAAATCCAAAAATTTCTAGCACGCATACATAGTTTTACCTCCACATCATCAATACGTGTGGAAGTATAGCAGCGGCAACAAAAATTTCAAACATTTTTTTTCGCTTAAACGTTCTAAAAAGTGTCAAAACATATTGAAAACATGATTTGGGAACGAATTTTTTTTGTGTCTAACAGTCTGTCGGTCTGTGGGTCTGCTTGTCTGTCTGTTTGTAGCCGCGATAACTTTAGAACGAATTGAGATATCGTCTTCTTATTTGGTATAGAGTTAGCACCCGACAAACGAATGGTTGGTATTGTTTTTCGGTAAAAGCGCACGAAGGGGTAGGGGATGAATGGGGGATGATTTGGTGAAAATTGACATTGTTTCGTTAAAACTCAAGTAATATAACGTTTTAGGGTTTGTTTATTAGAAAAGTGTCAGTTTCATCAAATAACTGGTATGCTGTGCTAAAATTAAATTAGGGGTTTAATGTCTAGGGTGGAATATCGGTGACAGTAATTTTAAAATTTTTGTTGCTAAAATGACGTAAAAAGTCTCAAAACACCTAGAAAACTTGATTATAGAACGATAATTTTTTTGTCTGTTTGCCTGGCCTGTACATCTGCCTGTTAATAAGCGCAATAACCCTCAAACGAATTGATATATCATCTTCAAATTGAGTATCCAGCTAGCACCCGACAAAGGAACGCTTCGAATTGTTTGTGGGTAAGATTGCTTTAGGGGGGGTGGCGAATAAATGAGGGGTGGTTTGGTGAAAATTTACCGTTTTTCGTTAAAACTCAAGTAATATAACGTTTCAGAAGTTTATGGGTACAGGAATACGATTATTTTTTTGTGGTCAAGTCATGGACACTAAATTCATTTCCTGAGAATGTCTTTCTACGAGTAAAGTAGATTATCACAGCTATGTGGAAGTTATGAGTCAATTCACTGCACTATTTACCCCATTTAGAAATACTATCCATTTAGAAATACAAAGTTACCACCTCCCCTCAACTTTAAAAATATATAAAATTGAAGCTGGCCGCGAATAAGGGTTCTAGGTGTGCTAGTTTGCGTTCATTTAATGAATATTACGGTTTTGTTTTAGTCAACGCAATCGAAATAGCTTTTGCAAACAAAACAACAAAAAAGGTTTTTTAAAACTAACTTGTAGTTATCCGCGAAGCTCATTATGTTATTTTTCTTTAATTTAGTATCCACGCTGCGTTTACATAGGTGTTACTATGGTTCAAGATTGAAGATTCTAGCTTAAGAGGAAATTGAGTTAATTCTCTACCATAATATATTTGCTGCACCCTGACCTTTTTCAGCACTTATTTACTGCTGCTGTATCCACACTTTTTGAAAATGATGAAATATTGTAACAAGGCAACCTAAATTTCATTTTTGGAAAAATATTTTAAACAAATGAAATGGGGTAACAATTTAAACATAAATTGAAAATCTTGGTTGGCTGCTTTGTTGCAGGGGTTCCCCTTCTGCGTGGGATAAAGGCAGCTTATAGAGGTCCAACTAAGCTGTTTTTTTCGCACTTTCCGCTCACATTTCCTTTTTTATCTTCTTCCCCGCCCCACACTTCTATTCACTCCTGGTCCTGTAACTCTCTTGGAAGCTGCTTGCAAGAAATATTTCTTGTGGTTTGTGCATCCAAAAGGGGATCTAAGCATGTTTCTGACCTTTTTTCTAAAAAGCCCCCGTGTGCTAATCTGCAAATTTACAGTAAATTTGATTTTTATTTATAAGACAAATGTACTTGCCAAATTATAAACGTGGCAGGTATTTTTCCTTATTAGTCGCTTGGATGATCAGTTTTAGCCAACTCAATCGAACCAGTTTCTGCAAACAAAATAACAAAAATGGCTTTCTAAAACAAATTTGTCGTTACCTGTGAAGCTCATTGTGTTATTTTTTTTGAATTTAGTACCCACGTTGCTTTCATATAGGTTTTAGTATGTATCAAAACTGAAGATTCTAGTTTAATGGGAAATTAAATTATCACCATTTGGAATATTTTTACGCAAATTAGCTACCTTAACGCACTTGCTGCACCTAAACTCGTTTCAATACTTATTTACTATTGCTGTATCCATACTTTTTAAAAATGAAATAAATAAATAGAAGCAATACAAAATTTTGAAATTAAAATTTTAATAAGTTACACTGAACATCTGTTTATAGTTATACTTCAAACTACTGCATGATATTATGTAATTTCATTTACCCAAAATTTTCCATATACGAGACGAAGAGTAATTAAAAACTAAAAGTATACAATAAGTACCTTATTCTAAAAGTCTAAGATATTAGCGGAAGCGGAATCGATTTCGAGGCTATCTTCTTCTTCTTCTTCTTTGTTTATGGCGTCTGTAAACAAAAAAGAAGAAGAAGAAGATGACCTCGAATTAGACTCCCTCCCTGCTCTCAGTTGTCAAAATAACAAATGACAAATAGGTAATTGGTGTTGCCAGATTTAACTAGGAGAGCGAGATGGATTTTAAATGCCCTGAAGAATGGGAAGCTTAATATTTATACATAAAACGTAGTTCTAGATTGCCTTTAAACAAATTGAATCACTTTATTTAAAATTTGTATTTATTACTATATATTTTTTTAATATATTGAGTTGTTTATCGTGATAGTTTTGGCAAATGGCAACCCCGCTGATTGTTTATTGTGAAATATTTTTGTAGACTGTTCGTTTGAAGTTTGATTTGTAGCATTTGTTTGCAATAGCTGCGTAACCCTGATATATCTGTCTGACCTTGTCTAACATTATAGGCACTCATTCAAAGGTAATATAAGGTTATATCATAAAATATTTATTTTTTATTTGGTTATAACTCAAAATTTACTAAACCGACTAAGTCAAAATTTAGTATGGAGGGCCACTTATATGATATCTACGTGCGTGTAAAGTTTTACTTTCATACTTCTAATAATTTAAAAGATATTGCGTTTTCAAACAGTTTTTCGCATTTTTTTCTAAAAGTATTTGAGTGTCAAAACTGTCTAACGAACTCATCCAAGCTAATGAAAGGAATTGCCAAGTTTGGTTTCGATTGATGAAGTATTTTTGGAGAAAATAAGTAAAAAGGAAAAAGAAACAATATTTTTTAAAATTTATGTTTTTTTTTCAAATATAATTAAAATCAAAAGGTAACGTATGGGATAAAGTGGGATACATATCGCCTAGGAGTCCATCAAGGCTAGCAAAACAGACAAGAATTAGACAACGGATAAATAGGGGTTAACATTAGAAAAAACGATAGGAGCGGCATTTACAATTTTTGAATTTTCTGTTACACTTTTAACATGACAGTAAAAATTGAATTATATAACTTACAATCTCATTCAGTCAATCTCAACTCTAATTTAACCTAAAGCTAACATATATTTTTTTTATAGTACAATATTTACTCACTTCAAAAAAATTGAATAGAAGTACATTCGTGTGTTCATTGTCGAGACTCAACAAATGTGTTAAATTTAAGGGTAGGCTTATTCCTAAAATAAGAAGGGACGGTAAGTTTTGCTTGTGTATCGTATTATATTATTTATAACTTCTATAGAAGCATGACTTGACTACTAACAGAAGACCAATTTCGAATATTGCCAAATAAACTATAAATCGTTATTAAAAAACGTCTAGGTATAGAGGACAGAGTGGTTTATTTTCCAAATATATTTTGTGTTAGAGCACAACCTCCCTGTTTACAAACATTTGTTACAACTCTTACCCTTATAATTCATGACCCACGTTACGCAAAAACGTGGTCCCCATACGAGATTTTCTGTGACATATTTTCCCTATACCCGGGCACTATTCCAGACTAAAGGACGCATGTCGATTGACCTTCCTGCTTCCAGCTCTCCGTTCGTTCAATTCTGAGCTCTTGTGATCAATATTCAAACAGATCCGAGCTGGTTTAGAAGTAACCAAAGAAAAATGCTTAATCTATATCCAATAATTAGCGAAGCAATGCACAAAAACACTTCCAGCAACTTGCACAGTTTCCGTTCTGGAAATCTGGTAATGATTTATGAGTGAACTTTTGCGCCCAGTACAAAAAAAAAAAAACAACATTATTTCAGATAGTTTAATACGTCAAAGCTTTCTCTCTGTAGAGATCTCTATTATATATGGGAGTAATAAAGAAGAAATTTTATTTTCTGGTCTTAAAAATTTGTGTAGTAGCGAATTTACGTATGTAAAAAACCTCCTTGGACGATATCGCAACTTGAAGATTTGAAATTTTTTTTAGTGCAAACTAGGACCCCGTAAGTCTACATTCATTTTCTGTTAAAAAGAAGCTATTAAGCTGATGTCAAAAGTCGAAACAATTTTTTTTCGAAAAAATAATCCGATTAGGCTGGCTAACGAACGCGAGATTTAAAAAAGAAAGACACGTGCTAAGTTTGAGAAATCGGTATATTTTTTTTTTAGTTATCGCTCAGATATATACAGTGTGTCCCAAACTGGATGGAAATGTATTGCTATCTCCGTTATTATTAGAGATAGAGAGACGGTTAAATTAGCAATGTTTTGTAGAATTTCATGCTCGTTCCAAATATGACTTGTATTTTGCCCTGCCTCTGTTTGTTATCGAGTTATTTTGAAAAAACCAAAATTTGTCAATTTCTTTTTTCTTCAATATCTAAGTAGGCGTTGATCTGACATGTCTAAGACTTGCACATTATCAGGACACTTTTTAATCTTTCTATGCTGTTCCTAACTTTGGATTGTCATTGGTTTTTGAGCTACAGGTATCAACGTTTGTTTTTATTATAGCAGCCATATTGGATTTTTTGCTCATGTGATAGCCTGTGAAAAGAGTTTTCCAATGAGGTACAACATGCTTGTGAAATCTTGTAGTTGCACTGACAATTTTGAGAAAAACCGTTTTGAGGATAGTAGGCTATGAAATCCAATACCAGAAAGCAAACAAAATTACGACTAATTTATTAGGTGACACAATACACCACAAAATAAAACAGAAGTGTTAAATTTCACCTTTCACACTGCAAAAACTGGTAGTTAATAAGAACTATTAATGATACCAAGTACGTTTTAGATAAAAGACAAGATAAGAAATTTAAGATAAGAGTCAGTGAAGAATTCCAGAGCAGATTATTTCGTTGTGTGCAAGCGACTGGAAAACATTTTGAACATTTATTATAAGAAAGGGACATTTTTATTAAGTTTATTTTAGAAATTTGAATTTCAGGGTAAACTGTTTAGTTTTAATATTCCGGTATTAAATTTCCACCGTATATTGAAAACTGTAAGATTAGACCATACATATGGGGTATCTCCGCATTCAGAAAAATGTATATATATATATATATATATATATATATATATATATATATATATATATATATATATATATATATATATATATATCTTTAGGAATATTGCACTACACTGTAATCACTTTTAAATATACACTTTATTTGTTTGCTGTACGTTTGTGATTTCTTATTGGTTTGCGTGGACTGCAGTTTCGAGCCGTCCCGGTTCATCATCAGCACGCTACTGGCTGCTGTCGCTCCTGTCTGGTCTACGTCGGAGATTGTAGGTGGCGCATGCGCCGTGAGCTTCTATTGGTCGGTTTCCTGTTCTCTGATTGGTTGTGCCTTCGGACTGTGTCGTGTGTATCCACCAAAAACCAGACATCACCCAATTAAAACTAATGAAACATGTTAAAGACCACAAAAAAATGGAAATCTGGGAACAATACTACATTCAACAAACAAACAATAGAAAACAATTAATGCCAGAACAAATCCAAGTACAAACATTTAAACAAAACTTAATAAAGGCCATACAAATAGACAAATTATTAAATCACAGTGATCAAGACAGGAGACCGATACACACGACACAGTCCGAAGACACAACCAATCAGAGAACAGGAAACCGACCAATAGAAGCTCACGGCGCATGCGCCACCTACAATCTCCGTGGTAGACCAGACAGGAGCGACAGCAGCCAGTAGCGTGCTGATGATGAACCGGGACGGTTCGAAACTGCCGTCCACGCAAACCAATAAGAAATCACAAACGTACAGCAAACAAATAAAGTATATATATATATATATATATATATATATATATATATATATATATATATATATATATATATATATATATATATATATATATAGTATTAAGTTTTTGTGACGGTAATAATGTTATTTACTCAAAAAATTGTGGGAAAGCCGTCAGTTGCAAAATAAAACTCTTTATTAAAAACCGAGCTTCTCAAGGATATAACGTGAGTTTTACTATGTTTGTTGATGCATAATTAGTCATAGTAAAACTCACGTTATATCCTTGAGAATGAAATAAATTTTTCCGAAAGCTCGGTTTTTATCAAGAGTTTTATTTTACAACTGACGGCTTTCCCACAATTTTTTGAGTATATATATATATATATATATATATATATATATATATATATATATATATATATATATATATATATATATATATATATATATATATATATACATACAGGGTGGCCCATTGAAAACGAACTGGCAGCCATAAATTGGCCTCCAACATCACGTGATGTTAATACGTTAGATTTTTACCTATGGGACATGTTGAAAGAAACAGTTTATAAATCATTAGTGAACTGAAAAGAAGACTTGCTACATCAAGTTACTCAAACATTTGAAAACTTGAATCCAAACAAAATAAGACGAATCCAGTCAACACCCACATTTTGAAATGCGGACGGCGTTTTGAACATCTGTTCTATTTGTCTGTTCAATTATTGTAAATGGTGGTATCGGGTAAAACATTAGAAGAAATAAATGGAAGAGAAAGGGATTTTTTTGGCATGTTAAAATTTTAAAGTGGTTGAATTTGAAGTGTTGTCAAACAATTTTGGATGCAACTATGTATATAAAGTTATGTTATTAGTCAGCGCAAGTCTTAGACTTATTGGATGAACATCTTGTATGATTTAAAGCAATAAAGGTAAAAAAAAATAATAAAAATAATAATAATAATGTATTAGGTTGGTCAAATGTGCTTATCTATCTTCAATGGGAGAGCCCACGGCACTTATATAGTCGTTACTGGGCCCAGAGAATTTGGAGATTAGGCAATGAAGTAAACCGTGACCCAGAAGCTAGGGAAAAACGCCGACGTTTGGTCTTGGTGAAGGAATTTTATTTGTATACTACATATTTAAAATTCATATTTAAATTGTGTTGTACTTTATTCGCAAATAAATTGTTATTGTTGTTATATTCTCGTTATTTTAAGTATACACGTCTAAAATGCCAATCACTCTGATTTTACAGCTCTTATCAACAAATAATTAATCATTGATTAAAATGCAGCAATAAATTCTCAGACATATTGTCATCAATGGGTAATTTTTTAATCGAAAGCTATATTTATGTAATAGTAAATATACTGCTTATTCATTTTACATATACTTTGATATTAACATGCCAAACAAATAAAAATATGCATTTTGGTAGCAAATGTTTATAAAAAAACTTGGCTAATAAGAAAGTTGCGACTTTTCAATTGTGTCAGTTTAAATTTTTATATGTTTATACATTCATTTTCGTATATATATATATATATATATATATATATATATATATATATATATATATATATATATATATATATATATATATATATATATTTAATAGTGAACAAGTAAGTGGATCGCCATTTTGGCGTTTTCAATTTTTCATAAAAAATAAAAATTCGTTTCCGATTTCATTCTCATTCAGTTCTTTTTTTTTTCTTTTTTTTTTCTTTAACGTTGGCCTATTTCCGCGACTATGGCCAATCACCGACGCCAGGGAGCAGTTTTAGCTCACTATCCTGGAAATTTTGCCGAACCCCTGTCTTTCTGTAAGGAGGGTAGGGATCTTTAACGTGCCCAACATCGCATGGACACGGGACCAACGGCTTTACGCCCCCTCCGAAGGGCGGAACGTGGAGACATTCAACTTGCTCAAATACAATGCCAGAACCTCGGTTGATGTTAATTTTACAGTTTGTATTGAAAAAGTGAAAGGAGTACCCCGGCATCGAACCCAGTACCCTTCGATTCAGAGGCACACGTTTTTACCTCTGAACCACCGAGGTTCTCTCTCATTCAGTTAATAGGTTGTAATATTTTCTAAAAGTTTCTTTTCAGCTGCATGGCTCGCTAATGTTTGTGCTTTGTGCTGTTACTTCAATTACTACCTTCAGGTCAACTTAAGACCCTTCTAGAGGGTAGCTTTTTTATGACATTTTAAGAGTTCTTAGATTTATTGTGAGTTTTTTAGATCTCGGGACAAATTAACTTTTCTTACAGTTCAATTTGACTTGTATTTACTTTTCTTGCATGTAGTAGTGTATAACTGTTAACTTGTAATCTTTGGTAGCTGTGTAGTTAGACAGTTTTTAGCTTTTTAGTGAATTTTCTTTAAAAAAAATTCACTAATGAGGAGATCCCGAAAAAAATTCTTCAAATGAGCGCTACTTAGCCCCCCCCAGAACACATATCCGGGGTCAGTTTCAATTTTTATATGTTTATATATATATATATATATATATATATATATATATATATATATATATATATATATATATATATATATATATATATATATATATATATATATATATATATATATATATATATATATATATATATATATATATTATATGTATCACACCGATAATTTAAAAAATAATGGGCCGATTTTGATTAAATTTGGTGAATAAATTTCTTTTGCAAATGGCTTGGATAGGTTCGTTAGCCAGGAAAATCTGCCGAGGTTTTCCCGGAAAATTTTGTGTTTTCTTTCGAAAAAAATTTATATCTCCGAAATTAACAAAGTAAGGGCAACCAAATTTGGTACGCGGGTTTACATCCTTATAGGTAAGTTACCTACCAAAATTTAGCTATGTAGGTCAAAAGACAAAAAAGTTATAGGCATTTAAAGAAAAATAAATTGGGGCTTTCCTCAAAACGTCAAAGTTGCGATTTAAAACGTCATAATCGGCAACATTTAGGCAAATAGCTTGAATCTAATACGGGCTATGGAAATCAAATGTCTCAAGAAGGATGTTTTACAAACCCTGAAGTCTTAGTTTCACCGTCATTGTCCTTCATTTTACTAAAATGTTTCCAGAAAATTCATTTCAAATAGACCATTTCTGTGATGCTTGGCAGTAGTGTTGGCTAAAGAGTTTATCGTTTAATGGTATATAATTCTTGTCGAATTTTCGTAAAAAAGTAATAAAGGTCAATATATCCGTTATTATACAAGATATGAAAAAAAAAATATACATTAATTATAGGGTGTCTTGAGCTACATCTTAAAAAAATATTTCTACAATCACAGGCTGGCCCATAAGTCGTTAGTGATACAAATTGTCTTTTTTTTTAAACAAACACGCCTTATGTTATTGCATTTTTTCATTTTCCATCGAAATATAATGCATGTTTGTAAGAAAAGAAATTCTGGATGCAGCAAGTGCGTTATGGTAGCGAATTTTGATCAAATGCTTCATATTTGAATAGCCCAATTTGCTATTAACCTCTAAGGTTGACCAAGAAACGAGTTTTTCCGGGAACATTTTAAGTTAACTTTTGAAAATTTGTGTACATTTTCACACAATAAAGTTATTTTTATAAAACATGGCACATGGTTTTAACTATATAGGTTATACTGGAAACCAAAATTGATGCCTGCTTTCTTAAATAAAAAGAAAACACACATATTGGCAATATTTAATTCTTGACTTAATATTGAGGTCAGCTTTTTGTTGCCTCATTTTATCTTTATACTCTGTATTGTACTTTCACAGAAATAGCCGGAAAATTCAGTTTTTCTGACAAGCCTTTTGTAAATTCTATATTCCCCTGATGATTACCGGTTAAAAAGGTCGAAACGCATCGCAACAAGGAATAAAACAATTGTTTGGAAAGAAAAAGCCTTTTTATTTTTTCACCCAAAGATGTCAACCCCAAATATTTTGACTTTTAAGAACAATATTATATATATATATATATATATATATATATATATATATATATATATATATATATATATATATATATATATTCCGATATCGTCCACTCAGCAAGACATCGACCCCCAGCGGGTACGGAGTTCAACTGGAAACCGCACCGTAATCAATCCTAGTTTATAAGTAACACTAATGTTAGATTAAGAAGCATTCTTTACTAGTTCATGTTACTGCCAACACTCATTGTTCTCTACTATCTACTTGTAATTAATCATTTCATTATTTTATAAACTTTGGTTTTAAATAAATTATTTTTTATCACGAAGCCAAAGGGCATTACATATATATATATATATATATATATATATATATATATATATATATATATATATATATATATATATATATATATATATATATATATATATATATACAAACTGTAGGTTATCAGCCAGTTGTAAGATTAAACTCACACATTCCTTTGATGGAAATCGATCTTTTAAACCAGACAATAAAAATCCAAGTCCTTTGCCAGAGTATGCACGTTTTAGCAAAGAACTTGCTTTTTTATTCTCCTTCTTTAAATTCCGGGACCTCCCAGAACATTGGCGATCAGTCGCAGGAACATCAATTTATCCGCAACGGACCTAACCATTGGCGAAGAATCTTGAGCCAAAATGTTCTTTGGCGACCAGGACCACGCTTTCCTTTATTTTTCCCTAAATAACTACACGAAGCAATTCATATTTCGGATTTATCATTACGTGGGCAAATTACTACAATTTTCTCCTTTTTATGGTATTAAGCATCTCTCTTTCTTTGTTTGTACGCTGTAGAACCGTTTCATGCGTTACTCTGTCTATCCACGATATCCACAACATTCTTCGGTAAGCCCACATATCGAAGGCCTCAATTCTCTTGCACATCGCTTCAGTGAGGGTCCATGCTTCCATCCCATATAATAATATGCTGAAGACATAGCAACGTAGTAAAAGTATTCTTAAAGGAATTCTTAGACTTCTGTTGGTTAACACTTTTTGCATGTTCTTAAATGATATTCTTGCTTGCTCTATTCTGCTTTTGATTTCTTGGCATAAGTCATATCTTACATTCACCCAATAATATAGATATTTCTATGTTTGTACTCCACCATTCCTCCCTTTATGCTGATATCTGTTAGGTTTTCAGCTATATTTTTGTTTTTTCCTGACGGTTATCCATTTGGTTTACTTTATATTTAAACGCAGACCCATTTGTTGGCTATGGTCCGTTACCGCTGATAAGAGTGCCTGTAAATAATCTGTATCTGTTGCTAGTGATACCGTGTCGTCAGCATATCTTAAATTGTTAATGACAACTCCATTAGCAACTATACCCTCTGTTATGTCTTCGATAGCTTCTCTGAATTTTTTTTCTGCATATAAATTAAACAAAAGAGACAAAAGCATTCAGCCTTGTCAGACTCCCCTTATAATGATACTTCTTCAGATGTCTGGCCGTTAAATATAGTGTCAGCTGTACAAGTTGGCTTTTATCGGAATGTCTCATCCATCCAGGTATATATCCTTCAGTATTTCTATTAACTTGTCGTGTTGAACGAATGCTTTTTTGTAATCTACGAAACAGGCACATACATCAACTGTTACATCTCTAGATCGCTGTATGAGAATCTGTATGCCAAACAATGCCTCCCTTGTACCGAAACCGCTTTTAAAACCCAATTGAGATTTACCAATGTTTTCCTCGCATTTGCTGTATATTCTGGAATGAACCATTTTCATGAACAACTTTGGCACATGGCTCATCAAACTGGTCGTTCTGTAATCTTACAATACTTGCATTTAGCCTTCTTTGGTATAGAAACGACGATTGACTTGAGCCATTCTTTAGGGATTACTGCGGCCTTACATATGCAGTTAAGCAAGTTTAATAGAAGTGTGAGAGCCCTGTCTTCATCCAACGTTTTCAAAACCCCTATCTGGGCTCCGTTTGGTCCTGGGGCCTTTCCACTTTTTACCTTCGATATAGCGTATATGAGCTCTGTCCTGGTGATATCCATTTCGTCGTCTAGAGTAATATGATGCGAGAAACTTCTACTGTCCATAAAAAGATTATATATATATATATATATATATATATATATATATATATATATATATATATATATAATAATTATTATTATTATTATTACATATAAATACGGACAGAAGAGAAATCCTATAAATTCCGTGTTTGCAATAGTTAGGTGCGCACAACCAGAACAGCACAGATCAGAAAAATTACTAAACTTACAAACACAAACACAACTTAGAGAATACTAAAGTCAAATTAGGTCGTATTGTCTTTTAAACATATTCACAGATGATGCGCTTACTACTGGAGAAGGCAGACTATTCCAAATGCCAAACACTCGATTCGGAAGAAAATTCTGCCGACTACGAACACTGAACGCCTCCCTGGAAAGTTTGTGTTCATGCCCACGGGGACGAACACCGAGTAAACAGGGTGTCCAATGGTATTTCTGCAAAACCATGTAAGATACGATACGTGAAAATCCGGTTACCTCATTCGCGTCTCTCAGCAAATAATGTCATGCCCGAGATTTGCAATCTAACCTCGTAGCTAGGCCTGAGAATGCCATAAGGTAATCGGCTTGATGCTCGCTGCACTCTTTCCAGTCGGTCACGGTCTCTTGATAGATCTGGGTATCATCCTGGCCCGCAATACTCCATTAGAGGTCTAATGTATGTAGTTTATACAAGTTTAGCACACTGAGGATTAATATTGTGAACAGCCTTACGGATCTTGTACAGGATACGATTTGCCTTGGAACAGATACTGGACACATGCGCAGGCCAGGTAAAGTCTTCAGTCACGATGACTCCCAGATCGGTCTAATGTTTAACCTTTGCAATATGGGTTCCATTAAAGTAGTATGGAATTTTGTGGTTGTTTCTCCCAATGTGCAACACTGAACACTTGGAGGCGTTGAGGCGAAGCAACCATGACTTGCACCAATCCTCCAGCTTGAGCAGGTCTTCCTGGGTATCACTGTGATAAACGAGTGGGTCGTTGTATAACTTGATGTAGTCGGCAAAAGGAGCGCATTCAGATCTGATAATCAGTAGTAGATCGCTGGTGTATACCAGGAACAGCAGGGGGCGAGGACTGAGCCTTGGAGAACACCTAACTACAGGTTGAGGAGCGGAGGATGCACTGTTCACGCGTACACGAAAAGTTTGCTCAGGAAAGCTCTAATCCACAAAAGCAGATCTCCACCAATTCCGCAAGATGACAGCCTTGCACAAAGGCGCCTCAATGGTACCCGGTCGAACGCTTTGGAGAAATCCAGGTAAACAACGTTGACAGGTCTCCTGCTATCCACCAATCTTGTCCAATGGTCAACACAGGTCAGTAAGTTTGTGAGTGTCGAGCGGCCGGACTTAAAACCATGTTGGTTCTGCGGAATGATGTGCTTTTCACTGCATGCTTTTACGAATGATGGATTCCATAATTTTAGCTGCTAAAGGTGTCAGACTTATTTGACGGTAATTGGAAATATCGTATCTGTCACATTTCTTGAATATTCCAGTAACATCCGCAGTCAGCCAGGATTGGGGCAGGATATGAGACAAAAAATAAGATTGCATAATTATGGCGAGAGGAGTGGCCAGCGCAGATCCACATCTCTTCTGAACTTGGGCAGTTATTCGGTCCGGTCCAGGTGAGAAATTTTCAGAGAGATTGGCTCAGTCAAAATGTCACCTGGGGTAAAAGACACCCAAGACAATCCACTAGGTGGCACGGGCAAATTGATACCTGGCAGCGAATCTCCTGGTTCCTCGATGTAGTTCCTCGCGAAACGCTCAACCAACAATTCAGCCGACCTCTCATTGGTTGTAGTCATCGCGCCATCAGAGAGTCGCAGTGCAGGATCAGTTACTCTTGATGTTAGTGACGATCGAGCATGCTTAAAAACTTCCTATTGTTTTCGCTGAGCAAGAGTTTTCTTTCGTATAACTGCCGCCCCCGAGCGATCTTGGATATAACTAGATTGGATACCTGTCGGTGAAGTGCGTAAGCAGAATCAAGACCGGAACGTCTGTAGGTTCTCCACAAAGTTCCCTTAGTGCGGATTAACTCTAAAAGGGATTCTGTTATCCAGGGCTTAGTGGGGTTAACTTTACTGACTTTGCTATGAGATTAC
Source organism: Tillus elongatus (assembly GCA_964006375.1). Taxonomy (NCBI): domain Eukaryota; kingdom Metazoa; phylum Arthropoda; class Insecta; order Coleoptera; family Cleridae; genus Tillus; species Tillus elongatus. Next base: position 145,365,987 of record OZ023264.1, on the reverse strand, counting down.
TTATCGATAATATCAAATAAAACTCGGTAAAAGTAGTTCGATTGCTCGTTCACGCAGATGACACTTAAGATGTCATCCCAATTAAGCAAAGAGAGTGATTGACTTAGCTGCTCATAGTCAACGACTTTAATAATTTTGAGGTTGTTTCGGGTGCTGGGGGCTGAGTTACAGCTTGTAGGTAGAAGGACAACACACAATGGTCCGATTTTGTGAATTATGGCAAGTATTCGAGATCGGTATTAGGCTCGCTGGCATTGGTAAATACAAGGTCGATGAGGGACGGTTGTTGATTTACTCTAAATCTGGTGTTGCAAGATACATGCTGTACGAGACCTCCCTTCTCCATTGCATCGATAAGAGGTTGGTATGACGCATCAGACTGGGGGTTCGGCCAAAGTGATATAGGGCATGTTAAAGTCACCGACTAACACCAGATTATGATGAAGTATTACGAGGTGGCCCACGGCATCAGATAGTGACCCGTCAAGGTTGGATTGTCGCCGAGGGAAAAGTCTGTAAACACAAGCAACAGTAAATGACAGCGGAGAAGAAGACAGCTTCAGTGCAATGCATTAGCAGCCGGGACTGCTAAAAGGGACAGGCTGAATCCGGATATCTACGTAAACGGCATCCCTTATGTATATGCAGACACCGCCTCCTCTACCCAGTGTTATGTCGCATCGATAAACTGAATAACCTGGTACAGCATATAGGCTGTCTGGTACAGAAGAAGACAGTCATGTTTCCGCTAGAAACATACAAGCTGGCTGATATGTTTGAACAAAAACTAAAAACTTATCAAACCTGGCTAACAGAGAATTAATATTGGTGTAATGTAAAGTCCAGTCTATCGCAAAAGCCATCAGTTTTTTTGGATATTTGGTTGAACTATATGGGGAACACCATTTTTGTACTCAATGGTCAAATTTCTTTCCCGCGTCAACACGCCCTTTTAAAGTGTATCTCAAATGGTTCAGGTAGTTGAGCTGTCTGGGCGTCATGTCGTCGCGAATTTTTATATTACCACAGCGTGAAACCCCAGCCAGCCGAGTCTTGTCCCTCAAAACCCTTCACGCAGCGTATTGACTCTGCAATGCAATTTTAAAAGTTTGTGGTCTCGTTTTAGCGTCTGAGCGAGGCTTTCCCATACGCGCCACAGTCAGGGGTGATGAACCCGGGTCAGCGTCATCAACAGAAATAGTCTCTAACAAAGCCTGGACAGTCTAACTATCTTGTCCTCTGCGATTGTTCACATCTCCGTTAAGCTCGGGAAGACCATGCACAATAACATTTTTGGAGCGCTAGATACGTTCCACGTCTTTGTAATGAGTTCCTCGTCCGACTCCAAAAACCCCGAACCGTTAGACTTCTCCGAGCTTTTAATTATATCTTCCAACTGATCCATTCGGGCAGTTAAGTTTATAATCAGTGTTTTTAAACCAGTGGACTTCAAGGTGTACAGGAGGTTTTGATACAACGAAACTTGTTCCGCGTGATGCGAGGTGTATCTTCGCCAGTCAATCCAACACAACTCAGATGGATAACTCCGCGACAACCATGACACGGTATACCATCGACCGACGAATTCGAGACAACAGCACTACAGTTTACACATATTTGCTGCATTATGGCTGTTAGTAAATAATGTCAAATAGTGTGCTTTGGTAGTATTCGAACTCTACTGTCAGAATCCCAAACTATTAAATTGAATATCAAAACTGTGTTAAAATGAGTCAGAACAACATGCGATGAACGTGTAGTTTTTATCAACCGATAAGGAAGTCTGACACTGAATCAAGTATCGAATTTGCACTTAAATGTCTCAGGGCAATATCCGATGAACGTGTAGTCTTTATCAACCGATAAGAAAGTCTGGCAGAGGAATCTGAACCTTACAAACTTATAGCTAAGCGAAACTAGGCGAACGGTTACACAACACTGGGGGAGTAAAAGCCAAAGAAGGATACACCTAACCCCAGACTGACACTAACCCTCACTTACGCGGAAGAAGCACAAATTAATCTCGATTAATAACTGAGTTACACCACGATAATTAGCCCACGAAAAGAACACGTTGTGCACACACAATTATTGATACACATGCAGAAGGAAGAAACATACGTTGAACGAAATTTTTAAAGTGACATTTTATAAAAATATTTTGATAGTTTAGTTTAGAACATGAAATAAAATTGTGTTAACTGCAAGCACAAGCTTATGCTTATTTGTGGAACATACTGTAAAATTTGAATCAATAAAACATACTACTACTACTACTACTATATACAACTACAGTAATGGATATATATATATATATATATATATATATATATATATATATATATATATATATATATATATATATATTTCCATTACTGTAGTTGTCCTTCTGTGCTACTTAGAGTGTGTGCTGCTCTTTCATGAGAATGCCATTGCTACTCTTTTTATACTGGCTAGTTTTTTTGTTTTGTTTTTTTGTTTGGATACAGGAGGGAGAGATGCCTCATGCAGACCTCATTCACGACACCGTAGTGCCGTGGGATATCGAGGTACTGTGAGACTCGTACTACTCGTACACCTACTCACTAAAACTCCCTCCCTAGGCGTACCGGACCTTAGTCCAACCTCCGTCGGAAAGAATACACACAATGACGTTTGCGTTTGAATGTTTCCATTCTGTTTTTGCCGCGGGGGCGTTAGCGGGTAAGTATAAGCTTTGGGCGCTTATGCTTATATGGAAGTTGCTCATCGTAGTCGGTGGCACTACGGAGAAGAGCATTTTGGTGAGAAGCGGCTTTTGCGAACTGAGTTGTGGATAGTTGAGTTATAAACTCAAGTATCGAAGGCATTTCCAGATCAGAGTGAATCTGACTGTTTCTGACAAACCATGGCGCTCCGGTTACTATTCTCAGAATTTTATTCTGGATGATTTGAAGGGTCTTGATGTGTGTTGCGGCCGCAGTGGCACATGCAGGGTATGCATAGGTCAAGGCTGGCCGGATGACGACTTTGTACATGAGCAATTTGTTGTTCATGGACAATTTGGAATTTCTATTTAGAAGTGGGAACGGCTTCGAGATGAACATCGAGGCTTTTCGTCGGGCGTGTTCGACATGGGGGCGCCATGTTAAGTGTTTGTCGAGGAAAATCCCGAGGTATTTGGCGGAATCTTGCCAGGGAATTAGACGGTTGACTAATGATTCGTGTTCGTGAGGTGTGTGTCTCCTCTTGGAAAATAAGACTGCTGAACATTTATCGGGGTTTATGGCTAGAAGGGATTTCCTATACCAGCCTTGCAGCTCGACAACAGCGGTCTGTAGTCGTTCGGTTATTATCCTCGGCTGAGTGGAGCTGCTGAGGATGGTAGTGTCGTCTGCGTACAGTGCGTATGTCACATTTAGGGGCGCTGTTGGTATGTCTGCGACAAATATATTGTACAGCAGAGGGGAGATAGCAGAACCCTGCGGGAGACCAGCCGTGGCTGAGTACGTTCTAGATCTGGCTCCCAAATGTTTGACCTGGTACTTCCTCTGTTGCAGGTATGACCTGATTATCAGAATCAGAGGGAGATGATAATTAAATGATAGAAGTTTAATTAGGCGGCCCGCATGCCAAACCATATCGAAGGCTTGAGCATTGTCAAGAAATATTGCACCAGTTGACTTGTTTTTATTAAATCCTTCGGTGATGTTTTCCACCACACGAAGGACTTGGTCAGTGGTGGAGTGCTGGTGTCTGAAGCCGGATTGCCCGTCCGGGAGGATATGATTATCTGAGGTGACTGGATAGTTGTCTGTCGGATTGTCTTGTATATATTAAAACAGTCGTGCTTGACTTCTAGCTGCTCTATTTCATTGCACTGCTCCGTTTACCACTCTTCCTTTGTTAGCGTAACCTTAGCCCTTATTTCTTTCTGCATCTCTTTGTCTCTGGTAGGATCTTTATTTTTATATGATCTACGCGGCGGTCTATTCAGTTCAGGATGTTATCGGTAATGCAAGCTTCATGTTTGGTTCTCTTTCTCTTCAGCTTAGCTTGACCGGCTTCTACTACGGATGTTCTAATCTGTCTCAACGCGTGCTCAATATCATCCTCGTTTACAGTTTGGAAAATGCTACCTAACCCTCATTCTAACTCTTCCTGCATTTTTTTCTTAATGCTGGATCTAAAAGCTTTCTTAAGTCTATACATTATAGGGTCTGATAGTTTTTTTTTGCATTTGTTCAATCCGGCTCAATGTAGCGGCCAATAATGAGTGATTCGTAAAAACATCTGTACTAGGGTAGGTCTTAGCATTTTGAATAGTGCTCCTGAATCTTCTGTTAATAGTAATGAAGTCTATCTGATTGCGCACCTTTTCATTTGCATTAGAAGTACACGTATATAGACGTCTTGGAGGTTGTTTAAAACATGTATTGCTTATAATTAAGTCATTTTCGTGGAAAATTTGTATAAATCGGTCTCTTCGCTCGCCCGTTTCAAAGGGTCAGTTGACCTCAAAAGATCTTCTTAGTTTTGTAAACTAACAGTACGATCGTTACTCCTAATAAAAGCTCCGTCGTGCAAAAAACTTGCATTTTTTTGACCATTTCAAAAGGGTGATGCCTCTCAAAAGAGATTCTTAATTTTGGAAACCAACAGTACGACGGTCACTTCTCCTAGAAGCATATTTTAGCAAAGAACTTAAATTTTATAGCCTGTTTGCGATCAGAATGCGACAAAATATATGCCAAAATTCAGATCTCTAAGTAGAACCTCGGTGATTCAGGTGTAAGAACGTGTGCCTCTGAACCGTAGGGTACTGAGTTCGATCCCAGGGTACTCGTTTCACTTTTTCAGTACAAACTGTAACGTTAACATCAGCCAAAGTTCTGGCATTGTATTTCAGCAAGTTGAATGTCTGCACGTTCCGCCCTTCGAAGGGGCCGTAAAGCCGTCGGTCCCGTGTCCATGCGATGTTGGGCACGTTAAAGATCCCTACCCTCCTTACAGAAAGGCAGGGGTTCGGCAAAATTTCCAGGATAGTGAGGTGAAACTGCTCCCTGGCGTCGGTGATTGGCCATAGTCGCGAAAATAGACCGACGTTAAAGAAACAAAAAAAAAACACACACACACAGATCTCTAAGTTAAAAGACAAAACAGGTACAGGTAAGCTTCTGATTAAAAAAAGTTAAAACGGCATAATTGATAGTTATGGTAGTCGTATTAATGTGAGTGAAAAATACTACACAAAATGACTAACAAGCTCTTAAATCTGTGTCTAAGTCGTTATTTTCCTTCATTTCGTTAAAATGTGAGCAACAAATAAGTAAAAATTGTTTGGTACAAATAATAAGGACGTTAGAAAATGAACATACTAGCGTATATATTTGCTAATACACACATCTGTCATGTCGACGGTGGTCCAGTGGTCTATCAGGTAATCGAGTCCTATAATAAGACGAGTTTTAATCCTAGTTAGTGACTTTACTTTTTATTATTATTACTTTTTAGAATTTCATTTCATTTTACACTTGGAGAACCCAAATCACCACAACACGTCTTTTAAAGACCTGACCTTTCTTTTGCAAATGTTTCGTTGGCCAAGACAATCAGCTAGTTTTTCCTCGAAAATTTTGTGATTTCTTTCAAAAAATTTTATATCTCCGGAAATAACAAAGTCATCGTAACCAAATTTTGGGCGCGGGTTTGCGTCATAACAAGTAAACTACGCACCAAAATTAGATCTGTAGATCTGAGGACAAAAAAGTTATAGGCATTTAAAGAAAAAATGGGATTTTCCTCTTAAAACGCCAAAGTCGCAATTTGACACGTCAAAATTGGCAACATTTAGGCATAGGACGTGAAACGAATACGGGTTATGTAGAGTAAATGTAGCAAGAAAAGTGTTTTACAAACCCTTAAGTTTTAGCTTCAACCGTAATTGTGCTTTTTACTAAAATATTTGCAGAAAATTCATTTCATATACATCCTTTCTCTGATGCTTTGCCAGTAGGTTCAATTATAGAGTTCGTTTAATGGTCCATAATTAGCAAATGTTTGTAGAAAAAATTCGTTAATAAGGAGACCACCACTTTTGAATTTTGAAAAGATTTCTTTAAATGAGCGCAAACTAGGCTCTTTAGAACCCATATCCGGGGCTATTTTCAGTTTTTGTCTGTTTTCATATATACAGGATGACGCATTTCTACGGTAAAGCTCAATATATCCGTTATTATACAAGATACGAGATACTAAGTGAATATTGGAACTTGTGATGAGCACTGATAAGTACACTTGGAGAACCCAAATCGCCACAACACATTTTAAAAGACCTGACGATCGTTTCACTAACCAAGTTAGCGTCATCACAAGATGAAACATTCTAAATACTGAAAAAACTAACATCAACTTACATACCGGATCTTAGGTAAAGAGATCAAACTGAGGTGGGAAACTAGCCGCAGGCAAAATTTACAGTGTATGGTATTTTTATCGCCGGACAAGGTCTTTGCACTGTCTCTACTACTTTATCTAAAAATTGTCCATCTGTAATAGTTTTGAGAAGGTTCAACGACAGCTAAATTAACATAGATTCCTTTGGCGGCAATATATGTATACTTATGTTATCTTTAGAACGTGCTGAAACGTGGGAATTATTTAACAAAGCAATCGATCAGGTGACTCGTAATTGGCGGTGGTGAAGCGTTCACACACTTTTTGTTGTAACTATATTTTGCAATATATACGCTTTCGAACGCGTTTAGCTGTTCTGGTTTTCTAACATTTTTAATTAATTTCAGATGATCTTTATCAACGTGATGATTATTATCCCAAATGTGTCGGGCGACGGAAGACTTATCTACAGTACCGTAACGTAATTGGGATAAGTGTTCTTTGAATCTAATTCCAATCGATCTTTTTGTTTGTCCGACGTATTTAAGATTACAATCTTTACAACTTATTTCATAAATTTCCGACATTTTGTCCGTGCTATCCTTGTCTTTTGGGTTACCTAGCAAGTTTTTTAACGTATTTGTTGTTGAAAATGTTATCTGTAAGTAGACTTTTTTTAAAATGCTGTCTATACCCCTCGTGATTCTAGGTTCAAATGGTAAGCGTTTTTTTCCGACTTTTCTCTTCTGAACGTCGTTGATTCCATCAACATTTTCTTTGTTTTCTGTTTGTTGATTAATTTTTCCACTAGTCAAGTAGTTTATCCGTTATATTCGGCCACGTTCTTAATATAATTTAATTCTTTGGTATATCTACTTTTGTTTGAAGGAAAATTAATTAACCGATTTACTAAAAAAATTCAAACTGGCCATTTTTTGTGCGTACGTATGATGCAAGTCGTTCGGGATGTAGCTTAGAGTAGTGGTTTCCTTTATATAGACATTGAATTCTAAAGTGTCTTTATTTAAAGGGGTTAAATTGACTGAAAGCGAGGTTTTAATTTCATTCGATGTAACCTCATTGTTTCCTAGCGTTCCCACGGAGCAAACTTTAACGTATTTAGAGCAGTTGCTAAAAATGAATAACAAATGAAAATGTCTGCAAATAATATTTAACTCTAACAAACCTTTGCATCAAACAAAATATTTTTCAATTCAACAATGAATTTTTTCAACAAATCCAAGGCACGGCAATGGGCAATCCGCTATCGCCATTTATTGCAGACCTTTTCATGAGCAGATTTGAAACAGATCTTGAAAGTGAAAGTGGTTATTTTCCTAGAGTATGGTGTCGTTACGTGGATGATATTTTCGCGGTGTTTAACGCAAACATTTGTAGAATAGAAGATTTTATTGCCAAATCAAACAATAAATTTGATTCTATAAAATTTACCCATGAATTAGAAATTAATAATAAATTACCCTTTCTAGATGTACCAGTTATCAAGAATAAAGACACTTTAGAATTCGATGTCTATAGAAAGGAAACCACTACTCTAAGCTACATCCCGATCGACTCGTATACGTACGCATAAAAAAGGCTAGTTTGAATTTTTTAGTAAATCGGTTAATTAATTTTCCTTTAAACAAAAGTAGCTATACCAAAGAATCTACTTACAGATAACATTTTCAACAACAAATACGTTAAAAAACTTGCTAGGTAACCCAAAAGACAAGGATAGCACGGACTAAATGTCGGGAATTTATGAAATAAGTTGTAAAGATTGTAATCTTAAATACGTCGGACAAACAAAAATATCGATTAGAATTAGATTCAAAGAACACTTATCCCAATTACGTTACGGTACTGTAGATAAGTCTTCCGTCGCCCGACACATTTGGGATAATAATCGTCACGTTGATAAAGATAATCTGAAATTAATAAAAAATGTTAGAAAACCAGGACAGCTAAACGCGTTCGAAAGCGTATATATTGCGAAATATAGTTACAACAAAAAGTGTGTGAACGCTTCACCACCGCCAATTACGAGTCACCTGAGCGATTGCTTTGTTAAATAATTCCCATGTTTCAAGATAACATAAGTATACAGAAATTACCGCCAAAGAAATCTATGTTAATTTAGCTGTCGTTGAACCTTCTCAAAACTATTACAGATGGACACTTTTTAGATAAAGTAGTAGGGACAGTGCAAAGACCTTGTCCGGCAATAAAAATACAATACACTGTGAATTTTACCTGCGACTAGTTTCCTACCTCAGTTCGATCTCTTTACCTATGATCCGGTATATAAGTTGATGTTAGTTTTTTCAGTATTTAGAATGTTTCATCCTCTGATGACGCTAACTTGGTTAGTGAAACGATCGTCAGGTCTTTTAAAATGTGTTGTGGTGATTTGGGTTCTTCAAGTGTACTTATAAGATACGAGATATTTGTTAATTATATGCTCTCTTGAGCTACACCCTATAAAATTAGTTTTGCAATCACAGGTGGCCCATAAGTCTTGGTGATACAATTTTTTTTATCGAACACACCTTATATTATTACATTTTTGCATTTTCCATCGAAATATAATGCATGTTTGTAAGAAAAGAAACTCAGGACGCAGCAAGTGCGTTATTGTAGAAAATTTTAATTATATGTTTCAAATTTTAATAGCTCAATTTTCTATTAACTTAACGTTCGTTGGCTAGAAACCAGTTTTTTAGGGAACATTTTGAGCTTATTTTCAAAAACAATTACATTTTCAAACAATTATTTTGTTGAAATATGATTTCAAATATGATTGTTTCCACTATATAGGTTATACTGGTAACCAAATTTCATGCCTGCTTTCTTTAAAAGAAAAGACACATTTGCCATTAAAAACATTTTTTATGAAAATTCACTGCCATAACGCACTTGCCGCGTCCAAACTTTTAATTATCAATCTTACTAACTTTCTCCGAGTTCGCTGTTCCTTTACATATTTTTTAAAGCTGATAAAGGATAGCTCAGACTTTCACCAAAATTATTAGATAAAAGTTGTTTTGAAACAAGTACGCTCTTGATTTGTTTCTAACATGTAGACATTGTTTAAATCAAACAATGTGATAACTATTCTTTGGGAAATAAAAGTCATAAAGTATACAATTACGTGACGTGTATTTTCTCACAATCATACATTTGTAAAACGAACAATTGACAAGCTCTGAAATGAAGCCCATTACCCGCAATATCTATTACCATTATCGACTCACAAATGCGCCTGAAAACAATTTGTAAACCACAACAATCAATGAATTTGTAAACCCACACACCAATGGCGAGTGTTGGAGTTCCGTTTGCCATTCCTGTTTCTGATGACGTCAGACAATCGTTTGAGCTTTCCATCCACGCCTACCGCGATGAAATTCAGCTAAAACTTTATTTTATAGCACTGATCTTACAAATATTGGAGTTGTAATGGCTAACGTGGGACGAACGTAGGCGACAACTGAGTTTCTGTAACAGGGAATTCAAAAAATTCTCAGAGAAATCAATAAATATTTCTTTAGTTAGTAAAAGTTTTGCAATCACTGTATACACATACTTAAATTTACTTTAAAAATTTTTTATTAGAATAATTGTTGTCAAATATGTCAAAGTAGATATATTTTATTGAAAAATGAACACAATGCTGCTACATCTATCATTTGGTATGCATGCACTTGCTTTTAATAAGTGATTCAATAAGCCTTGTCTCTTTTGATATAAGGAATGCCATTTTGTTAATGAAGAATGAAAAACAGAAATTCTGTTGGGCATGACTGCTTGACAACTAATGTTCTAAAAGCTTGGTAGCTGAGCGTCCTGCTTATTTAGTTCATATTTCAATAGAGCTCAACAAGGTTTCCATAGCTTTAAGATTAGTAAGGCTTATATAATGATGTATAAAGGTGACTATCCACTGAGGCTGCTGGATTACAGACCACTTACAACACCCAGTGCCATTTCAAAAATTATCGAGAGTGTAGTGTACTATAGGATTTGATTTCTTGAGCGTTAAGAATCTGTTGGCTAAGTGTTAGCATCAGTTTCGTCCATTTGTTGATTTGAGCAAGGAATTTTGATTGTCTTGACCTTGGGTTTATTGCTGATAAGTTGTATACTATTGGGTTAAGGAGAAATATGCAAGACTGGTTCTCGGAGACCGAAGAATATTAGTATCCTTGGGTGGTAACAGCTCTGGCCAGCAGTCTGTGCAGTTTGGCGTAACGGAAGGTTCCGTTCTGGGGCCTTTTATATTTATTATGTTTATCATGGATCCATCATCTCTTGTCAAATGTGATCTCACAGTTATTTAGGCGAATAGCTTATCTCTAGATGTTTCCGATTACTGCCTCCAGGTGCTACAGGACAAACTTCAAATTACTTGTGAGGATTTTAACCGCTGGTGTCAATGCAGTGGACTGGTAGTAAATGATTCTAAAATACCAGTTATGTATTTTAATAGAACTGCTTGGTCAGTTCCAGAGATTAATTTCATTTAGGTCCGGCAATTTAAGGCCGCAGAATGCAGTAAATTTCTTAGAGTTTTTATTAATGAAAACTTGCGTTGAGTGGATCATTTAGATTGTGTTTGTAGAGGTATGGATAAAACCTTGCGGCATACCCTTAACATAGGAACTCTTCTTCTTGTTTATAATGTTCTGGTAAATTCTGTTTTATCACATAATGTAATCTTCGGGGAAATTCCATGCGTCACACTAGAATTCTTATTCTACAGAAAATAATTTGAAGACTAATATTTAGTTTACATCTTAGGCAGTAGTAGTCGTAGTAGCATTCGTGGAGTGCCCTTTTTTGCAACCCCGGAAACCCAGCAACCACGCCCTACCCCTCCTCGGTTCCGTCACCAAACCTCCTCGACCTCGATATAAACGCCATGACGGTCTTCCATTGGACGGAACTTAGCTGCCTCCTCTGAAGAGTCCTCGAACCGAACTATTCTGTTCGACGACTTCCAAAAGCCTCGCATTCACACAGATACTGGTAAGACGTTTCTTCAGTCTCGCCGCATTCCTGGCAAATGGGATACTTCTCGCCACCTACCAATGTAAGGTGTCTTCTGGGAGCACAGTGGCTCGTCAGCACCTCAATGATGCGGAAAAGCGTAGAGTGACTCCTACCAAGAAGCCAGTCTTGTTCCTGTCCGGCGTCTCCATGAAATCCCTCGCCTTCCTACAGCCACCGACCGACCTACAGGGCTTCTCCATGGCTTCCTAAGTCCATTTGTCTAGGGCGTAGGAGACCACCTTCCTATTTATGCCCAAAGCAGGCTTCGGGCCACATAGCGGCCGCCAAGCCTTGCGAGGTCATTAGCCACTTCATTCCCCGCGACGCCGCAGTGTTCCGAAACCCACACAAGCTGCATCTCCTTTGTCCTGGGCAGTCCCGTAAGAGCGTCAGCGCACCCACCAACTAGCGTTGACTTAATTCTTGACGCACAGACTGCCCGGAGGGCCGCCTAACTATCTGATCAAATGTATACGCATTTCTCAGGGCTCATCCTCACATCCTGTCGATTAGCTACAGACAGAATGGCGTACACCTCCGTTTCGAATGCCGTGGTATATGCGCCCAGAGCGTGACTCTCGCGCACCCCAAGGCTATCGATGTATATTCCCACCCCGGAGGATTTCTGCTCCTCCACCGTTGATCCGTCTGTGAAACAGACCTGGCCAGCAGGCTCGAAAATAACCTCATCTTCCCTCCACTGATCCTTGCTAGGGATTCTGAGGGTATATGTCCTAGTCGGCCTAATATAGTCTATTGCATTTCGTATCTTGATGGTGGAAATTGGAATTTCCTTTTCCACCTCCTTGGCAACTTTAAAGTTTACTACCATAACGCATTTGCTGCGTCCAGACTTTTTCTACAATAACTTATTAAATATTTATTATTAATTACCAACAAATCTTACAAAAAATGATGTCTACGAAAACACAAGAAATTCTGCAAAACTTTTCAAATTCACCCACTATTTGTGAGCGCCTGTATATGACAGCTCGATTTTTTCCACGAATAATACAACCAAAAACCTCTTTGAATGCGTCATTTTTATGGGTCTCCGCTGTCTATTGGTAAAAACGCCGTATCACAATGTCCCAAAAATGTGAAAACTTTCAAAACCAATGAAATAACTCCAAAACGATGAACGATTTTTTGCTTACAAACATGCATTATAACTATGAAAAATGCAAGAATATCATTTAAAAAAAGAATGTGTGTATCACCAACGACTTCGAATTCTTTATATGCCTATAACTTTTTTTGTTATTAGAAACCTGAATTTTGGCGCACGTAGGGTAAGTTTAATAGTATAAACTCGTGTACCAAATTTGGTTGTCATATCTTTATTATTTTTGGAGATACAAACATTTTCCGGAAGAAAGCTCAAAATTTTCCCGGAAAAACTGGTTCAATGATAGAGTTATAGTTTTCTAGAAAATTTTGTTAAGTCTTCATTTTATTTTAAAATAAGCTATTCGTTTTCTATTGGTTGTAAATAAGCCACACAGCCCACACAAAATCGTTGAAGTCGTATTGAAATTAAGTTTCAGTATGTAAAAACAGGTAAGGCCTTCCATATACAATAAACAGTTGTTAGTTTCTCTGAAAAAACTGTAGGTAAGTCTGACAACAATGCAGATGTAAAAATACATTTATAATGTTTTGAAACCCCACTATACAGATTAGAGGGAAAATCGAATCAATGGATGTCAAAATATTTAATCTGTTCTAAACATTAACCATTTTATTATGAAAACTCGCTAAATCACGTCCTGTTTATAATCATTTTAGTGAATTTTCTTTAAAAAAAATCACTATTGAGGACATCTCGACTTTTGAATTTTGAAAAAATACCTTCAAATTAGCACTAATTAGGCCCCCGAGAACACATGATAAACTTTGGTGAGTACCTTCCTTTTGCAAGTGGCTTGGATAAGTTCGTTAACCAGGAAAATCTGCTCAGTTCAAATAGATTAAACAATGATTTCTTTTAATTAGACAGACGGATTCCCTCTATCACCGTCAGTTCTGAGCTGACCTTAAATGTATGGAATTTCGACAGCGAAATTATAATGCATTTTTGTAAAAAAATAAATTCGGGACTCAGCAAGTGCGTTATGGTAGCGAGTTTTTATTGAATACCTCAAATTTGAATAGCTCAATTTGCTATTAACCTATAAGGTTCGTTGGCCAGGAAACTAGTTTTTTCGGGAACATTTTAAGTTTATTTTCGAAAAATTGTTGTACATTTTCAAATAATAAAGTTATTTTTATGAAATATGGTACATTATTTCTACTATATATGTTATACTCGTAACCAAATTTGATGTCTGTTTTCTTAAAAAAAACGCCTAGACGCAGCAAGTGCGTTGTGGTAGTGAATTTTCATAGAAATGATCTGGCACAAAATATTTTATTATAACTTTTTTTTTCTTGTAACATATAAATCTAACTTTTGGTGCATAGTTTACTTTTTATATCGTAAATCTACCTACCAAATTTGGTTATCATAGCTTTTTAGTGAATTTTCTTTAAAAAAATTAACAAATGCGCGCTAATTAGGTCCCCTAGAACACATATCCGGGGTCAGTTTCGATTTTTATATGTTTATATATATATATATATATATATATATATATATATATATATATATATATATATATATATATATATATATATATATATATATATATATATATATATATATATATATATATATATATATATATATATATATATATATATATATATATATATATATATATATATATATATATATATATATATATATATATATATATGTGTGTGTGTGTGTGTGTGTGTGTGTGTGTGTGTGTGTGTGTATCACACCGATAACTCAAAAAATAATGGGCCGATTTTGACAAAATTTGGTAAATACCTTCCTTTTGTAAGTGGCCAGCAAAATCGGCCGAGGTTTTCCCGGAAAATGTTGTCTTTTCTTTAGAAAAAAAATCATATTTCCGGAAATAACAAAGTAAGGGCAACCAAATTTGGTACATCGTTATATTTCGCTAAAGGTAAATTACCTACCAAAATTTAGCGCTTCAAGTCAAAAGGAAAAAAGTTATGGGCATTTAAAGAAAAATAAATTGGGGTTTTTCTCAAAACGTCAAAGTGACAATTTAAAACGTCAAAATTCGCAACATTTAGGCAAAGAACTTAAATCTAATACGGGCTATGAAAAGAAAATGTGTCAAGAAGAATGTTTTAAAAACCCTGAAGTCTTAGTTTCAACCGTCATTGTCCTTCATTTTACTAAAATGTTTCCAGAAAATTCATTTCAAATAGACCCTTTCTCTGATGCTTTAGCAGTAGTCTTAGCCATAGAGTTTATCGTTTAATGGTATATAACTTTTGTCGAATTTTCGTAAAAAATCAATAAAGCTCAATATATCCGTTATTCTACAAGATATGAAAAAAAAATTATACATTAATTATAGGGTGTCTTGAGCTACATCTTAAAAAAATATTTCTACAATCATAGGGTGGCCCATAAGTCGTTAGTGATAAAAATAATTTTTTTTTAGTCGAAAACACCTTATGTTTTTTCATTTTCCATCGAAATATAATGCATGTTTGTAAGTAAAGAAATTCTGGACGCAGCAAGTACGTTATGGTAGCGAATTTTGATTAAAGGCTTCATATTTGAAAAGCTCAATTTGCTATTAACCTATAAGGTTTACCAAGAAACGGATTTTTTTGGTTACACTTTAAGTTTATTTTCGGAATGTTTTTTACGTTTTCAAACAATAAAGTTATTTTGATGAAACATGGCACAATGTTTTTACCATATATGTTATACTGGTAATCAAATATGATGCCTGCTTTCTGAAAAAAAAAACACACATATTTGCTATTAAAAACATTTTTATGAAAATTCACTACCATAACGCACATGCTGCGTCCAGAGATTTTTATTTTATACACACTAAAACTGAATAAGTTAGGATTACATTTATAATATCCTCTATGATATGTGATGTAATTTCTTTGTCAAATTAACGTTATTTAATTTTCACTAAATTTCAATACCTACATCATATAAATGTCGTTGACTTCATTTACTTAAGGTTCACCAAACGATTCATTTTCGATATCAGATTGAATTCCTTGTTTTTGCAACTACTTTAATAAAATATTATCAATAAATTGTCGTGTTTATAAGAGATAAAAATATATTTAAAATTATTCCCAGAATTAAGTTAATGTTTAACAACAGAACAAGACGACACTTACTGCTTTTGAAAAGAAACAAAACCTTCTAACTTATTCAGTGCATAAATCAGAATGCAGCAATTTTATACAAACATGTAAGTAATTATTGTAGTTATAGTTTATTGTTAGAATAATAGTACACAGCGCCTTATATATATATATATATATATATATATATATATATATATATATATATATATATATATATATATATATATATATATATATATATATGCAGAATAAAGAAAACTGAATTATTTTATAAATAAGGTGGAACACTTGTTATTAAATTAATATATTTAACAACCAAACATGATTTCTATCTCTCAGAATCTTTTATTCGCCAGGTGTAGAGTATAGTAATAAAAGTGTGGACACAGCAAGTGCGTTATGGTAGTGAATTTTCAGAAACATTAATAGCAAATATGTCTTTTTTAATGAAAGCAGCCATTAAATTTGGTTACCCATATAGTAGAAACAACACATATTTCATCAAAATAACTTTATTGTTTGAAAAACTAATTTTCCGAAAATGAACTTTAAATGTTTCTGAAAAAACTGGTGAGATTTCCCTGGCCAACGAACCTCTTCATATTATTCAAGTTATTATTATCATCTTTTTACACGAAACGTTAAAAAAAGTAATGAAAATTTGCGAACAATTATTTCAAGAAACTCCGAAATTTTTTTTATAATAACATTAAACATTTATCATTAAGTACCAAAATTTTACAAAAAAATCTTACAAAAAATTATTTCTACGGAGCAGAAAAAATTTCTCCGAAAAATTGCTATATATTTTTTACACACCATTTTGCTAAAAGAATACATAAAATTCAAATATATATATATATATATATATATATATATATATATATATATATATATATATATATATATATATATATATATATATATATATATATATATATATATATATATATATATATATATATATATATATATATATATATATATAATTTTGTTTGCCCGAAAATCTATTAAAACCAAATTTTCTGCGAATTTCGTTTAAAAAATGTTCCAATTGAATAATTTTTCATACAAAAATACGCAACAAATGTTTCTTTAAAAAATTCATTTATAAGTTAATTCGCTATTAAAAGCACATTTTGTACAAGAAAATTCGCTAATAAATTAAATAATTAAAAATGTAATATAATAAATTAAAAATATTCAAAATCTGATCAAAATACAGAAGTATATACTTTTTCTGTGGCTTCACAGAAAAAATCCTGTCTGTCGATGCTGTAAAAATTGAATCCGGTTGCAAAGAACTAAACAAACTCTTCTGAAGTCACGAATCTCGACGTCTGTGTTAACTGTGGAACGATTTTACCAACTAAGGGCAAAGCAACAACGGCTGCTATTAAACTTGAATTAAAAGTCGTAAAAGTCAAGTCCTTATCTTCCATTAGTGATATTTTCAACAAAAAGTCGCTAAGAAAATATTGGATTACACAATCTGATCAGATATATATATATATATATATATATATATATATATATATATATATATATATATATATATAACATAAACATATAAAAATTTAAACGGTCCTTGATTTCTGGTTCTAGGGGCCCAAATTTGCGCTCATTTAAAAAAAAATTGCAAAGTCTCACCATCGATACCTTTCTATTAGTGAATTTTTTTCAATAAAAATTCGCTTTGCTAAAAAGTAAAAAGAAAGTTGATTGAAAGAGAAATTCATTCAACAGTGAGATTTCAATTCACGTCCCTTCGCTCATGAGCCAGCTGCCTAACCCTTCGGCTACCGTAAGGCTTGGTAAGGAATGTGTAATAACAGGCAGATAACCCATAATGGTTTTCAGTTATTTATTTGTAATATGTAAGGTCTATTTTAGAGGCATTTTTTGCAACTATTTTAACAAATGAAAATGGTAGGATAGATTTAGAACATTCTAATATACATTGTATGCAATATTTACCATTCATAAACCGCAATGGTTACACTAATTTTCACGTTTCAAAGCTCCAGCTTGACGTTTACAGGAGAAAAATTATAAAATGTTCAAAGTAATTTTTCTTGTACTTATCGACATTTTTGCGCCATGAAAAAATAAACGTTTTCTGTAATATTGAATAGATTTTGTTTAACACACAAAATATTTTGGTATTGCGTCATCTCTGACGTTTATTGGCACTAAAATTTTGCTTCATTAAATGCCTATAACTTTTTCTTTTAACTTAGTGATCTAAATTTTAGTATATGGTTCGATGTACAATTTAATTACAATTTACAATGGAAACCGGCTAACAAATTTGGTTGCCATAGCTTTGTTCGTTTCGGAAATATGAATTGTTTCCAAAAGAAACTTGTAATTTTCCCGGAAGAATTGGTCCGATTTTCCTGGATAACCATCTTATCCAAGCCGCTTGCAAAAGGAAGTTACTGATTAAATTTTATCAAAATTGGCCCATTATTTTTTGAGTTATCTGTGTGATACATACATACACACACACACACAAATATATATATATATATATATATATATATATATATATATATATATATATATATATATATATATATATATAAGATTGAAACTGACCTCGAATATCTGTTCTAGGAGGCCTAGTTCGCGTTTATTTAAATATTTTTTCCTAAATTCAAAAGTCAAGATCTCCTCCTTTGGCAATTTTTAAAGAAAATTCACAAAAAATATTTCCTAACATAAAAATAAGTCAATGCAACATATATACCAATAATATTTAGAACTTATCTTTATAACTTATCATTTATAATAAATGTTTGTTTTGCAAAAATAGATGAAGTACTGACAGATAAAGCAAATTAATCAGTCTATTTGATCTATTCTTTAAAATAAAAGAGATCTATCTATATTTGCATTACGTAGAACAATATCTTGCAGAGTTTTAGCGAAATTTATTCGAAAAAATCGTTAACTAAAAGACCGCAACTTTTAAACTTTCAATAATTGTTCTTCAAATGAGATAGAACTAGGCCCACTGAAACCCATACCCAAGGTCAGTTTGAGACTATATATTTACAGACTTTATATACGAGGGCGTGTCAATAAGTCCGTGACTTTTGAATTTCCTGACTCTTCACGGGAAGGGCAACACTGCTCCTGTCAACAATCATCTGTCAGTTGACTCCTGTCAAATTTTGAGCAAGTGCGTCATTTAGTTTGTGTTAGATAGCCATTAAAAGCAGACAACCTCTTGAGTTAAAAGAAAATGGAAAAAGTGAATTTCGTGTGCTCATTAAACATTATTTTTTGCGGAAAAATACATCATTCAAACCAAGGCTAAGCTTGATAAATACTAAGGGGACTCTGCACCATCAATTTCCCTGGTAAAAAAGTGGTTTACTGAATTTCGTTGCGGTCGTACAAGCACAAATGACGCCGAACGTTCCGGACGCCCAGTTGAGGTCGGTACACCCGAAACAATTGAAAAAATTCACGATATGGTGTTGGCCGATCGGAGATTGAAAGTGCGGAAGATTATGGAAGCCATAGGCATATCACATGGCTCAGTAGTTTAGATTTTGCATGATCATTTGGGTATGAGAAAGCTATCCGCAAGATGGGTGACGCGTTTGCTCACAATCGACCACAAACGCAATCGTGTGACAACTTCGAAAGAGTGTTTGGCGTTGTTCAACTGCACTAGAGACGAGTTTTTGCGGCGTTTCGCCGAAGCCAGGCATTTGGCCAAGAAAAAGTTATTTTCCACCAAAACAATACAAGGGTGCCCACTTGTGTAGTCTGCATGGCGAAATTGCATAAATTGGGCTACGAATTGCTCCCTCATCCACCCTATTCTCCGGATTCAGCCCCGACTGATTACTTCTTATTTACAAACTTAAAGAAATGGCACGGCGGAAAAATACATTTGGCTCCAATGATGAAATCATCTCACAAACAGATACCTATTTTTAGGACCTCGAAAAATCTTATTTTTAGGAAAGGATAAAAAATTGGAGAAACGTTGGACGAAGTGTATAGAGCTCAAAGAAGGCTGTGTTGAGAAATAAAATGATTTTTTATCAAGTTATCATGTTTCATTCAAAAAGACCCGCCCTCGTATACAGAAGTGTCAGGAAATGGTAAGCAAAAAACTAGACAGGTCATTTCCCTAAAACAATTGATGCTACAAGTTCCTATAAATATAAAACTCAAAAATGGCGGAGTTGCAGGCTCTTGAAATTTTTTTTATTTCGATTTATTTTAATAAACAATTTTTTTGTTAGTTAATCGATTGTTTAAAAATTCGGACGGCTGTAAATAATGTAATTTTGTATTCATGTGTTAAATTTAACGTGAATCGCTTAAATACAAAGGGTCAAGACTACCCTTGACCTGTAGACAATAACTTATAACTTTTTTTAATTGAGGGCAAATTTTTGTAAAAAACTATAAAAAAAACACAATAAATGTCCCTATTGCCCTGCGAAAAAATCAGCCGTTTTCAAGAAAAGCGCTTTAATTTCCTTGCACTGAATGAATATAAAACCACTTTTTCACAAGTTGTCAGAAGTACTTATGTCACAATTCTCGAGCATGGTCAATTCTGAGATGAGTGACCGATTTGTGAGCTCGTTGGTATGTGATTTTTCCAGAAAAATTTCTACGCAGTGAATTTTTTCGAAAACATTTTCTAAGCGAATTTTTGTAAACAAAATGTCGGGATTTCTTTAAAAAAAATGAAAATTTTAGTAAAAAAAAATTTGCGAACTTTCGTAAAAAAAGTAGGCTCTTTCCAAAACTTAAAACTTCCTGAAATTTGATGGTTTTCTGAAATTTAATGACTTCCTAAAAAATTGCCCTGGGGAATTTTTGAGCCAATAGTTTTTTACCAAATCTCAGTATCTCTTATAATAATTTTATTAGCAAATTTCGTAAGAATTGTAACGATTACGTTTCGTTACTGCTTTGGTTATTAAAGATAAACCCGTAAGAGACTTAATTAAGAGCCGACAATCCAATATCTCTAAGGCAATTCAAGTTTTTAATTTCAAGATTGTTTTATGAAAAGTCGCCAATGTTTAACTATCCTAAACCCCTTTACTGCATTTCTAATTTGTACGTTAAAATTCAATATATGTTTGCCATGGAAAACTCCCTTGCATTATTACTGAACAAATATTTCCGGGAACGAAATAAGAATTGAAAATGTACGTTAGGAATGTTCGAGAACAAAATATTGTTTATCTTGGAATTTTTCGTAATCGGTGATATC
Organism: Tillus elongatus; assembly: GCA_964006375.1. Taxonomy (NCBI): domain Eukaryota; kingdom Metazoa; phylum Arthropoda; class Insecta; order Coleoptera; family Cleridae; genus Tillus; species Tillus elongatus. The sequence goes on along the minus strand of OZ023264.1, from coordinate 145,345,076 downwards.
ACCCAATGACGGTTGCAGAGAATTGCCGGCACAGCCGGCGATTGGAGGTCTCGCTTTATCTCATTCGAAAAATGGAGGCTAGAAAGAGCTCGCGCACAGCCATCAACCGTCACAGTAAGAATTTTTGCGTGCAGCGACCTACAGTTGCCGAACCCGACACATTAGCGTGGACTCTCTGCTAAACCTTCATAGAGTGAACACAGTCAGTTTTCGGTGGCTGTTTAATTATCTTAAGACAGGGTGGTAATGTTCTTTCTGTTATCTGTACCACCTAGTAATTATTGTCAGTGATTGTTCGGAGTAATTCAAGTGATTTTCGAGTTTGATTAAACATCGTATTCAGTATAAAAACGCGAGCTAACTCGTGGTTCTTTGTTCCGAGCTGTCGACTTCTTGCCGTAATTAAAAAGAATTCCTGGTTATTATCGAACCTTAAGTAAATTGGTACTCAATTTTACTGAAGCAAATTCACGTTTTAATTGCGATTCGCAAGGTTTCCATCAAGCGAATTCAGAACATCGACATAGGTGTCAAATGTTCTAGTAATATTGGAACAATAACATACACCGGCCCAATAATCTCTGATGAGAAGTCCCAGTCGTTTTCCCCAGTTTTTCCGCTCTTATCGCAGTCTGGAATCTGTGTCAGGCACTCATGATTGATCCCACCTGGAAAGCATCTTTACAGGGTCTCCAGGTAACCTAATACCGGAAGACTGGTGAGTCTAAACAAATATTTTCTCTGAATCAGCAGAATTTTCTTGCCGAAATCTAACAACTGAAGTTTTAATAACCTGAACTTTCAAAATCACTTAATCAAGTTTGGGCTTATACAATGTCAGAGAAGTGCTGTCAGCAAAACTATATATTTCCTGTTTAATCTCTAAGATTTTGTCAATTTTTGTAAATCTAAACACAGGGTTTTTATTTTCTTTTAAATTGTAATTAGCAAATTTTGTCTGTAAGATACCTAACCTATACATTCTCTTTAATATCTCTTAGTTTTCATCATTAATGTAGAAATTTCACGTAGGAATATATTAAATAGATTTTCTTTTTAGTGAATTTTCTTAAAAAAAATTCACTAATGAGGAGATCTCGACTTTTGAATTTTGAAAAAATTTCTTCAAATGAGCGCTAATTAGGCCCCCCAGAAAACATATCCGGGGTCAGTTTCAATTTTTATATGTTTATATATATATATATATATATATATATATATATATATATATATATATATATATATATATATATATATATATATATATATATATATATATATATATATATATATATATATATATATATATATATATATATATATATATATATATATATATATATATGTATCACACCGATAACTCAAAAAATAATAAGCCGATTTTGATTAAATTTGGTGAAAAAATTCCTTTTGCAAATGGCTTGGATAAGTTCGTTAGCCAGGAAAATCTGCCTAGGTTTTCCCGGAAAATTTTATATTTTCTTTCGAAAAAAATTTATATCTTCGGAATTAACAAAGTAAGGACAACCAAATTTGGTACACAGGTTTATATCCTTATGAGTAAGTTACCTACCAAAATTTAGCTATGTAGCTCAAAAGACAAAAAAGTTATAAGCATTTAAAGAAAAATAAATTGGGGTTTTCCTCAAAACGTCAAAGTGGCGATTTAAAATGTCAAAATTGGCAACATTTAGGCAAATAACTTGAATCTAATACGGGCTATGGAAAGAAAATGTCTCAAGAAGGATGTTTTACAAACCCTAAAGTCTTAGTTTCAACCGTCATTGTCCTTCATTTTACTAAAATATTTGCAGAAAATTCATTTCAAATAGACCCTTTCTCTGATGCTTGGCAGTAGCCTTAGCTATAGAATTTATCGTTTAATGGTATATAATTTTTGTCGAATTTTCGTAAAAAATCAATATATCCGTTATTATATAAGATATGAAAAAAATTTGTATATATTAATTATAGGGTGTCTTGAGCTACATCTTAAAATAATATTTCTACAATCACAGGCTGGCCCATAAGTCGCTGGTGATACAAATTTCCTTTTTTTTTTTTAATCAAACATGCCTTATGTTATTGCATTTTTGCATTTTCCATCGAAATATAATGCATGTTTGTAAGAAAAGAAATTCTGGACGCAGCAAGTGCGTTATGGTAGCGAATTTTTATCAAATGTTTCATATTTGAACAGCTCAATTTGCTATTAACCTATAAGGTTGACCAAGAAACGTGTTTTTTCAGGAACACTTTAAGTTTACTTTTGGAAATTTTTGTACATTTTCACACAATAAAGTTATTTTGATGAAACATGCCACATTGTTTTTACTATATAGGTTACACTGGTAACCAAATTTGATGCCTGCTTTCTTAAAAAAACACACATATTTGTTATTAAAAACATTTTAATGACATTTTTTTAATCAAACACGCCTTATGTTATTGCATTTTTGTATTTTCCATCGAAATATAATGCATGTTTGTAAGAACAAAAATTCTGGACGCAGTAAGTGCGTTATGGTAGCCAATTTTGATCAAATGCTTAATATTTGAATTGCTCAATTTGCTATTAACCTATAAGGTTGACCAAAAAACGAGTTTTTTCGGGAACACTTTAAGTTTACTTTCGGAATTTTTTTTACATTTTCAAACAATAAAGTTATTTTGATGAAACATGGCACATTGTTTTTACTATATAGATTATACTGGTAACCAAATTTGATGCCTGCTTTCTTTAAAAAACACACATTATTGCTATTAAAAAATAGTTTTATGAAAATTCACTACCATAACGCACTGGCTGCGTCCCGAGATTTTTTTTATTTTTTTTTGGAGCCTCACTCAAAGAACTGGCCAGTTAATTCACTAGAAAGCCTAGCAATTAATTGACAAACGTCAAGTAATTTACCTATTTTTGAGCCATACGCTAAGTAATTGACAGTAACATTTTAGTAATACACAACTATCTTTATCTTATTGCCTTGGCATATGTATGTACATTAATAATTTCTTGTTCTTAAAATTCTTGCTATTTATGTGATTTATATTTGTGTGCAATTAATGTTTATTTAAAATTTATCAATCTTTTATTTCATCATATTCGCTATTCCAAATTTAATTTATATGAATAAATTCAATATTTTGTTACATTAACATGTCTGTTTAATTGAAGAGAAATTCCTCCCTAGTATCTACTTTTCTTTTGACGTCGGCGCAAACAATTATTCTTACTAACTATTATCTAGATATCTAAATATCCATGTAACCTGGCACTAGTCTGGAGAGCCCACAAATATAGGACTCTGGGCAGTGCGAAGCAAGCAAAAGAAGATAACGTGAGTATCAAACTACATCCAGATCCGCCAGCCTCCTAAAAAGTGCTGCTAATCTTAATACATTTGATAATCTGATAGATAGCTACTTTAGGGTAGAGTGTTATAGGCAATTGTGACCTCACCATTGAGCAAATCTATATCCACCTGAGATCAATCATCACAATATACCACGGTTCTCGTTCTCTAAATCTTTTTCTTTGAAGGAGGTAACAGAATGTTTCGCGGAATTTCGTGAAAAACTTTTTTTTCCGAAATTTAGGGACAAAAACTTTATCAGCTAATTTTTGTAGCTAACATTATTTTAGTAAATTTTCATAGAAACATTTTTTTATCAGTGAAGTTGAATAAATTGTTTTTTGTATACACAAATTTTTAATCCTGTGCGCTGTTTCAGGCTCTTAAAGGAAAAAATAAATGCCTATAACTCAAGTTTATATAAAGATAAACACTTAAAAGTTAGTATATCTAGCCTCGATAATACAACTTCTGTTCAGAATTTTACAAAAATAACATTATTTTCGAAAAACTAAAGATTTTTCAGAAGAAAATGTAAAATTTTCCCAGAAAACCGGCTCGGATGGGCTGGCTAAATAACTTGTCCAAGCTATTTACGAACGAAGATACTTGCCAAATTTACATATAATATATAATATTCATTCAGCGCTTGGATGAGTTCGTTGGTGAATCCAACGAGTTGCTTCACAAAACTTTTTTGGACAAATCAAATTTGTATTTCTGAAACTAGTTAGGTTATTAGCTCATTTTTAGTGAATTTTCTTTAAAAAAAAATCACTAATGAGGAGATCCCGACCTGCCTAGAAAAAGTTCTTGTTCACACCCCCCAAGGAAGCTACGGGACCAGGAGTGAGTAGGGGTGCTGGGCGGGGTAGATAGCAAAAAGGAAATATGAGCAGAAAATTCGAATAAAACGGGTTTGAAAGCTGTCTTATTCACATCTTGAAGCCATATCCCCCTTAAACCCTGCCTACCACAGCATCCCTATCCCCACAGGTGCCGTAACTTCCTTGGCGGGTAGGAACAAGACATTTTTCTTGTGGTTTATACAGCGAGCGTGGTTGAATGCACGCGAGGAGGAATGAAAATCCCCACGATGAAGCAGCCACCCCCAACCCCCCTCTCCAAGTCGAACCGGGGGGGTCTGCTTCGTCGTAGGCATTTTACCCCACCCCTCTTGTGCATACAACCACCCTCGTTGCATAAACCACAAGAAAAACTCCTTGTTTATACCCCCCAAGGAAGTTACGTGACCTGGGGCAAATATGGGTTATGTGCGGGGTAGGCAGGATTTAATGGGGATATGGCTTCAAATAGACAGCTTTCAAGCAGTTTCCTTCGCATTTTCTACTCATATTTCCTTTTGACTACCTACCCCGCCTAGCACCCATATTCACCTTCAGTCCCGTAACTTCCTTGGGGGGTGTGAACAACAAGAAATTTTTTTTGTGGTTTGTGCATCCAGGTGGGGTCCTAGTAATATTTCTGAAAACATTTTTTTGCAAAGCGTTCGGGAGCTAATCTGCAAATTTACCAAATTTTCTTTAAATCCTTCAAATTTCCATAACTCAATTTGCTATTAACGTAAGCTTTGTTGGTTAGGAAACCAACATTTAAGTTTATTTTCGGAATTTTTTGTATATTTTCAAACCATAAGTATTTTTGATAAAATATAGTACATTGTTTCTACTACATAGGCTATACCGGTAATCAGATTGATGCCTGCTCGCATTTGCTATTAAAAACATTTTTATGGAAATGCACTTCAATAACAGATTTGCTGCATCCAGACTTTTGAAAAATGTTTACATATTTTCAAACAATAAAGTTATTTCGATGAAATATGGTACATTGTTTTTACTATATAGGCAACCAAATTTGATGCCTGCTTTCATCAAAGAAAGACATTTGCTATTAAAAATATTAAAAAAAAAATTCGCTACCATAACGCAATTGCTGCGTTCAGACTTTTTTACTTTATTTAACAAAATAAATTTGAAAATATCCACATCTTTAGTCAATCGATAAACGAATACACCATGTATCAAGATTCCGTACGTAGCAAGTGCGTTTTCATAAAAAAATATTCTATTAACCTGACGCAAATTCATAGACATTCTTTTCAATTCTGTTGTGCAATTAAAATTTGTGACATGTAAATCAAATCTAATTCAACTAACTTTCTTGTTTCCGTAGATATCATTTGTTTAAAAAAGTTGATATGAGTTTTTGTGATTTGATAGATGTTTATAAAAATTCGCCACTATAATGCATATACTACGCCCAGTCTTCTTCATATTCTATGTTGTATAAAACTTAACAGGTGGTCAATTTTTAAAAGTATTTAGACATTGTTCAGCCAAGAATTGCAATTATTAAACAATGGCAATGTGACCTGTTTACGAAGTTCCATTTTTGTCTTTTGGCAAAATTAAATTCATATTGACAACAAATTTCCCTTATCAAGTCAGTTCGTCGGCCCAAGTAAATATTTACCAATCAATAAGTGTTATACAATTGTTACGTTTCTCATTTAACTTGGACACTCTAATTAGAATCGAGGATTAAGAATACAATGGACTATCTGTATTTTTAAGAGCCATCACCTAAAAGTCAACAGCCAAAACTTATCTTAGAGGCTTCTATTTTATATCTTTAAACATACTTATAAATTACTAGAACGATCTATATCAATATTCTTATTTTTTAACGATTTCAAAAGGTAAAGATAGATTCTCAATTTAAGACGTGTAAAGTACTTTAAAATATATTCGAAAGTTAATAAAAATATCGTCTTTTACCGTCATTATTGGTTAACTAACCTAGCTAACACTGAGTGGTGGACGTGCCGCCACCTAGTTGCCGGCACGTCCACAACTAGGTGGCGGCACGTCCACAACTAGGTGGCGGCACGTCCACCAATCACTTAGTGTTGAAAGGCTGGCTAATATAGCCGTATTACTTTATAGGTGTATTTTCGCTGCAATTAGTATGCCTTACTGACGAGCTCTAATGAGAGCAAAACCGATCTACGGTTCTAATTGTTGCAGGGAATGCATCTAGCCTTACATAACCTAGCTAAGTTTTTAGCGCTAAAAAACGTGGTCTGTTGCTATACTTACTTGTTAGCTGATTCGCTTATAGCTCCGTTTTAGATTCCCAGCGCATTGAATACCGTAACGACGAACACACAATGAACACGGCTTTAAAGAGCCCCAAAAACAATTATTTAGCAACGACTGTAAAGAAATAATCTCCAAAATAAACAAAAATAATTTACTTATATTTTTTGCATCGTAAATAAAATATAACGTCTTATTGATGAGTTACTCAAATATCAACTGAAAAATATTATTGCGACGTAGAATCTGTTTGTTTCGCCGACACTAGCTTTTAGTGAATTTTCTTTAAAAAATTTACTAATGAGCGCTAATTAGGCCCCCCTAGAACACATATCAGGGGTCAGCTTTAATTTTTATATGCTTATATATATATATATATATATATATATATATATATATATATATATATATATATATATATATATATATATATATATATATATATATATATATATATATATATATATATATATATATATATATGTATCACACCGATAACTCAAAAAGTGATGGACCGATTTTTATTAAATTTTGTGAATACCTTCCCTTTGTAAGTGGCTTGGATAAGTTCGTTAGCCAGGAAAATCGGCCTTCGGTTTTCCCGGAAAATGTTGCGTTTTCTTCCGAGAAAAATTATAACTCCGGAAATAACAAAGCAAGGGCAATCAAAATTGGTTCTCCGATTTATATCATTATAGATAAATTACCTGCCAAAATTTCGCTCGACATGTTAAAAGACAACAAAGTTATAGGCATTTAAAGAAAAATAAATTGGGGTGTGCTCAAAACGTCAAAGTCGCGATTTAAAACGTCAAAATTGGCAACATTTAGGCAAAGAACCTGAAACTATACTAGCTAAGGAAAGAAAATGTCTCAAGAAGAATGTTTTACAAAGCCTGAAGTCTTAGCTTCAACCGTCATTGTCCTTCATTTTACTAAAATATTTTCAGATAATTTATTTCAGATAGACCCTTTCTCTGATGCTTTGCCAGTAGTCTTAGCTAGAGTTTAATGGTATCTAATTTTTGTCTATTAAATAAATAAATATATATATATATATATATATATATATATATATATATATATATATATATATATATATATATTTATATAGAATTTAAAGAAAAAAATTTTCGGAATTAACAAAGTAAGGGCAACCAAATTTGGTACGCGGGTTATATCATTATAGGTAAGTTACCTACTACTATATATATATATATATATATATATATATATATATATATATATATATATATATATATATATATATATATGCTTTGGGTTAATTTAAAGTTGAGATTGGATGAATTAGATCGTAAGTTATATAACTAAATTTTTACTGTCTTGTTAAAGGTGTAACAGAAAATTCAAAAATTGGAAATGCCGCTCCTATCGTTTTTTCTAATGTTAACCCTTATTTATCCGTGGTTTAATTCTTGTCTGTTTTGTTAGCCTTGATGGACCCCTAGGCGATAAGTGTCCCAGTTTATCCCATACGTTACGTTTTGATTTTAATTTTATTTGAAATAAAAGCATAAATTTTAAAAGTTGTGCCAATATGCAATTTTTTTTTCTTATGTATTTTAGTTTATCAACTTAAAAATATTAGCTTGATGGCACACAATTGGCTGAATCAGGAATTTTGGCGAATTTTTAATGAAACGAAAACTTCACTAATGAGAAGATCTATATATATATATATATATATATATATATATATATATATATATATATATATATATATATATATATATATATATATTTATATAGAATTTAAAGAAAAAAAATTGGGGTTTTCCTCAAATGTAAAAAGTCGCGATTTAAAACGTCAAAATTGGTAACATTTAGGCAAAGAACCTAAAAGAGGATTGTGTAAAGAGTGTTCTGCAAACCCTTAAGTTTCAGCTTCAACCACCATTGCCCTTCATTTTACTAAAATATTTCCAGAAAATTCTTTTTAAATATACCCTTTCTCTGATGATTTGGCTGTAGTTTTAATTAATTTAACGGTCTATAATTTTAAGGTAATTTTCGTAGAAAAAATTGGTCAATGAGGAGACCGCGGCTTTTGAATTCTAAAAATATATTTTCAAATGAGCGCAAACTAGGCCCCCTAGAATCCATATCCGGGTTTACTTTCTGTTTATATATATATATATATATATATATATATATATATATATATATATATATATATATATATATATATATATATATATATATACACAGGGTAACGCATTTCTACGGTAAAGCTCAATATAATTGTTATTATGCAAGATACGAGAAAACATTGTGTACATTACCTATAGGGTGTTTGAGCTGCATCTTATAAAATTATTTTGACAATCACAGGATGACCCATAAGTCGTTGGTGATACCTAAAATATTTTTTTTGAACATTCCTTATTGCATTGTTGCATTTTTCATCACAATTTGATACATGTTTGTAAAAAAATCGAGACGCAGTAAGTGCGTTTTGGTAGCGAATTTTCATTAAACGCTTCAAAATTCAATAACGCAATCTGCTATTAACCTAAGGTTCGCCAGCTAGGTAACGAATTTTTTCGGAAACCTTTTAAGTATATTTTCGGAAAATTTGTGTACATTTTCAAACAAGTTATTTTGATAAAATATGGTACGTTGTTCCTACTATATAGGTTATATCGGTGACCAAATTGATACCTACTTGCATTAAAGAGACATACTTGCTATTAAAAATATCTTTATGAAAATTCACTTCCATAACGCACTAGCTGCGTCCAGGCTTTTAACAAGTGGTGTAAATACGTTAGCGTTTCTTTCATGGGGAGACTGGGAAACAAGGAGGTCACATCGAACGATATTAAAACCTCGCCTTCAGCCAATTTTTTTTTTTTACTTTATTAATAAATTTATTAAAAATTGTGTGTTTGTATTTATTGCATTTTCTATTGTAGGTAGCTTTCGTACATTACAAATTGGGTGATTCTTTTCGCTTTGTATACTGAGTTCAAAGCCGTATTATATATGATTATTTTGTAGCTCACTTCAGCACTTTATTTTAAATGACTAAATGCTCAGCACTTGCCAAAATAAATATTAGATAACATTTTTTTGAAGTCCAAGGACGTGAATACAAAGATATACGCATTTTGATTAATGAAGTGCACTTTGATGAAACGTTCTGAATATTGATAATCATAATTAGTAGATATATAGGTACAATACGATATAATAGTGCAAACAATAACAATCCCGAATGTATGGCACTACTCTTTTAGGTAAAACATAATCAATAGCGCAACCAACAATATTGAATGCCCTTATCATGCATTAACTGGCTCCACTTGGAGCACATTGTCGCAAAAGGTACTGAAGTATTATCGCTTTTAATCCAGATATAAATCGACGCATATCTGAAACCCTCTTCAGTCTAAATAAACGAATCTGAAGTCAAAACGTATTATGTGTGCTTTCCAGAATTAAAAAAATATATATCACAATGTAAGTTGAAAGTTTTAAAACTGAATTGTTAAATGGAGATAAAACAAATGTTATTGATTTACAAAATAGGTGACCAAAATCTAGACTCTCTGATCCGCAATGGTATATTTTGCTTTTAATTTAATTAATTTAATTTCAATATATATATATATATATATATATATATATATATATATATATATATATATATATATATATATATATATATATATATATTACTATGGTATTTTTGGTTTATTTAGCACTTTTAATTGTAGAACATGAGAATTCAATTTGCGTCTTTATTAAAAAAAAACTCTAAACGCAGCAAGTGCGTTATGGAAGTGAATTTTCATAAAAATCAATTTGGTTACCGGTATAACCTATATAGTAGGAACAATGTACCATATTTTATCAAAATAATTATTTGAAAATGTACAAAAATGTTCCGAAAATAAACTTTAAATGTTTCTGAGAAAACTTGTCTCCTAGACAATGAACCTGAGGTTAATAGCAAATTGAGTTATTGAAATTTGAAACATTTAATGCCCTTGCCGCGTTTATACAAAAATTTCCCGAAAATAAAGTTAAATGTTGGTTTCCTAACCAACAAAACTTACGTTAATAGCAAACTGAGTTATTGAAATTTGAAGGATTTAATGAAAATTCGCTACCAAAACGCACTTACTGCGTCCAGATTTATTTCTTTCAAACATACATCATATTTCTATAAAAAATGCTAAAATGCAGTAACGAATTTGTTCTACAAAAATTAGCTAAAAATTATAGACCGTTAAACCATAAACTTCACTTAACCTACAGCGAAAGCATCAACTTAACTAAACCGACAGCCAAAGCATCAGAGAAATGGTCTATTTCAAATGAATTTTCTGTAAATATTTTAGTAAAATGAAGGTCAATGACGGTTGCATCTGAAACTTAAGGGTTCGTAGAACACTCTTCTTGCAACATTTTCTTTTCACAATCCGTATTTGTTTCACATTCTTTGCCTAAACATTGCCAATTTTGACGTTTTAAATTGAGAGTTTGACGTTTTGAGGAAAACTCCAAAATTTGTTTCTTTAGCTGCAGGTAACTTTTGTCCTTAAACTTAGAGACCTACATTTTGGTACATGGTTCACTCTTTATAATACAAATACGCGTACCAAATTTGGTTGCCCTCACTTTGTTATTTCCGGAGATATAAATTTTTTCAGAAAGAAAAACCTGGTCCGATTTTCCTGGCCAACGAACTTAGAACTTATTCAAGCCACTTTCAAAAGGAAGGTACTCACCAAATTTGATCAAGATCGGTCCATTATTTTTTGAGTTATCGGTACGATATATATATATATATATATATATATATATATATATATATATATATATATATATATATATAAACACGAATCTCCCCATTAGTGAATTTTTTAAGAAAAATCACTAAAAAAGAAAACTTGAATCACCAACGACTTATGGGCCACCCTGTAATTGTAGAAATATTTTTTTAAGATGCAGTTCAAGACACCCTATAATTAATGTATACATTTTTTTTCGTATCGTGCATAATAACGGATATATTGAACTTTAAAAATTTTTTACGAAAATTCGACAAAAATGATATACCATTAACCGATAAACTCTATAGCCAACGCTAGTGTCAAAGCATCAGAGAAAGGGTCTATTTTAAATGAATTTTCTGGGAATATTTTAGTAAAATGAAGGACAATGACGATTGAAACTAAGACTTCAGGCTTTGTAAAACATTCTTCTTGATACATTTTCCTTCCATAGCTCATATTAGTTTCAGGCTCATTGCCTAAATATTACCAATTTTGACGTTTAAAATCTCGACTTTGACGTTTTGAGGAAAACCCAATTTTATTTTTCTTTAAATTCCTATAACTTCTTTGTCCTTTAACCTACAGAGCTAAATTTTGGTAGGTAACTTACCTATAATGATATAAACCCGCGTATGAAATTTGGTTTTGGAGATATAATTTTTTTTCGATTTTTTTGAAAGAAAACACAAAATTTTCCGGGAAAATCTCGGCGGATTTTCCTGGCTAACGAACTTATCCAAGCCACTTGCGAAAGGAAGGTACTTACCAAGTTTTATCAAAATCGGTCCATTATTTTTTAAGTTACAGGTGTGACACATATATATATATATATATATATATATATATATATATATATATATATATATATATATATATATATAAAGTCTGAAACCGACCTCGGATTTGGGTTATAGGGGTCCTAAATAGCGCTCATTTGAAGAAATTTTTTCAAAATTCAAAAGTCGGGATCTCCTCATTAGTGGATTTTTTTAAAGAAAATTCACTAAAACGCTAACATTGATGAACCTGAAATTACGCCAAAAATTGTTTCCTTACTGCTGTGTATTAAAATTTTTCTCTCATCTCATGGGTAGGGTTCTGTGCTTGAGCTAGCATTTTTGTTTGATATATCTTATTTATAAATTTTAATTACTCCAGTGTTTGGAATTTACAGAAAAATGATACATATATATATATATATATATATATATATATATATATATATATATATATATATATATATATATATATATATATATATATATATATATATATATATATATATATATATATATATATATATATATATATATATATATATATATATATATATATATATAATTGGGTTCTTTTGAGTTTACTTTTAATTGACGTTGAAAAATAGCCTTACTTTATCATATAACTCGTATTTGTTTGACTTGAGGTCAAAATTAAACAGATTATTTAACACAATCTAGTATGTTTTATTTTTGATTGATTAAATTCACAAATTTCCATTAAAACATAGTTATATCATATTTATCATCGCTGATCGTCGATAAATCAATACAAATCAAATGTATTTAAAACAATGAATTATCTAACTATGATCTTAGTGAGCTAAAGATACATTAAAATCATCAAAGAGACTGAAAACTTTTTAAAAACTAATCACACAATAGAAAAAAGCCTGCAAATTTATTACGATAAAGTTCACAAAACGACTTACTGAATGATGTCTAATTAATTCTTCCATTGGATGTGTACTAATTGCTTTCAATTTGATCTACTGTTTGGATTTTGCAGCTTGCCTGTGATTACTAATTATTTTCCATTTTATTGAAACGGTCCCAAAAAACCGTGTACCAGATACTCATATTTATTTTTCCCATTTCAAACTGAATATGATTTTATTATCAGGCACTTGCCTTTCACGCTTAATTATCAACTCCCATATTTACAGTGTCGCCGTAGGTCAACAAACTGAAGTTTCACTTCCCGCAGTTGTTTTACCAATCCTCTTGTCGTCTTGCCGTCGTTTCCTTAAATAACTACACCTGCGATACAAAAAATCTTTTCTCGCTGTACCTGGGTAAAACAAAATTCATAGGCCCTGCATTTTTCCCTTTGTCGAACTTCTTGTTCGTTGCACTCATTGGAAATAATCACCAAAAAAAACTATTCCTATTAACTAACACTGCGTGTCTTTTCTTATAATTCGTAACTTACAAAAACTTATTTTTAATCTAATACTATACATTTACTTACTGTCTAAGGATAAAATAAAAATCATTATATTCTGTTAAAACTCTATAAATAATAATAATAAGAAGGCTATTGTTCTGTGTTCTATTGTATTCCAACGACTTTTGCTTAGTGAAATTAAAATGTACATGTAAAAAAGAAATCATTGTTCTGTATTATTTTACCTGTTATGCTATTCCTTATTTAAACCTAAAATATTTTACACTCTCAATTATACAGGGCATTTAAATATTAGGACGTATCAATTTAATGTACATGGCCCGTTTTACTCCATAATAAATGTTTCTAATTTTCTGACATATTTGCTATCTATAGCAATATATATTTATATATAAATATATTTATATATTTATATATTTATATATTTATATATTTACATATTTATATATTTACATTTTTATATATTTATATATTTATATATTTATATATTTATATATTTATATATTTCTTCCTGTTAAAATGTTATTATTATTACATAATTGCCATTTACTGCCATGATTTATGGAAAGCTACATGACAATAAACTTTATTTTTTTAATTTTTTTTAATTGATATATGTATTTACATATACAAATTTCTAATACATATTTTGAAGGCGTTCTGTCAATGTTTGTCAATTTGTGGGCTAGTCTTCAGCTGCAAGGCAAACTCTGTATAATATTGTCGAACTTTTCGAATTTTTTGTTTTCTTATAAAGGTTAAAACATGGAATTTAAAAATTACATTTTATATGAGAAAAATTTGTTTAAATACTGACATGAAAAGTAATTTTAAGATATAAACCTGTGAAAAATGATATAGCAACAAACATTTACAAGATTTTGATGTAAAAATGTTTAAATAAGTGTAAATCTGAAATATGTGAGCTGACTAGATTTAAATTGGCCTGTTTAGTGAATTTTCTTTTAAAAATTCACTAATGAGGATATCGCGACTTTTGAATTGTATTAAAATTTCTTCAAATGACTGGGCCTCCTAGAACACATATTCGGGATCAGTTACGATTTTTTTATGTTATATATATATATATATATATATATATATATATATATATATATATATATATATATATATATATATATATATATATATATATATAAACATAAAAAAATCGTAACTGATCCCGGATATGTGTTCTAGGAGGCCCAGTCATTTGAAGAAATTTTAATAAAATTCAAAAGTCGATCCGGGATCAGTTACGATTTTTTTATGTTTATATATATATATATATATATATATATATATATATATATATATATATATATATATATATATATATATATATATATATATATATATATATATATAGAAATTTTTTCCAAATTCAAAAGTCGGGATCTCCGCATTAGTGTTTCTTTTTTAAGAAAATTAACTAAAACGCAAAATCAATTTAGTATGTGAAGCAGTGGCGCGAGTTAACTTTCTTGTTAACACACTTGACTTTTTAAAAGAATTTATTGGTTATAGTTACATAAAATACTTATGAATAATAATAAAAAATAATAAATATAAATTAAGACAATTTAAAAGAGAATCAAGCAATAACAATGTAGGAATGTCCGTCCGTGGTCTGGTAACTTCCATATATAGTCTCTGGTGGGGCGTGGACTGAGAGGCGGTTTCCACCTAAGTTGCAGTCTTGAAGGTGATCCTAGCAGGTGGCTGGTTGCTGAGTTGAAGGTCTAGTTGTTTACCCATTTATGAATAGTCTATTCTTCTAATTGCGCTGCTTTTAATTAATCCCATTCGTCAGCGACCTTGGGTGTTGAATCGGGATCTGTACTTCTTATATACATTGTATGAGTTGGCTATTGTTATCTCCTCCATCCTTTAGAGAACGAAGCCTATGGTTCGTTCCGAATAGTCATCGGGAATCCAGTAATTGGTTTGGAGTCAGCAGTTTTCGTTTTTGATTTCTGCCAGAAGTATCTTGAAGTTATTGTGATTATTGTTATTATTATCACAAGGTATAGTATAATTGTCCATACACTAGGGTGGTATATGGGCAAATCGATGGTTTCTGGAATTTTGCCATTGATGGATTGTAACTGGGATTTGATATTGTTCAAGTCGTGCAGTTGGACATTTTCTAATTTTAGTTCTGGTAATTTGTCTGGGAATATGGGTGCTTTATTTGTTACCAATTCGATGTTTGGGAGATTGAATGATTGTTGTGTTTCCGATGCCATTTGTACTGAACTAAATCTTTCGTTATTGATGATAAGTTGGCATTTGGGTTTCAGAGTCGCCAGTTTTGTTCCGCTGATTATTTTGGTTTCTTCATTTTCTTCGCAGCTAAGTTTGATTTTCGTTTCTTCGGGTGCCACTATTATGTATTGGGTATTGCCATATTTAGAGACTGTTGTTTTTGTTATTTTGACAAGTTCTTGCTTGCAATTGTTTATCGGTTTCTGGAAGTTGATCAGTTTAATTTCGCATGGGTTGTTATCGTTAAGTGCTGTCGGGTTGTCATTTTCACAAAAGTATGTCTGGTCTTTTAGATTCCTACACTTTTCGTTTCTGTAAGCGTAGTGTTTGCTGCTAAGGATTAGGTACTTGGTTCTAGCGACAATCATTCTGAAGGTATATGGATTTTTAGGGACTGGTAATGCATACAATTGATAATAAATATAATCTGATTTGTCTACTAAGGGTATATCTATTTGGAATATAATTTTAAAATCAATTTGAACGGTTTTTATGTTAAATATTTTTTCATAAAGTGAAATGTCGGATTTTGTTATTAATCTTGATTTTGAGATATGGTTTTCAATATTTTCTAATTCTTTTGATATAAATTTCGGTTTCAGTATTGACGTATGATACGTGTTCAATTTTGAAAAAGTAATTGCATTTTCTGTTGTTAATATCATGTTTAGTACATTATTTACAAATAACTGATTTGAGTGAGTAATTCCAAATGTTTTACTCTATGAAAATTTGTTAGTTGGTCACTTTTTAGACTATCTATTGTATATTCCAAATCGTTTATTCTCGCTACTATGGCTTCTTAGTTATGGTTCAGGTTGTCTATTGTTTTATTGAACTCTGTTATAGCATCTATCATTAGGGATGTCTGTGAACTAAAAAGTTGATGTACTTGATTTTGATCTTTCCTCAAAATTTCAAGAGCTTTATATATTCTGTCGCCGTCATCTGCATCTAAGTTCCCAGTTATTGATTTGAATATCGATCCTAGTCCGTTTATTATACCTCTTTTGTTCCTAATCGTTCTTGGAAATATTCGATAAAATGTGTCATCAATATTGCTGATGGTGAAATTGATTGTTAAAATAAAATTTTTGTATTCTAATTTGTATTCTGCATTCATTACGCTTATTATGTTGTCAAAGTAAGTTTTTAGTCTGTTAAAGTCGTCGTATAGTTGTCTTAGGTCATGTATATGAATCATTCTCCATTTATCGTTTTCTGAAAAGGCTTGTCCCAGTTTGCGTGGCAGTATGCCTGGATTGTCTGTTAGGTCTTCTAATTGTGGTTTTACTCTGGTGAAGAGAATGAACCTGCAAGGTGAACGTTATTTAAATTGGTGATCGTCTGTTTGTCAAGTTTGTCGTTTAGTATTATGGCTTTATTAGTCCGTTTCTTACGTCATGTCTCGTTTGTCGATTATCCGAATATCTAGGTTCGACTTAGCTAGGTGATATAATCGTACTGTTTGTTTAATCTATTTAGTTGGAACGAGTTATTTTTTTCGTTATTGCAATATTGGCAAGCTCTAATAAAAGGTTTTATTTTTTGTTTCATTTTTGGAAAATTAAATTTAGTTTTCATCCTTAAATATGTTTCTTTAGCATTTATGTGATTTAATTTACTTCCGTGAAATAATCCGATTGCGTCGTTAATTTCATTGTCGTTTATATGTATGATTTTCTCTTGTTTATTTATATTATTTAATCTTGATTGAGTTTCATTATTTACGGGATTTATTTCCGACTTGTAAACCTTATCGTGTGAGAATTTCTTTTCGTTATTGATTTTTGATTTTATTATTTGTGAAATTTGTTCCTTACCTATTTGCCGATGGTCGTCCTGTACCTGAATTAAATTATTACTTAACTTATCATTTTGCGTGGTGCCTGTATATTTTATTTTGTTCGGAATAACCGCCCTGTAACAAGGTGCTTTTGTATTTGGGATAAACTCTTCGATTTTAACGGGTTGGTCGATTTTATTGTGTTCTTTACACATTGAATATACATATTTCATTATACTGTCTGCATTGCTCGCTTCTTGTCGAGGCTTGTGCAAGACATCTAACCTAATTTTATCTGTAATATTTTTTTGTACACTCCCCGTATAATTATTATTATAATTCTGGTGATCGTAAGAATTATTTAATATCCTATTTGCTTTATTTTGAATTTGATCCGTTATACCTTTTTGTATCGTCCTCGTATCACTCACATTTTTATTTCGACGATATTCATATGTGTTTAATGAAACTTGATCCCGTTTACCTTTATTGTGGGTGAACATTTCTCCTATGTCATTTGCTCTTTGTAACCTTCTATCGTCATCATTTAATGGCTGATTACGCTTTCCTAGGTCGAGTTCAAGTGCAATAATGCTTCTGTCTATTGTATTACTTACGTTAAGGTGATTCATTTCATCATTTGCTTTGATGATCCTACTTATCCGATTGTTATTGCTACTACTATTACTACCCATTTTATCTTCATGA
Source organism: Tillus elongatus (assembly GCA_964006375.1). Classification (NCBI taxonomy): domain Eukaryota; kingdom Metazoa; phylum Arthropoda; class Insecta; order Coleoptera; family Cleridae; genus Tillus; species Tillus elongatus. The sequence goes on along the minus strand of OZ023264.1, from coordinate 145,326,847 downwards.
TTTCTTGTATAAGGGAAGTTTATCTTAATGCTTCTATTTTTTAAATTGAGTCTCTGGTTTTTAAAATCAATGTTCGCTTGATTTTTTATCAAAAAGTCAATTCCAATAAGAGCTATGAAATTTTTGTTAAATTCAAATAGGCAAAACTCTTGTTCACTGTCCGTTAGTGAGTTTAAAATTATTCTGGCTCGATTATTATGGCTGGAGTAACCATGCGAACTTTTTATCAAAAACGGGTGATTGTAAATCTTATTATAAAAGTTGTTATATGCTATGGACGGGTTTAAAAGGCTCTTAGTACTACCTGAGTCGATCAGTATTTTTCCGGGTAGTTCTTTTATTATTACGTAGGGTAATTGGGATATTGTGTTAAAATTATTAATATCTATTACGGTTCTGTTTTTGAGCTCCCTGCTATCGGAAAATTTTGATGCTGTGCATCGTATAATTCGGAGGGTGATTGTTCATTATATGTTGCGTCATAATTTAATTCTTCTGGTAAGAAATGTTGTCTTCTTTCTAATTCATTGAAAGGAAAAGAATTATTCGTTTCGTTATAGTTTAATTCTTCTGGTATGAAATTTTGTTTTTTTTTTGAAAATTGTTGGAAGGAAAATTGTTTCGTCTATTTTGTGAGGGTTGTTGTCGGCTGAAATTAGTATGTCTCGTGTTGTTACTGCCGACATCCATAGCCTGTGGATATCTTCTAGTATTGTCATTAGGGTTGTACGTCGGTCTTCTCATTGAGAATTGATTTGAAGGGTTCCCCTGAAATTGTGGGTGAGACATTTGGGGTCTGTTTGAATTATAGTTAAAAGGTGCACGATAATTTTGTTGTTGGAAGGGTTTTTGAAATTGAATATTGTTAAAATTTGGGGTATTTCTTTGGAAAACTGGTTTTTGTTGTTTGTCGTGCCTGTTATTGTTATTATTGTTGAAATTTGACCGTTGTAATAATCTGTCCCTATATTCATAATTTTCCTCGGAAAATATAAATTTTAAAGCTTGTTCTATGCTGTCTGGTCGAGTGGATCTGACCACCATACCGAGGGTTTTTTTTAATCCACCGTTAAACGCTTTCAGTGTTTGTTGTCTGTACATGTTTTGTTTTAATACTAAAATTCCCTCGTTACGTTCATTAGATATTAAATTAGAGATGAGTTTGTTCAATGTGTCTGCAACGATTACTGAACGCTAAGGCATCCTCGTTATGTCTCTGTTTCAGTGTCAATAATTCGCCTAGTAAGCTAATTTCATCTCGCTGGTCTGTAAAGTTCTCAACAATTGCCCGTCTTAAGTCTACCCATGTGTTTATAATTTTAGTGTTAATAATTAACCTGGCTTGTGCAATTAGTTTCGTTTGAATATAATTTAATAGGAAATGGTTAAGATATAAATTTGGATTATCTGCATCATAGAATTGGTTCATTACTAGATCACAAGCTTTTAAGAAGTTCCCTACATTTTCAGGTTGTCCGTTAAATTCGGGAATTGCTTTAAGGTAAAACTCTTGGAATTGATTTGCCATATTTAAATTAGAATTATTTATATCGGGTTGTTCTACAATATCAATTTCGCCAATACTAATATTTCTTAATCTGTATTCCAAATGTTCTAAATTATCAATATCGCTATCAGACATATAATATTATCAATATATGAGGAAATACAGTATATATATATAGGAAATAAAGGAAGCAAACAACTTACAGAATCGATGCTATTGCTGCCGTCTTCATGACGTCTCTCTTGATCGGTTCTTTGGCTGTTAAGCGTTGAAACGCAAAGAATCAATATACTTTTGGTTCTTCAGCACTATCCGTTGCGACTGCGCCAGTTAACTTTCTTGTTAACACACTTGACTTTTTAAAAGAATTTATTGGTTATAGTTACATAAAATACTTATGAATAATAATAAAAAATAATAAATATAAATTAAGACAATTTAAAAGAGAATCAAACAATAAGAATGTAGGAATGTCCGTCCGTGGTCTGGTAACTTCCATATATAGTCTCTGGTGGGGCGTGGACCGAGAGGCGGTTTCCACCTAGGTTGCAGTCTTGAAGGTAATCCTAGCAGGTGGCTGGTTGCTGAGTTGAAGGTCTAGTTGTTTACCCATTTATGAATAGTCTATTCTTCTAATTGCGCTGCTTTTAATTAATCCCATTCGTCTGCGACCTTGGGTGTTGAATCGGGATCTGTACTTCTTATATACATTGTATGAGTTGGCTATTGTTATCTCGCGCGTGGGTGCTCTGTGAGGGTTATAATTTAGAAAAAATATGTTAAAAGTCGTAATTTTCCAACAGTTCGGAAAAATTCAAAGACTAATACAATAAGGTAAGGTGTACGTTAGAAATTTTATAGGATGTACAGTTTTCGAAAAAAATTGAGTTAAAATTGTTTGTTCACTAAGGACGTACAAGTATTAATTTGGATTTTTAAACTAAAAGTTTACGTTACTATGGATACAGCAAAAGTTGTCAACATCAGTTCAAATTGTCGAACAATAAATTGCTGATGGTTTTATTAAATAAAAGAGAATAAGGAAAATTTTTACTTCAGTTTGTGGATACAATGGATTAATATATAATATTGAACAGAAATGGAAAAGAACATTTATTAAATTAAAAAATTATTAAACACTATAGCATATTTTCATATTGTGCCCCATTTACTTCTATCCACAAAGCTGTGCGTCGGAAAAAAGATTGTCTTGCTCTAAACAAAACTCCAATATCTTGTCTAACCAGATTTGACGCTTCCACAATTCGTGCCCATAGTTCCTTCCGAGTTTTCACTGGTGTCGATTAACTGTACTTTTCATAAATCCCCAAAAATAAAAAAATAAAATATTTAAATCGGGTGATCTGACAGGCCAATTTACAGGTACATCTTGGCCACGACCAATACAGCGCCCAGCAAACTAGTTATTAAGACATTTACGCGCAGGTTTAGCATAATGTGGTGGTGCGGCCTCCTGCATAAACCACATATCTCTCCTGACATTCAAAGGCAAGTCTTCTTATTAGAAGATTTGCCTAGTCTATTGACCAGGTAATGTATTTTCTAAAAAATTTATACACCGAACATCATTTAAGCGTGGAGGTAGCTTAACGGGTTCTAACAATTGATCACCGGCAATTCCAGGCCACACATTGATGGAAAATTGATGTTGGGAATGGGACACAATGGTTGCTTTTGGATTAGCGTCACTCCATTCATGGCTGTCGTGTAAATTTAGTACTCCCTTTTTTGTGAAACAGGATTCGTCAGTAAATAAGAGTGTATCGCAGAAGGTATTATTTTCATTCTTTTTGTTCCTGATCCAATCACATAAACTTATTATGGCAATGTTATCTTGAGACAAAAGTTCGTGTACTGGAGTCATATCGCCTTGCATAATTACATCCACACTCTCCATATACTAAATGCATCTCATCCAATTCATTTAAACTCTACTTATTATAAGACAATGTTAAATAACCGAAACAAAAAATAATATTGTTTGACAAGTTATGACAATTTAAACTGCTGTTGACAACTTTTGCTGTATCCATAGTAACGTAAACTTTCAGTTTAAAACGCTAAATTAATACTTGTGCGTCTTTAGCGAACAGACAATTATCACTCCATTTTTGTCGAAAACTGTACATCCTATGGAATATTCTATAAATTTTGACATAACATATTTTTTTCTAAATTATAACACTCAGAGTGCCCCCACGCGTGCCACTTCACGTAATAGATCGGATTTTGTGTTTTCGTTATATGCTGTTAATATTTACACGTGTACGAATTTTGAAAATCTCTTCTTTAGCCGTTTTAAAGATAAGGAAAATCGCTTTAAGCATAACAATTTTAACACCCTGTATTTCATTATCACGACATTAAAATCGAAAATGTTATACGAACTACCCCGACTATTTTTCCAAGGGCAAATCAAACTTGGTAAGTACCTCCCTTTTCTTTCGGAAAATTTTTATATCTCCGGAAATCACAAAGTAAGGGCAACCAAACTTGGTATTTTTGTATTATAAAAAGTGAACCATGTACCAAAATGTAGGTCTAAAAGTTAAAAGACAATGAAGGTGTAGGCATTTAAAGAAGAAAAAATTGAAGGTTTTCCTCAAAACGTCAAAGTCGAGATTTGAAACGTCAAAATTGGCAACATTTAGTGAAGAACCTCAAACAAATATGGGTTACGTAAAGAAAATATTGCAAGAAGAGTGTTCTACAAACCCTTATGTTTCAGCTTCAACCGTCGTTGACATTCATTTTACTAAAATATTTCCAGAAAATTCATTTCAAATAGACCCTTTCTCTGATGCTTTGGCAGTAGTTTTAGTTAACTTTATGGTTTACGGTCTATAATTTTTAGCTAATTTTGAGTGCAAACTAGGCCCCCTAGAATCCATATCCGGGTTAGTTTCACTTTTTATCTGTTTGCATATATACAGAGTGACACATTTCTTGGGTAAAGCTCAATATAATTGTTATTATGCAAGATACGAGAAAGCATTTTTTAAAAAGCCAACTGGCAACTAACATTTTCGACAAAAAATACCTTAAAAAACTTTCTAGGTAACCTAAAAGACAAGGATAGCACGACCAAATTGTCGGGAATTTATGAAATAAGTTGTAAAGATTGTAATCTTAAGTAGGTCAGACAAACAAAAAGATCGATTGGAATCAGATTCAAAGAACACTTAGCCCAATTACGATACGGTACTATAGATAGATGTTCCGTCGCCACTCTGATCTGGGATAATAACCATCACGTTAATGAAGATAATCTAAAATTAATAAAAAATGTTAGACAACCAGGACAGCTAAACGCGTTCGAGAGTATATATATATATATATATATATAAATATATATATATATATATATATATATATATATATATATATATATATATATATATATATATATATATATATATATTGCTAAATATAGTTACAACAAAAAATGTATGAACGTTTCTCCACCGCCGATTACAAATCACTTGATCGATTGGTTTGTAAAATAAATTCCCACGTTTCAACACGTCCTAGAGATGACATAAGAATACAGATATTTCTGCCAAATGAGACTATGCTAATTTAGTTGTCGATGAATTTTCCCAAAATTATTAGAGATCGACACCTTTTAGATAAAGTAATAAAGACAATTCAAAGACCTCGTCCGGCGATTAAAATGCATTACACTGCAGAACTTGTCTGCGACTAGTTCCCCTCTCGGTGCCGTCTCTTTACCTAAGATCCGGTATATAAGGTGATGTTAGTTTTCAAAGTATTTGGAATTTTTCATCCTCTGATGACGCTAACTTGGTTAGTGAAACGATCGTCAGGTCTTTTAAAATGTGTTGTTGTGATTTGGGTTCTCCAAGTGTACTTCTCACAGAAAGGCAGGTGTTCGGCAGCATTCCCAGTATAGTGAGGTGAAACTGCTCCCTGGCGTCGGTGATTGGCCATAGTCACGGAAACAGACCGACGTTAAAGAAACGAAAACACACACCCACACAAGATAATTTATTTTCAAGTTACAAAGCGTGAGAAGTCAACAGATTTCAACTTTTACAGTGAAGACAACAAATTTTGGCATTAATAAAATGTGTAATATTCGATTATAGGTAAATGTTGCTAGTTTATAGCAAATTTTCTTAAAAAAAATTCGGGAGGACTTTAGGTTTTCTTTCGGAAATTTTTATATATCCGGAAATAACAAACCCGAGGCAACTAAATCCGGTAGGCAGGTTTACATTAAAAATATAAAAAGTTATAGTGATTTGGTGTCACCGGTGATCAAAAAAATGTACGAGAGCAAAATAGTTTGTGTTGATAACAAAATCTATTGTATATTACACACAAAGATCATATTTTCGGCGCAAAAGGGTCAAGAAATCAAAATTAATTTGAAAACTTTATAGTTTTGTTTACTTAAAACGCCAAAGTCGTTATTTGAAACTTGGCAACGTTTAGGCAAAGAACCTAAAACAAATACGGGAATAGAGAAAATGTGACAAGAAGTGTATTCTACGAAGTCTTAAGTTTCAGCTTCAACCGTCATTATTCTTCATTTTACTAAATTATTTGCAGAAAATTAATTTCGCGGCTTTTCCATTTTAAAAAAGTGTCTTCAAATGAACGCTTCATATGGCCTATATTTCTGTGGAAACGTCTTTTGTATCTTAAAAAACTTTAAACACAGTTTTCCTGGTAAAAAAATTGCCATTTTATAATTAAATTGTGACATTGATATTACTGATTATATAATATATAATCAAGTGGATCAAATTGTTTTTAAGATGAAGCTCTTAAGATGTCATTTTGTTTACAGATTTTCAACAACCTTATCATCACTCGGAAACAAAAAACAAAATTATAATGTGAACATAAATGATAGTATAGTTTATTGATATTTTAAAATTTGCACTTGTACCTACCAATTGTTCTTTATAAGGGGTTCCGGAGCGATCCAGGCGTAAGAAATTGTGCCTCTTGCCCCAAAGGTCCTGGGTTCGTTTCACAGTAGAAGCATCAAATTAATTTTGAGCACATAATGTAAATAATGTCAACCGATGTTGCGTGGTTGTGTCTGAACAAGTTGAATATCTGCACGTTTCACCCTTCCACCCGGCAGAAAGCCGTCGGTACCGTGTATCGTGCAATGTTGCGCTGCCATACCATACTTACTGCCTCCGAACTTATACTATAGTGGTTATATTTGATTTGTCCGTTTATTACTTTACAGACTGAAGATGGAGATTTTTCAAATTGATTTTGTTAAATACAGAAATATAACACATTCAAATCACAAACTCTATAATTTGAGCTGCTGCAAAATCATTGCAGACACAATAGTTGATGAAACATAAATTAAGGACCTTGTCAGACACATTTCTTGTATTATAATCTGCATTCGTTTTAGAACCTTTGTTCAAAAATAAAAAAATTTGACTTTTTAATCATCACTTGGACTTTTTTTAAAAGTCGCGGTTTTCCCAATAACGATTTTTTTCTACGAAAATTCACTAAAAATTACAGACTATTAAACCACAAACTCTAACTGAAACTGCTACACAAAGCACCAGAGAAAGGGTCTATTTGAAATGAATTTTCTGCAAATAATTTAGTAAAATGAAGAACAATGACGGTTGAAGCTGAAACTTAAGACTTTGTAGAATACACTTCTTGTCACATTTTCTCTATTCACGTATTTGCTTTAGGTTTTTGCCTAAACGTTGCTAATTTTGAGGTCTCAAATAGCGACTTTGACGTTTTAAGTAAACAAAACTATAAAGTTTTCAAATTAATTTTGATTTCTTGACCCTGTTACGCCAAAAATTTAATCTTTGTGTGTAATATACAATAGGTTTTGTTATCAACACAAACTATTTTGCTCTTGTGCATTTTTTTGATCACCAGTGACACCAAATCACTATAACTTTTTTTATTTTTAATATAAACTTGCCTACCAGATTTAGTTGCCACGGGTTTGTTATTTCCGGATATATAAAAATTTTCGAAAGAAAACCTAAAATCTTCCCGGAAAAACTGGCTTGATTTTCCTGGTTAACAAACATATTCAAGCCAGTTGCACAAGAAAGGTACCATAAATTTCACAGCCCATTGTTTTTGGAGTTATCGCTGTGTTGTATATATATATATATATATATATATATATATAATTATATATATATATATATATATATATATATATATATATATTATATATATATATATATCATATATCGGGAAAGAAAGTTATAGTCATTTGGTGTCACTGGTGATCAAAAAAATGGACAAGAGCAAAATAGTTTGTGTTAATAACAAAACATATTGTATATTACACACAAAAATTAAATGTTTGGCGCCAAACGGTCAAGAAATATCAAAATTACTCAGAAAACTTTATAGTTTTTCTACTTAAAACGTCAAAATCCCTATTTGAAACTTCAAAATTAGCAAAGTTTACGCAATGAACCTAGAACAAATACGGGAATAGAGAAAATGTGACAAGAAGTGTGTTTTACAAACCTTATATATATATATATATATATATATATATATATATATATATATATATATATATATATATATATATATATATATATATATATATATATATATATATATATAGAAGCGGCTGCTAAGAAATTAGGTTTCCTCTTCCGGGCTCGCAAATACTTTTCACCAGCTAAATCCTATACCTTATATACTTCACAAATAAGGACAAACCTCGAATACTGCTCCCACATCTGGGGTGACGCTGCCGCTTCTACACTCGCTATCCTGGACTCCATTCAGAAGAAACTCGTCTCATCGGCGACCCTAGCCTCACCCAAAGGCTGCCATCCCTTGCCCACCGACGTGCCGTTGGTAACCCCTCTCTCTCTCTCTTTTATAGATATTTACACGGGCACTGCTCAGAGGCGCTCCTTGTCGACACCCACGGTACGATAGTATTTAGGCTGTAAGCCCTCGTGGTGTGTTGTTCTGGACGCAGCAAGTGCGTTATGGTAGTGAATTTTCATTAAATGCTTCAAATTAAAATAACTCAATTTTGTATAAACTTAGAAAGTTGAATTTTGGTATATAGTAAGCACATTCCCAAGGCAACATTTCATTAAAATAACCTTTTAATTTTCGGAGATAATTTTTTTTCGAAAGAAAACTCAAAATTTTCCCGGAAAACCTTGTCCGATCTTCCCGGCTAACGATCTGGTCCTAGCTAGTAATAAAAGAAAGGTACCTGCCGAGTTTCATCCAAATCGGTTAATTACTTTTTAAGTTATCGGTTGTATACATACATACATATGTATATATATATATATATATATATATATATATATATATATATATATATATATATATATATATATATATATATATATATATATATATATATATATATATATATATATATATATATATATATATATAAACGTATAAAAATTGAAACTGACCCCGGATATGAGTTCTAGGGGTCCTAGTTCGCGCTAACTTGAAAAAACTTTTGCATAGTCTCACCATCGATACCTCTCTATTGGTGATTTTTTTTAATGGAAGTTCACTAAAAAGAATTAAAAGTCGTGATCTCCTCATTTGCGAATTTTCTAATAAAATTAGTTCTATAAAAATTCGTTCACTTGACACACTTGCTGTGTCCTGACCTTTTATTAAAACACAGCTTATAAATTAAACAGAAATAATATTTTTTTATTTTATGCATTTCTCTTCTGCTTGTGAAATTTCATTTCTTTCTTATCGTCTTCACGTGTTTGCAAAAACATTTCACAGAAGGTTAGAAATTATCTCGAAAGAAAATCTAAATAAAAGTTCTGACTCCACTTTTAGATTAAATCAGAGAAAACGTAATCCATTTCGAATTGAAATTATCTGTTTGTAAACAATAAAATTTCCCCCCGGACTTAGGTTGGCTAGTCGACTTGATGTGTAATCATCCAGAAAATAGCAACCGGCCTGATGGTGACATCTGATGTTCAATTGTTTGCGAGGATGGCTGCTGACGCCACATCGCGACGCTGCTCCTGACTTGGATTTATGACATCCAGAGGGGGAGGACATAATATATTTGCTAGGATGATGACACTTATTAAATCGTTTGCTGTACTAATGCCCGCTTTAACTCTTGTTAGTGTTATAGCTCTGCTTGCTGTTTGCCTTTCGACTCCCTTTCCTACACTCTCTACTTGCTAGAAACTTTTAATTACACTACCACCCTAGATTTCCGTCTGTCACTGCGATAACACTCTAAAGTTACAAGCCGTGAAGTTGATGCAAACGACGGGCTTATAGTTTTAATTTTTTTTCTTCGAAATCCGCTAAATAAACACATAACGTGAACGGTTATCAGAAATGAATAAAAATATGGACGCAGCAATTGCGTTATGGTAGTGAATTTTCATAAAAATGTTTTTGATAGCAAATATGTGTGTTTCTTTAAGAAAGCAGGCATCACATTTGGTTACCAGTATAACCTATACAGTAAAAACAATGTTCCACGTTTCATCAAAATAACTTTCTTGTTTCAAAATGCACAAAAATTTTCGAAAGCAAACAAAGTGTTCCCGAAAAAAACCGTTTCTTGGTCAACATTATAGATTAATAGCAAATTGAGGAATTCAAATATGAAGCATTAGATCAAAATTCGCTACCATAACGCACTTGCTGGGTCCAGAATTTCTTTTCTTACAAACATGCATTATATTTCGATGGAAAATGCAATAACATAAGGCGTGTTTGATTAAAAAAAAAAGGAAATTTGTAGCACCAACGACTTATGGGCCACCCGGTGATTGTAGAAATATTTTTTAAGATGTTGCTCAAGACACCCTCTAATTAATGTATCCATTTTTTTCATATATTGTATAATAACGGATATATTGAACTTTATTGATTTTTTACGAAAATTCGATAAAAATTATATACCGTTAAACGATAAACTCTATAGCTAAGACTACTGCCAAACATCAAAGAAAGGGTCTATTTGAAATGAATTTTCTGGAAATATTTTAGTAAAATGAAGGACAATGACGGTTGCAACTAAGACTTCAGGGTTTGTAAAACATTCTTCTTGAGACATTTTCTTTCCATAGCCCGTATTAGAATCAGGTTCTTTGCCTAAATGTTGCCAATTTTGACGTTTTAAATCGCGATTTTGACGTTTTGTGGAAAACCCCAATTTATTTTTCTTTAAATGCCTATAACTTTTTTGTCTTTTAACCTACATAGCTAAATTTTGGTACGTAATTTACCTATAACTATATAAACCCGCATACCATTTAGTGGCCCTTACTTTGTTATTTCCGGAGATATATTTTTTTTTCGGAAGAAAACAGAAAATTTTCCGTGAAAACCTGGGCCAATTTTCCTGGATAACGAACTTATCCAAGCTACTTGCGAAAGGAAGGTATTTACCAAATTTAATTAAAATCGGCGTATTATTTTTTGAGTTATCGGTGTGATACCTACATATATTGTTATCTTGGGGCAGAAGTTCGTGTACTCGAGTTGGATGGTAGGGCCGTAACTGCTGTCCTTTTCATACATTGTGGACTGTAGACTTGGAAACAGTCACTTCAGCAGCAATCCTTCTTACGCTTGTATGTGGATTTTCTTCAACCGCGTTTAAAACAGCATCTTCCATTCCAGTCCTTGCTGATCGTGGACGAGCATGCTCAGTGGTATAAGGTAGAAAGGTACCCTTTTCTCTAAAACTTCGATAAATTGCAGCAAAAGTATTGTGGTAAGGACCTTGTCGACCAGGAAACTTTTCATATACTAAATTCATGTAATCAAATGTATCCAATTAATGTAGGAGTTCCTCAAGGTTCAGCTTTAGCCCCTACTTTGTTTCTTCTCCACATCAATGACCTCCTCTCTAGCACATCCAACCCAGTCCACAGTTGCGCGGACGACAGCACCCTCCATCCAAATATACAATATTCTAAGCCTGTCTCTTTAGCCCAATTAGATGAGGATCGCAGACTCATGAAGGGTTCTGACTCCGTGGATCTCCAAAAAACATTAGACTGGGGAAGTAGAAATCTTGTACAATTCAACCCCACCAAATCTCAGTCTTGCTTTCTTTCTCATAAGAGATACACTAGCCCTAGACCCATCACAATGAACAACCAAGTTATTCAAAGTAATGAATCCTTTTCACTTGTTGGCATTTCTGTGGATCGAAATCTCAATTGGCACCAGCATGTCACATCAATTGCAGAAGCGGCTGCTAAGAAATTAGGTTTACTCTTCCGGGCTCGCAAATACTTTTTACCAGCTAATCTCTATACCTTATATACTTCACAAATAAGGCCAAACCTCGAATACTACTCCCAAATCTGGGGTGCCGCTGCTGCTTGTACACTCGCTATGCTGGACACAATTCAGAAGAGAGCTATACGTCTCATTGGTGACCCTACCCTCACCCAAAGACTGCCATCCCTTGCCCACCGGCGTGCCGTTGGTGACCTATCTCTCTCTCTTATATATATATATATATATATATATATATATATATATATATATATATATATATATATATATATATATATATATATATATATATATCTGCACGGGCACTGCTCATAGGAGCTTTCTTCCATAGTTCCTCCACCTGCTGCCTCCAACAGATAGGGGAACAGAGGGAATGCACCCTTTTACTGTCCAGGTTAGTAGACATTGAACATCTTGTTATGCCCGCTCTTTTGTCCCGAGGACTTCCAAGTTGTGGAATTCCTTGCCGGCAAATGTTTTTCCTTCTCCTCCGAATCTCCAAACCTTCAAGTCCAGAATTAACAAGTTGCCTCTTTACTCCAAGTCGACACCCACGGTGCGCTAGTATTTAGGCTGTACGCCATCGTGGTGTGTTGTTGAAATATAAAATGCATATCAGCGAATTCATTTAAACTATACTGATTATAAGACATTAGGTCGAATAACCGAAGGAAAAAATAATATTGTTTGACAAGTTATGACAATTTAAACTGTTATTTTAACTGCTGTTGACAACTTTTTCTGTATCCATTGTAACGTAAACTTTCAGTTTAAAAATCTAAATTAATACTTGTGCATTTTTAGTGGACAATTTTACCTCCATTTTTCTCGAAAACTGTACATCCTATGGAATTTCTACCAGCATACATTATTATTAGTCTTTGAATTTTTTTAAACCGTTGGAAAACTTCAGAAATTTTGAATGTTCACATTTTTTTTCTAACTTATAACCCTTAGAGTGCCCCCACGTACGCCTGCTTCACATAATAAATCGGATTTTGCGTTTTAGTGACTAATGTGGAGATCCATGTTTATATATATATATATATATATATATATATATATATATATATATATATAAATATAAACAAGGATCTCCACATTAGTGAATTTTTAACGAAAATATATATATATATATATATATATATATATATATATATATATATATATATATATATATATATATATATATATATATATATATATATATATATATCGTACTGATAACTCAAAAAATAATCGACCGATCTTGATCAAATTTGGTGAGTACCTTCCCTTTGCAAGTGGCTTGGATAAGTTCGTTATCCAGGAAAATCGGACCAGGTTTTCCCGAAAATTTTGTGTTTTTTTTTCTAAAAAAAATTATATTATATCTCCGGAAATAACAAAGTAAGGGCAACCAAATTCGGTACGCGTATTTGTATTATAAAGAGTGAACCATGTATATATCGTACTGATAATTCAAAAAATAATCGACCGATCTTGATCAAATTTGGTGAGTACCTTCTCTTTGCAAGTGGCTTGGATAAGTTCGTTATCCAGGAAAATCGGACCAGGTTTTCCCGAAAATTTTGTGTTTTTTTTTCTAAACAAAATTATATTATATCTCCGGAAATAACAAAGTAAGGGCAACCAACTCCGGTACGCGTGTTTGTATTATAAAGAGTGAACCATGTACTAAAATTTAGGTCTCTAAGTTTAAAGACAAAAAAGTTACGGGGAGCTAAAGAAACACATTTTGTAGTTTTCCTCAATACGTCAAACTCGCAATTTGAAACGTCAAAATTGGCAATGTTTAGGCTAAGAACGTGAAACAAATACGGAATGTGAAAAGAAAATGTTGCAAGAATAGTGTTCTGCGAACCCTTCACTTTCAGGTTCAACCGTCATTTTACTAAAATATTTACAGAAAATTCATTTCAAATAGACCCTTTCTCTGATGCTTTGGCTGTCGGTTTAGTTAGGTTGATGCTTTCGCTGTAGGTTTAGTGAAATTTATGGTAAAACGGTCTATCATTTTTAGCTATAATTTTCGTAGAACAAATTGGTTGATGCATTTTTGCATATTTTATCGAAATATGATGCATGTTTGTAGGAAAAAAATCTGGACGCAGTAAGTGCGTTTTGGTAGCGAATTTTCATTTAATCCTTCAAATTTCAATTTAACTCAATTTGCTATTAACGTAAGTTTTGTTGGTTAGGAAACCAACATTTAACTTTATTTTCGGAAAATTGTTGTATATTTTCAAACAGTAAGTCATTTTGATAAAATATAGTACATTGTTTCTACTACATTGGTTATACCGGTAATCAGATTGATGCCTGCTCGCATTTGCTATTAAAAATATTTTTATGAAAATTCACTTCCATAACGCATTTGCTGCGTCCAGACTTTTTTCTATATATGCTGCTAATATTTACTCGTGTACAAATTTTGAAAATCTTATCTTAAGCCGTTTCAAAGATAATTAAGGAAAATCGTTTTAAGCGTTTAACTTTAACACCCTGTATCTCAGTATCACGACCTTAAAATGAAAAATGTTACCTCTACTATTTTTTCAAGCGCAACTGACACCCCAATTGTTTTTAAATATAATCGGGACACCTGTATAAGACGTAATAAAGTCTTATGTTATCAAATTGCCTGTTCTTCACATCAATTTAGAACAAATTGTAACGAATTTTAAACAAAACGGCGCACAACTCGAATACCATTAATTGCAACACGTTTTCCCCTATACCCATCATACGTAATTATAACCTATTTATTTGTTGATAATAAACGTATAGCGAATATAAACAATAAATTAAAGAACAGTATGGATTCTCGAAACTAAAATTTCAATAGTTTCGGCAGTGTAGGTGTATAATGTAATTTTATCATGTTTGCTATTTGAAAAAGAAAAACATTTATCAGAAATATTCTACACAGCTATAATCTTCAACATGTTGTAGAACTTTTATATTATACTTAAAAAAATTTGAACAAAAAATCCATATAACGTCCGCCATTTCTCTCCCATCTGACAAACAAAATTAATATATTCCCAACATTCCTGTTTACAGGATGTCAATACTTCCTCTGCTGGTGGTGCTGAATGTGGGTGTGGTTTACAGCCGCCTCATCAGTAACCATGACGACGCCGCCGCCTTACAACCAATACTGTCCCGCTCCCAGGAACGGCGCATCTGCACTGAGCTCTGCCTGTCCGGCTTGGGAGGCGAGCCCTGCGGAGAAGAGTGCCTAGATCTGACTCCCCAAGGGCTGCCCATCCAGTCTTCGTCTGATAATCAGACTCAACAGTTAAACACCAGCGATACTGACGCTAACGGCGTTATAGCGTCTCCAAGAATCGACGTCTGTCCGGTTCTTTGTGAATACCGCCTTGGTTATCCTTTGTGCAACTGTAAAGGTTACGACACCGCAACAACATCGAATTCTATAGTCGATTTTCAAAGGATCTGCAGCATGTTTTGCACCAGCTATAACCAGCAACTCTTCGGATGCCAGGAATGCAGCCTCTACAAACGGGAAGCCTCCAAGGTCGATAACGCAGAAGGTTCTTCGTTTAAGCTTAGTAAGTTGGAACAAGGGCAAGCTATAGATTATACAAAAATCGACTGGAATGCTTGGTGCAGAGCGAAATGCCACGTAGGTGACGGGGGTGTTGCTTGCAACTGTGATCTTTTACCCCTGGCGTTTTAAGTTGTGCCTCATGTATTTTGTTATGCATCAATGTAAGCTTATTATATTTAATGGTTAATGTTTAGTACTTGCTCCGTTTGTTTCATAAATGTTTGTACCAAAAATGTTACAGTTTCCTTCTATTACTAACCCTTAAACCAAATAGAAAACTCATAATATATATATTGATGGAAAAGTTTTAAAACCGGAGCATATAACATTCAATGAATTGTTTGGATTTTGTTCGAATATAGAAAGAGATGTTTCTTATTTTTATCCACAGGTTTGTGATAATAAAACGAAGTATAAAAATCAAATGAAAATGTATTTTTTCACAGTGTTGGTGATGTGCTAATTTACTTTTGGTGCCTGCTAGTTTCGCTTTTGTAAATATCAGATAAAAATCAGGCGCGGGCAACCAATGATCTATTAAGTAACGTAAATTAACTGGAGTACCTATAAAAATCGGGTTTCTTTAATTATAAATCGTTGATTTTTATTTTTATATTTGAATCTGTAAGTGAACAGTATAAGAACCGCGCCTGGTTTCTTAATATGTCAATAGATTGTCATTTTAAATGTGTGTAACTTGTAAAATAATTGTACCTGCAAGATTCTAAAAAACTTGTATAAATGAAAACAACAACAATATCGCAAAAGTCTTCCAAATATCTGTAAATAATAATTTTATACATATGTTGTTGCAATAATTGTACAAAAATTTTTAGTAACTATTATCATTTTAGGTCAATTCAATCATAGATAATAGAATAAGCATATCATTGTTGAGAACTTGACTTTGAAATGTGTGCTGTAAGAATGAAAATAATAAGAGAAACATATAAATGTAAATAAATTTTGTACTTCATGAACTTCTTCCTACTTATGGTCAATATTCTTGTTTTAACTCTTTGAGATTGTTAGGCTGAAAACTTGCTCTATTGATTGCTTCTTGACTGTACGATGATGGTAAAGTTAAATATCTGTACAAATAAATTAATAGGTAATGTATAAAAATAGCTTCAATTAGGTATTGAGTTGTTGTTTCTATTATTTAAATATTATCAATATACTGTTGTGTAAAGACAATAACTATTTTAGGAAAATGTAAAATGTAAATGCGACACATGTTACATGTACAGCATTTAAAAAGTGTCTAAATACTGTTTCGCTTTGCAGCATAAATGTTTTATGGAATTGTTCTCTGTGTTATAATAGTTGTTATTTTATTTTACTCGAATTGGCATTAAAGCAGTGCTCATTAATGTGTATTTTATTACCTACATCCCTAGCAGAATAGATAATAAGTATGCTTAAGATTTAAAAAACCTAACACGCAGCAAGTGTGTTATGGTGGCGAATTTTCATTCAAATGTTTCTAATTTCAAGACATCATTTTTAGTGAATTTTTATTTTAAAAAATTCACTAATAGAGAGGTATCGATGGTGAGACTTTGCAAAAAAATTTTCAAATGAGCGCGACCCTAGAGCTCATATCCGGGGTCAGTTTGAATTTATTTATTTATTTATATATATATATATATATATATATATATATATATATATATATATATATATATATATATGTATCCGTCTGATAACTCAAAAAATAATTAACCGATTTGGATGAAACTAGGGAAGTGCCTTTTAGTGAATTTTCTTAAAAAAAATTCACTAATGAGGAGATCCCGACTTTTGAATTTCGGAAAAATTTCTTCAAATGAGCGCTAGGCCCACCAGAAAACATATCCGGGGTCAGTTTCAATTTTTATATGTATATATATATATATATATATATATATATATATATATATATATATATATATATATATATATATGTATATATATATATATATATATATATATATATATATATATATATATATATATATATATATATATATATATGTACGTATCACACCGATAACTCAAAAAATAATGGGCCGATTTTGATTAAATTTGGTGAAAAAATTCCTTTTGCAAATGGCTTGGATAAGTTCGTTAGCCAGGAAAATCTGCCCAAGTTTTCCCGGAAAATTTTGTGTTTTCTTTCGAAAAAAATGTATATCTCCGGAATTAACAAAGTAAGGGCAACCAAATTTGGCACGCAGGTTAACATCCTTATAGGTAAGTTACCTACAAAAATTTAGGTCAAAAGACAAAAAAGTTATAAGCATTTAAAGAAAAATAAATTGGGGTTTTCCTCAAAACGTCAAAGTGGCGATTTAAAATGTCAAAATTGGCAACATTTAGGCAAATAACTTGAATATAATACGGGCTATAGAAATAAAATGTCTCAAGAAGGATGTTTTACAAACCCTAAAGTCTTAGTTTCAACCATCATTGTCCTTCATTTTACTAAAATATTTGCAGAAAATTCATTTCAAGTAGACCCTTTCTCTGATGCTTGGCAGTAGCTTTAGCTATAGAGTTTATCGTTTAATGGTATATAATTTTTGTCGAATTTTCGTAAAAAATCAATAAAGCTCAATATATCCGTTATTATATAAGATATGAAAAAATTTTGTATATATTAATTGTAGGGTGTCTTGAGCTACATCTTAAAATAATATTTCTACAATCACAGGGTGGCCCATAAGTCGTTGGTGTTACAAATTTCCATTTTTTTTAATCAAACACGCCTTATGTTATTGCATTTTTGCATTTTCCATCGAAATATAATGCATGTTTGTAAGAAGAGAAATTCTGGACGCAGCAAGTGCGTTATGGTAGCGAATTTTGATCAAATGTTTCATATTTGAACAGCTCAATTTGCTATTAACCTATAAGGTTGACCAAGAAACGTGTTTTTTCGGGAACACTTTAAGTTTACTTTTGGAAATTTTTGTACATTTTCACACAATAAAGATATTTTGATGAAACATGGCACATTGTTTTTACTATATAGGTTATACTGGTAACCAAATTTGATGCCTACTTTCTTAAAAAAAAAACACACAGATTTGTTATTAAAAACATTTTTATGAAAATTCACTACCATAACGCACTTGCTGCGTCTAGATTTTTTTAATTAATGGCTTGGATGAGTTTTTTAGCCAGGAAAATCGGACGAGGGTTTTCCGGGAAAATTTTGAGTTTTCTTCCAAAAAAAATGTTTTCTCCTAAAATTACAAGGATGTTCTAATGAAATTTAACGAATGTATTGCCTTAGGAGAGACCTTACTACGTACCAAAATTCAACTTTTTAAGTTTATAGAAAATTGAGTTATTCAAATTTTGAATTTTCATTTGAAAAACATTTTTTTCTCCGAAAATTACAAAGTTATTTTAATGAAATTTGGTGGATATCTTGCCTTAGGAAAGACCTCACTACATACCAAAATTAAACTTTCTAAGTTTATAGAAAATTGAGTTATTGAAATTTGAAGCATTTAATAAAAATTCACTACCATAACGCACTTGCTGCGTCCCGTTAGTTTTTTTTTCATTGAAAAACTTGATAGATCTATATCTACCAAGTATTTCAATGGAAACTAGTTGTCCACTATAAATATTGTACTATTATAATATTTAAAATAGTAAACTAGTCTTAGATTTCATCAACAGAGTGAAGATTTGAGCCTGTGATGAGCACTGATAAGTAGGTACACTTTAAACAACTCAATTCAAAATGTGTAAGTAAACATTTTGAATTAAGTTCTATTAAATAATAAAATTACTTTTATGAAATTTGGTACTTACAAAATTTATGAAGATATGTATTTATATAGAATTTTTTCCAAAAAGAAGCTGAAATTTTTTCTGAAAAAACTAGTCCGACTTGGGTAAAGCTTTTTCAGGTGATCGACGAAGCAAACAGTACATCTGCCAAAATACCTATATTAATTACAGCTACACAAAAATACTTTTTCACGAAAATTCGCTAAAAGGAATTTTAGATGAAAATTCAGGTAAGTAATAAACAGATTTTGTCACAGAAATTCCCCAATTTTTTACAAAAAAATAAAAGACCGAGTTGGAGACTGTTGCTGGAAACTGAAACAAAAAACAGGTTTACCACAAAAAGCACACAAATAATAACAGAGAGTTAGGCGCTAGATACGTATTTCGACAACTAAGTTGTCATCATCTGTAGCTGACACTTTAACTGTTTAACGACAGCCATTGATGAAGACAACTACGTATAGGTAGCTAGGGCATAACTATTTGTTACGATTTCGTGGTTTTTGGGGTGATTCTGCTTTTTTTTACAAAAATTGGCTAAGATAATGTTATATGATAATTCTGTAATGTTTTTTTTTTTTTTGCAAAATTTCGCTACAAAGTTTTCTAAACTTCACTTGCTAAACATATTTTTTAAAAATAAAATTTGCAGCACGTGAACTGGCCAACATTTTTTTCACAATACCTAATTAAAAAAAGTCTGAACGCAGATGCGTTATGGAAGTGAATTTTCATTAAAAAAATTTAATAGCTAATATGTCTTTTTTAGTGAATTTTTATTTTAAATAATTCACTTTTAGAGAGGTATCGATGGTGAGACTTTGCAAAAATTTTGAGCGCAAACTAGGACCACTAGAACCCATATCCGGGGTCAGTTATATATATATATATATATATATATATATATATATATATATATATATATATATATATATATATATATATATATATATATATACACACAGCGTGTGGCGCCAAGACCTTTAGTTAGCCGTTTCTCAATAACTACTCCGATTTGAAATTTGAAAATTTACACACATACGATCGAAACAAATTCCAGTTCAGTGAAAAAAAATATATATATATATATATATATATATATATATATATATATATATATATATTCCGGTTAAACCGGAAGTGGCCATCAACTGCTTTTTCAAAAATTCTGTGAATCGATTTCGCTGACAAGCGTAATTCTTTTTCCCAATCCCTGATGGATGCCTTGGATCAGCAACAAAAAATGCCGATACGTTCACTTCGTTTACCTCGTTATCGACGAGTGGCTTACGCTTCTGTACTTTTGGGCGAAAACTTCCATGCTGTGAACAATTTTGCAGCAACCTCTTTACCATGTCGTGACTGGGTTTCGGTTTATTTGGGTACTTTTCTGCAAATGCACGATATGTTCGGCCCACAATTGGTTGACACTTACCATAAATAATTACAAGCTCCAAAAAATCGTCGTTTGTGTACTGCAAATTTGCCATTTTTGCACCGCGTTGACTAGTATCTCGATTTTTATGACAATAAGCTTCGCTTGACGCTCTTTTGACATGTAGACGTCAACAAGCATATTATCAAGTTCCAAAGCCTGCTTTAAATATATTGTGACAATTTGAATCAAGTGAATCAAGTAAAATTGAAATATTCGGGAAACTGTGGAATTTAGGTATAGGGAATGCTAATACACGTTGAAAGGGAAACCGAATGCAAACCGAAATAGCTCATAATATATAGGATGTTCCATTTGAAATAAGCGAGTAATTGTGATTTAAATTTTACCAAATGGCACGGCTAATTTTCATCACCCTGTATACTTAAAAGAAACGCTATCAAACGTGTCGTTTAGGTGCCAATCTGAGGGTAATCTGTACAGAAACTGAGTCTACTCAGTTGTATTTCCACAGAGAGAGAGAACGTGCAACGTTCACCTTGGTTTTCGCGAGAATTTTCAAAAAAATCGAAAAATTTTGAAAACGGTTGATTTTTGACATATGGTGTATTAGCAATAATTTATCTCAAATTTAATGTAGGATTCGAAAATGTAATGAAAATCTCCATGTTGTATTTAAAATAAGCCATTTGCTGGTCACTTCCGGTTAAACCGGTAGTTTGACATAAAGCTATTTTCGCTGAAGTGGAATTCGTCTCGATCGTATGTGTGTAAATTTTCAAATTTAAAATCGCAGTAGTTATTGATAAACGGCTAACTAAAGCTCTTGGCGCCACACCCTGTATATATATATATATATATATATATATATATATATATATATATATATATATATATATATATATATATATATATATATATATATATATATATATATATATATATGTATGTATCCAACCGATAACTCAAAAAATAATTAACCGATTTTGAAGAAACTCGTAAGTACCTCTCTTTTATTAATGACTTGGATGAGTTCGTTAGCCAGGAAAATTAGACAAGGTTTTCCGGGAAAATTTTGAGTTTTCCTTCGAAAAAAAATTTTCCCTCCAAAAATTACAAAGCTATTTTAATGAAATTTGGTGAACATGTTGCCTTGTGAAAGACCCTACGACGTACCAAAATGTAACGTTCTAAGCGTATATAAAATTGAATTTTGTTTGTGGCTACCAAAATCTATTGAATATTACAGACAGAGATTAGGTTTTTTTGGTGAAAACAGTCAAAATAGAATGAAGAAACTACTTTCAAAACTTGATAGTTTTTCTTAAAGCGACTAAGTCGAGATTTGAAACGTAGCGACATTTAAACAAATATCCTGAAATGAATGCGGGTTATGTAGAAGAACTGTCGTAAGGAGTATGTTCTACAAAGCCTTACATTTCTGCTTCAACCGCCATTGTCCTTTACTGTACTAAAATATTTGCAGAAAATTCATTCCAAATAGACCCTTTCTCTACTGATGCTCTGAGAGTACCTACCTATAGTTTAAGTTATACCTACAGCTTGTGATTTAGTAGTCTTATTCTTAGCGAATTTTTGAGTCGCACCTTCTTTTTGTAGGTGGCTTGGATTGGTTCCTTAGTCAGGCAATGTAGGTGGCTTGGATTGGTTCCTTAGTCAGGCAAATCAGAATAGTTATTCCAGGTGAATTTTGGTTTTTCTTTCGGATTGTTGTACCTCCAAAAATAATAAAGCTATGGCACCTAAACTTGGTCTGTAGGTTTACGTTATAAAAATAATATTATGTGCCAAAGTTTAGATCTCTAAGTTGAAAGCAAAGAAGCATTTAATTTAAAAAATGTTGGTTGCCGTTGGCAGTCAGAGCGTATCACAAGACAAAAATCGCGTGTGGTGAACAAAACATATTAAATATCACAGGCAAATTATAATTTTTGGTGGTGCATATATAATTTTCGGAAAAAAAATTGCGTAGATCATTTTTATGAAAATTCACAATCGTAACGCACTTGCTGCGTCCAGACTTTATAGTGAGTTTTCTTTAAAAAATTCACTAAGGGGGATATTTGTATATATATATATATATATATATATATATATATATATATATATATATATATATATATATATATATATATATATATATATATATATATATATATATATATGTTACCGATAACTCAAAAAATAATGGGCCGATTTTAATCAAATTTGGCAGGTAATTTGTAATTGGTTTGGATAAGTTCGTTAGCCAGGAAAACCGGACCAGTTTTTCCTGGACTATTTTGAGTTCCCTTTCGGAAAATTTCGCATCTCCGAAAATAACAAAGCTATGGCAACCAAATTTGATAGGTAGGCTTAGACTATTAACTTATCCTATACGACAACATTCATATCTCTAAGTTGAGAGAAAAAAATTATAGACATTTAAAAAAAATTGGGTGCCACTGATGACCAGAGAAATGCACAAAATCAAAAAATTTGTATGGATAACAAAATCTGTTGTATATGACAGACAAAAATTAAGTTTTCTTGACGCAAAAAACAGAAAAATTACTTTCATTTTTTTTATAGTTTTTCTTCTGCAAATGTCAAAGTCGCGATTTGAAACGTCAAAATTTGTAATTTTTAGACGGAGAACCTGAAACAAATACGTGTTATGTAGAAGAAATGTCATAATAAATGTGTTTTACAAAGCTTTAAGTTACAGCTGATGCTTTGGCACAGTTTCAGTTATGGAGTTTGTGGTTTAACAGTCTATACTTTTTCGCGAATTTTCGTAGAAAAATTCGTTATTGAGAACACCGCGACTTTAGAATTTTAAAAATATTTCATCAAAGGAGTGCGAACTAGGCACCTTCGGGGCCAATTTCAGTTTTTACATCTTTAGATATATACAGGGTGGTGCATTTTCCCTATAAAGCTCAATATACCGGTTATTATACAAGATACAGGAAAATAGTATAAAAGTTATTTATACGGTGTTTTGAGCTGCATCTTATAAAATTATGTTGTGCAACACGCTGTAATTAGCGTATACAATTTTTGCGCGTGCCTTGTATATAAACAAAAATATTAAGTTTTACCGTAGAAACGCGTCATCCTGTATATGTGTAAACAGTCAAAACCTGAAACTTACCTCGTATATGGGTTTTAGGGGTTCTAGTTTGCGCTCATTTGAAAAAATCTTTTCAAAATTCATAAGTCTATTGGAAATTTGCTATAATATAGACTATTAAACCATAAACTCTATAGCTGAAACTACTGCTAAAGCATCAGAAAGAGGGTCTATTTGAAATGGATTTCCCGATAACTGTTTAGTAAAATGAAGGACAATGATGGTTGAAGCTGAAACTTAGGGCTTTGTAAAACACACTTATTATGACATTTCTTCTACACAATCAGTATTTGTCTTAGTTTATTTGTCTGAAAATTGCAAATTTTGACGTTTCAAATCGCGGCTTTGGCGTTTTAATAAGAAAAATTATAAAATTTAAAAAATATTTTTTTGCTACTTCTTGACCTTTTTGCGTCAAGAAAACTTAACCGTTGTATGTAATATTCAATTGGTTTTGTTAACCATACAAAATATTTTTTTCTTGTGCTTTCATTGTTCACCAGTCGCACCCAAAATTTTTAACTTTAAAAGCCTATAACTTTTAGTCAATTTTCTTTAAAAAAAAATCACAAATGAGGAGACTTTTGAATTTTGAAAAAAATTCTTCAAATGAGCGCTATTTAGGACCCCTGGAACCCAAATCCGAGGTCGGTTTCAGACTTTATATGTTTATATAACCCGAAATATACAAGTCTTCACATTGTTCAGTTGCGTAGGAAATGGCTCTTTCCACTATTTGGATACGTTGGTTCCGAAGAAAAATTCTTAGGGCTTTGATTTTATGACACACTTTTCCAGATGTTTGCATATAATTTTGTGTCTAGTTAACTTCTAGAACTTCACACCAAAAAAAAAGGTAGCATAAAAAACTGAAGTCACACAAAGCTGGCAAGAGTGTGGATGCTGCTTCTCTTGTATCGGCGTTTTCTCTGCTGCTGCTGGGATCACACATGTCTTCGAGTGTTGATACAAGTTTCTCAAAATTATTCTTCAGTGGTTTAATATCGCCGTGATGAGCACTCCATCTTGTCTCTACTAGTCTTTTGACCGATACGCCTACACTTTTCATTAGAATTTCCCGTCGATGTGTGGATGACGAAAAGAACGTGTAAACTCTTTCTACTGTTCCGAAAAAATTTACACTTTAACTAACACTCCCGAAAGAGTGCACTCGACATAGATTTAGCGAATGATTAGCACAAGGCATAAACAACGCTTTAGGATTGTGTTCTTCGATTTTTGCTTGTACACCACCATGAGCTCCTGCCATGGTTGCAGCGTTATCATATCCTTGAGCCAGACATAGATGTATGTCCAAGTTATCACTCTCCAGCTGCCTAAGGATATTTTCAGAAAGTTCGACTGCAGTCTTTCCAGCTATTGGGAAGAAACCTAGAAATGATTGCTTTACTTCAACTTGATCGCCTTCAATATGAACATATCTGATTATATAACTCATCTGATGAACATGTGATATGTCTGGAGTGCTATCGAAAAGAATTGCGAAATATTTTGCTTTTCTTATGTCGCCCAAAATGTTATTTTTAACCTCTTTCCCCAAAAGGCTGATGAACTCATTTTGAATGTCTTTGGATAAATGGGAATCTACCTGTTTCCTTTTTGTACAGGCAGCATGTTCAATTCTTAGCATATGTTCTTTAAGCACTAGGTCATATTTCGACAATAGATTAACTAATTCTAAAAAATTCCCTCTATTGCTGAAGAAACCCCCTCTGTATGGCCTCTAAGAAGAAGATTTTGATGTGCCAGGAAAATAATAGCATCTAAAAGGCGACTCAAAATGTCACGCCACTTCTTTTTTTCTTGGTCTAAAACCATTTGATGTTCATGGTCGATAGTTTTTTGCAGCCTCAATCCATTTTTCAAGATTTTCCATTTATTAAAACAGGAGAGATGGTTCTCAGAATTCTCGTGTTGACACTGTAGGATTTAGTTTCCACCATGAATTAAACCCGTTAAGACATAATTTTTTTTACCACATTCATATAATCTTGGATATATATTGCAATCCGTATAATAGGTTTTCGCTCTTGATCACCTCTTTTGTTTTGGTTGATCTTACTGAATGCAGTATGTATAAGTCACAGTCACACGAGACAGACTCATTGAGATTCAAGAATCGGAGGAAGGATCCGGATCTTCAAAAAATCCGAAGCCGGTGATCAGACTCTTCGAAAAGATCCGAATTTTCCATCTCTACTGACTGTGATTGTTTGTTTTAATTGACACATGACACGGCACAGCGGATACGGCGCGGACGGGCCGAAATCACTTGCCCTCCCGCCCTCGCCATCCTCGTCGGGCAATTTCACCAGTGGCTGGCTACTAAGCTATGCGAGTGAGTTGTCACCAGGTTGTCACCCCTTGGTGCTTGGCACCCGGGGCGGACCTCCCACACCGCACCGCACCCCCCCCTCTTGCGCCGCCACTGAACCGAGGATTTGACATTGTATTTGAGGTACTTGAATGTTTGCACGTTTCGCCCTTCGGAGGGGGCGTAAAGCCGTCGGTCCCGTGTCTTGATATGTCGGGCACGTTAGAGGTCCCTACCCTCCTTACAAAAAGGCAGCAGTTCGGCAAAATTTCCAGGATAGTGGGGTGAAACTGCTACCTGGCGTCAGCGATTGGCCGTAGTCGCAGAAATAGACCGACGTTAAAGAAACAAAAACACACATTATAATAAAGAGTGGGTATTGAAATAATTTGTTTTATCGGCATATAAATATATTTCTTTTTTATTTTTAAATTATAAGTGTAAAAAAAGCGTGCTTTTTAAATAAAAAGGAATGGGTAATTTATTTAATTCATTTATTTATTTATTCAGATTATTTACAAAGGCAGTGCAACTTATGTCGAAGAAAACACACAGCACTCAGGGACTTTCATGGAATTTACACCTTTCTCTGTCTTTGCGAAAACATCATTCTAGTTTCTGAGCTGAATAGGAGCACTGCATTATAAGCATAAGCTATTGGCATACACGTACACTCCAGGTTGTTATCTTCAAATATATACCTCACACCGGTCCTATGTAAGCATCCAGCCGATTCTTAAAGCTTCCTATACTCAGGGCAGCCGCTATTGTTCCAAACATCAATAGACCTATTGGAAAACGATCAGCCTATTGTAGGAGGTATAGAACGGTTCCTTCCTTAGCTTGAACCGGTGTCCTCAGTCTTGAATGACTGTCCAGGGTCACAAACGCAGGACAATGTCCATAACATAGACCATGTGTAAGTTTATACACAAGATCGGACCTCCTGCGTCTTGCAGAAAGTGAAGGCAGCTCCATGTGAGAAAACCTTTACTTTTTTTATATATTTGGACGTTTGGAGGTTTACTTTTCCATCACTTTAGAGACGACTGAAAGGAGAGAAATAGGCCTGTAGTTGCTAGGAAGCGCTTTGGATCCTTTGTTGGGGACGGTTTGTACTTGAGCAGTTTTCCATTAACTAGGGAATATGCCTCTATTGTAAGATGTCTGAAACAGGCGAGTCAGGACAGGAGCAAGTTATGGTGCGCATTTTTTTGAGAACGATTGCTGGGATCTCGTCAAGGCCAAAGGCTTTCCTGGTATTAAGAAAAGAGAGCATCTTTCGTACGTTTTTTGTTTTGATAATGATGTCCGTCATTTTATGCACGACATTGGGGAGTGTTAGTGGTTGAACATTTGAAGGTGGGTTGAGAGTAGAATTACCGGCGAACAACGAGGCAAAAAGTTCAGCTTTGCCCAGGGCGGTAGAAACAATTTCATCCCCTGAAACAAAAGGTGAGAACGTGCTCTTACAGAAATTATTCCAAATAGATTTAGCAAGAGTCCAAAAGGGTTTGCTGCATTTGGAGCTTAAGAGGACTTTGTTTTTGCTGTGGTTATTAAACGAGTTTTTTGCCTCAGAAAGAATGCGGACATAGCGGTTTCTTGCGTCGTTAAATGCTTGAAGGTTTTCTTGACTGGGATTGTGTAGAAGCGTTTTGTGAGCTTTGACCTTGTCAAGTCTGGCCTTGTCACAGGATTTAGGAAACCAGGGCTTTTGAGTGGCTGAAGAGGTTTTCTGTGTACGTGGAATAAATAATTTCATGCCAGCTTGGATAATTTCAGTGACGTTTTGTGAGATATCAGAGGGGTCAGGATCAGAGAAGCAGACAGACGCCCATGGAAATGAGGAAAAGTAATCCCGCATTTCGTCCCAGTTCGCGGAGTTGTAATGCCAAACGATACGTGGGTGTGATGACTGTGTGACCTCAGGTTGCATTGCGCAGGAAGCAGTGACCATGCCGTGGTCTGAGCGACCAAGGGGGACGATGACGATGCGAGGAAATTAAGTATGTTGCTGAACCATATTGGCTAAAGAATTGCTGACTGCAAATGCCTCCACTGCTCTCCCTTGTGGATCGGGTTTTGAAGATCCTAGCCATTCCTTATTATGGACATTGAAGTCACCAAGAATAGTGACCTCGGAGGAAGGATATTCGGAAATGAAATGGTCGTTTTTTTTTCTTCAGAAAGGTAGTCGAAGAGCTGGACATAGTTGTCAGAAGGTGACCAGTAAATGCAACAGATGAATTTAGTAGCAGCCCTGAGAGAGAGTTGCATCCAAATTATGTCTTTTCTTCCAGATTCTAAATTGGGGAGTCTGGTGCAGGGTAGATTGCTACGGACGTATGCGCACACGCCTCCATGTAATCTAAAGGAAGTAAAGAGCTCATACCCCGAGAAATTAAGGTAATTAGTGGCCGTTTAGGTTTCAGTGAGGAAGAGAAGTTGGGGCCTATTAGCCTGGAGGAAATGGTGGACGGAGTTCAGCTTACAATTTAGGCCACATATATTCGAGGATATGTTAAATCGTGATGCCGGCGCCCGCTGCACACCCCTCTCCAGGAGATCCGAATGGAGTGGTATTTTATCTCCGGAATCTTTTGTACAAGGAGCCATCATCATTTCTGTTTATAAGGGAAACAGACTCGTACACCAGAAGCGGAAATGACCGTTGGGACTTCACCGGCCCCTTGATGTAAGAGGTGGTACCACCTCGGGCGTGAAAAAATCCTTTACTATAACGTAAAGGAAAAGTCCACTACCACCTGCTGGTAAGTGAGATGCCTAAAATGGTTAAGTTTATTAAAACTAACTATATCCATTACTCACGTAGTAGCATACTTCCATGCATTTTGTTATGAACGCAAGTAATATTCGATCTTATTCATGTGGCTTTTTTTTCTAAAAGTCGCCCGTGTGCTAAACATTAAAATTTACTGAAAATTAAATTTTTATTTCCAAAAGGAATGTACCTGCTAAATAGTAAACTTGGCAGGTTTTAGTTTAATATTTCTAGTAATATAATAGATATTGCGTTTTCAAACAGTTTTTCTCATTTTTTTCTAAAAGTATTTGAGTGTCAAAACTGTCTAACGAACTCATCCAAGCTATTAACAAAATGAAAGGAATTGCCAAATTTGGTTTCGATTGGTGAAGTATTTTTTAAGTTATCGGTTGGATACATTTTTAACTGACCTTGGATTTGGGTTCTAGCGACCCAAATTCGAGCTCATTTGAAGAAATTTTCCAAAAATCTTACCATCGATACCTCTATTAGTGAATTTTCTTAATGAAAATTCACTAAAATACAGACTGGTTTCGCTCTAATTAGAGCTTATCAGTATGCTATACTAATTACAGCGAGAACACACATATAAAGTAGTACGGCTAAAGTAGTAGAACCTGGTTCTGCACTAGGATGGTGACCCTGTCGTATATCTCACAAAGCAATGGTTTGGTTAACTAAAGTAACGAATACTTTGATGTATGAATGCTTGGAACATCAGGTACTTTCGAGTAACAGATATGCAGAAAGAATAGTTACAAAAGTCTGGACACAGCAAGTGCGTTATGGTAGTGAATTTTCATAGAAATGTTTTTAATAGCAAATATGTATTTTTTAAAGAACTTAGCCATCACATTTGGTTACCAGTATAACCTATATAGCAGAAACAATGTACTATATTTCTACAAAATCACTTTATTGTCTGAAAATGTACAAACATTTTTCGAAAATATACTTAAAATGTTTCCGAAAAAACTGATTTCCTGGGAAACGAACCTTACATATTTCCTTTACCTCTTGAAAATAGCTCCAAAACAGGAGCCGAAACGTCGAGTTTTTAATACATTCTGGGCGGGGGTTCAACCCGAGAACCAAGTATATCTCACAGTAACAGGGGCGTGCGGTGACATTTCAAATAAGGGAAGCAATTCTCAGAAACTTACCCATTTGTCAAGGTTTATGGATTAGATAGGTTGTCTGGTAACTTTCGACCAATGAGAAAGTGGCGCGGGAATACGTCACATGAAGTCTGAATTTAAATCTAGTGGATTAATGGTGCATTGAATATAGAAACCAGCCAGCATTTATATGTCTGTATTTACAAAGTTATGTTCTTTTTGAACTTGTAACAAGATTAAATATTTAATGATAAGTTGTAATTAAGATTTTGTTTACACAGTAACAGAAAGTATTGAAGTTTTAGGATATTATTCGATTTCAAAGTAATGGATTCAGTTAATTGGTTTATCTTCAAAATGATTAAAAAGTAAATAATATTTATGAAATTATAAATTTATAATGCCTCAAATTGGACATAATTTTCTTCTTCCCAACCGCAATCTAGGTTTCTGGTTTCTTTTTCTAAATTGTTTTCCTATTTTACTTGATAAGCTTCATTTAATAACATGCAACTTTAATTTTTTAAGTTTATAATATTTAGGTAGGTATGTATTTGTACACATACAATATAGTAGGTTTATAATTTTTGCAATCAATTTACAACTACAAAACTCCTACATCTTTGGAGTTGTAAAATAGTATACTGAGTTAGCACAATAAGTAAATAATGTCTGTATATAATATTTAAGGAGGTATTTATTTGTACACATACAAAATAATAGGTTTATAATTTTGACAATCAATTTCAAAGCAAAAACCCATACTTCTTGTTACGGATTGTAAAATAATAATACATTAGGCTACTATATATAATAAGTAAATAATTTTAGCACATAATAGTTAGGTAGGTACTTACTTGTACACATACAAAGTCGTAATGTTATAATTTTTCCAATCAATTTCTAAGCAAAAAACTTATAGTAAAATAGTACACTGGGTTAGCACAATAAGTAAATAATTTTAGTATATAATATTTAGGTAAGTATCTATTTGTACACATATAAAATCGTAGCTTTATAATATTTGCAGTCACTTTGTAAGCAAAAAACCTATACATCTTATATGTGATATTAAAATACTATATTGTGCTATTATATAATTTCTATTTGATTAAAAGTTAAAAGATCTTTAAAGGCTATTTTTCACTCTATCTTCAAAATTAATGCCAACTTCTTTTAGCCCTTATTCTACGTAGATCAGAAATATGTTGCTGCAGTAAATGTTGGTGATTTTCATAGCAATCTAGTTTTTTCTTGAAACACGGGTTTTCAATTTGCAATTCTTCATAATTCCTTTTTAAGATGTCATACTCTGTTTCTTTACTAAGGGGTGGTCTTTCTGACAAGTCTATGCTCAAAGTTTCCTCTTGACACTAATTAATTCCATTAGCTGGTTCTGTAATGTTCAATGATAGTTCTTCATTCCTCATAATTAAACTTTCCACAATAGCTTTCCTATTTTTATGCATCATTCTTTTTGGACCTTTCACTCTCATTATGATATTTTTTTTGCCCGTTCAACAGATATAATGAAGGAACAGCTAAAAATATAAATTTATTACAAGTAGGTATAATAGGTACCCTCAAAGGTCTTAGGCAAACTTCAAATAATACGTAGGTACTACATACTCTTACACAAAATACATAAATAATCAAAACCAACAAACACAAACTTTGTACCTGATTTTTTTAAATACGTCCGTTGTGTATTCATTTTCCTAGCCCGCAACTCATCTTAAAAATCCTCAGGTTTAAAATGCTTACTACCAATTCTCTTATTTGCAACATGCCAGACACCTTTGCGATAACATTTTCTTACCCATTCTTTTTGAATCTTAGGCCCTTTAGGAAAAAAAAGAAGGAAAATGTCCCCACTTTCCTTTGCTGTTTTAGCATTCTTTTTGCACGTTGATACGTTACAAATTGTTCCACTGGGCATCTGAAAAGATATTTAGGTTAAGTTATCTATTGGTATCTTTTTTTAAGTATGTATAGTTTATTTTTTGAAATTAAGCACATATTTACCTTTATGATGAATTACCGATTTAATTCTTGATTAAATAACTTCCAATTCGCCCCAAGGTTGATTCACTGTACACTTATGTTTACAACATTACAACAAAACACCTTAAAAAATAAAATACAGTCTTTAAGATAATAGTTTCGATTTAACTGCTATTTCGTACAAAATAAACATTAAAATATGTCTGTAACTGATCGTATTCGAAATTTTTTTAGCAAACACATTAAAAGTTACCTACATTTCTAATAAATATTATTTAAAGCACCAATGCCAAACTTAAACTTTTGGCATGTAGACTTCACATGACGTATTACCCTCCTCTAGCGTCACTCCCCTCTCGGAGTTACCAGATAACCTGTCTAATCTATAAACCTTGCCTATTTGTAGTGTAACTCAATTCTTCTGTCGTTTTTGGCAAATTTTAATAATGTCGTCATAAAACTGTGGATTCTGGGACATTTACTGGACGAGTTTATTTTCAACTGACAAAATTGAAATTTGGGAAAGTCTTTCCTGTCCTGTTGAATTCCTAACAAAACTCTTGATACGTTTCAATGTAAAAAAATTCGTTCTAAAGATGCACTAGTAGCAGGAATTGTTAATACTAATTCACATAATTTGAACACTTCAGAATATGCATTTTCCAATTTTAATTGTTTTAAGAAAGTTAACAGTTCACTCGCGTTAGTTTTTGTGCCTATAACATCGGTTTCACAAATGACTGAAAGTTCTGATCGTAATAAGGCTTTGTCAAAAGAATGTCCATGGTGGTGAAATAATGATTTGAATGAATCTTCTGGGAAAGGTATCCCTTTAAATCCTCCAAAGTTACACAATTCAAGAAATTTCAAGTCACTAAGACGATCAAATCTGCAGTTAATTTGCTGCTGAATTTGATCTATGATTTCGTAGAAAAGGCGGCGGTAAGAAGTTTGAAGGTCTCCC
Organism: Tillus elongatus; assembly: GCA_964006375.1. NCBI lineage: Eukaryota > Metazoa > Arthropoda > Insecta > Coleoptera > Cleridae > Tillus > Tillus elongatus. Next base: position 145,293,928 of record OZ023264.1, on the reverse strand, counting down.
ACATTATCAGTGCGCAGACGCTTTCTTCGTGGCTCCACTTCTCCTAATTCAATTGTTTTTTCGCAGAACTTATCAAATTCATTCTACTTAAGGTAGCAAAAAACACTTTACATTCTTTAATATGATTTATAGATTGGGATAAAATTTAATTTAATTTATGAGCACAACAGTGTACAGATAGAGCACTGGAGAACGTTTCCCGCACTTTAGCTTGAAAACCTCTTAAATGTCCGGCCATAACAGCAGCCCTATCATAGCTTTGGGCAATTAATTTATTATCAGCCTCCTCAATATCTTTCATAATATTAAGCACAATTTTATATAGAGCGTTTGCCGTACGATCTTCTGTCACATTTTTAAAACCTAAAAATCTTTCTTCTACACTCCCATCCATTTTTACGTAACGTATTACTACAGATAGTTGACTTAAATTAGTTACATCGTATGTTTCATCTAGATCAATAGAAATGAAACGAGTCTGTTTAATTTCAGATTTAATTCTGTTCAAAATAATAGTGACAGCAGCCGAAGTTAAGTCATTCTGAATGCGATTTTATGTCCCGCGAAAAACGTTAGACTGTTGGCTATTAAAGAAACTAGGTCTTGAAAGTTTCCTCTATTTGCAGATGTAGTTGTTTCGTCATGACCCCGGAAGCCCAATTCATGCTGACCAAGCAAACACACATCAATAAGTCATTTTAATATGTTTCTGTTTTTATCAACCAATTCATTGTGTTGGTGATGACTAATTTCTATCTGCTTGTCAACGGCGTATTCAATTTGCGTTTTTCCAAAGACACTTAATTTTAAAATGGTCTGTAAACGCGCTTTAGACATAACATGTCTTTTTACTACTTTACGTAGATTATTCAAGTCGGAAAACCCACTTTTATTCCACACCCCCTTTCCAGTCACAAATAGACTACCAGGCCAACAAAACATTTTATTCCTGTTTTCACAACCCGTTAACCATTCATATTGTTTATAAGTTTTTTTCGCGTTGAAATGTCGAGTACATGTTTTAATTCTTGGGTTTAAGTTTTTTTACAGCAGGTTTCGGCCTACCTTTATTAATAATAGCAAGTTTTTAAGCAAACGGTAAACCTGAAAATCATTTGGTTATTAAAAACACACAATACAATCACAGTTATTATTACCACTTGTTTGTAAAGTTTGTAAATCCCCACCCCCACCGACGCCGCTGTTAAAAGCTGATCTGCTTGCAGCCATATTAATAATCATAAAATGCCCATGTATTTAACATAGTCAACTGCTTATATCTACGAAATAATCAGAGACATTCACTTTGTACGTGCACCGGGTCTTCCTAGTACAACACGTTCTAAAAATACGCGTACATCCGTCGAGCTAGGGTTTCTTATAAAGTTGCCTGCTAACTATGTGTTTTTAACTGAAGTCATTGCAACTCGTGCTGTTCGCTGGTGCATTTACTGCGACGACGTCCTTGCTAGGAGCGTATATACAAATACAGTATGATGCATAATAAATAATTATGTGTGTGAGCTTGCGAAATAAAAATTGTAATAATTAAATTAGCTTCAGAGTTTGAAATTTAATATTTAAAATACAAAAGGGATTTTAAATAATGCGGTTTAGGTATGTAGTCGTCCATGGAAGCAAGGATATATATATATATATATATATATATATATATATATATATATATATATATATATATATATATATATATATATATATATATATATATATATATATATATATATATATATATATATATATATATATATATATATATATATATATAGTTGGTATTGCATGTATTGTAGTGGGATGCTTTTAGTGTAGTGCTGTAAAAATTGTGAAATTTTCGAGGAAACAGATTAAATTAATAATTGAAAATTAGTTGGATTTGTTGGGTATATACTGCTTCAGTAAATAAGGTGGTTTTCTTGTTGTATTGTCTAATGATATCTTAGAAAACATACGAATTAATTTATTAAAATTGAAAATACACGCAGGTATTGGTACATTATTGTTATCAGCTATACATACTTGATAAAGCGGTAACCTGGTAGAAGTGCTTATTTGTATACTGCTCAGGAATATTGTGCATATCAAATGACATCAGAGGATTATATATCAAACAAACAAATATATGATATACTTCTAGAACACCAAGAAGAATTCAAACATATTCATGTGTCATTTAGAGAGGAGCTAAAGCAAAGTCTAGAAAAATTGGAGGTAAAGTTTGAAAGTTACTCCGCTGAAAGAGAAGAAAAGATAGCCGAACTAGAAAGAGAAAATAAATTACTGAAAAATCAGGTAGAGATATTGGAGAGGAAATCAAGAAAAAATAATCTTGTACTATTCGGAGTAAAGGCTGAAGAATACAAAGATAAAGATCTGTTTAATTTTGTGCTGGACAAACTAAATGAATTGTTGGAGGTAAATCTGACAGTTACTTCAATCAGCCATGTGTATCTCATTGGAAAAGATAAATTGAGCAGACCAATTATAGTGGAATTCGCTCTTTTTGTAGAAAAACAGAGGATATTAAAGTCTGCAAGCAAGCTAAAGGGTACCGGATTATTTATTGCAAACGATTTAACAAGTTATGAGCAGTTTCAAAACAGAAGTCTTAGAGCACATTTGCAAAAAGCTAGAGAAAAAATTATAGATCTTTTATCAAGGGCAACAAGCTGTCTATAAATGGGGAGTTGTTTACTATACAGCAATTGGATGGTGGGGTAAACGATGAACTCGTGGATACGATCGACATTGGTTTTGGAGAGAAAGTTGACAATTGTCCCGCAACACCCAATTTAAGTCAATTTGAACAACAAGTTTTCCAAGATTCGAAAACATCGGCGAAACGTTGCTCTGAGAAGGAAAAGAAGGCTCCAAGCACTGAGGAAGACAGTCTCAGGAAAACATTGCGAAGTAATTCAGCGTCAAGTGCGAAGAGCACACGAAAGGAGGAAATAATTCAGGTGAAAAAGACAACGGCACAATCTAGGACTGCCAAGGTGGATGACAAGAAGCGAAGCTAAGGGTGAGAAATAATAAGTTAATGTGAATTACTATTTGTGATTCTCGATGTTTTCGTGCGGTGTATGAATTGATTTATATTGATTGGGAGCATTTATCTGCTTCGGTTATCATCTGTGTGATATGTAAATGTTTACAATTCTTTATTTGCATATCTCAATTCGATTTTTCTTACTTTTTGATGTAATAGATTTATTTTATGCACATTCTATAATTTATTATATAATTGCCTCTGAGTGGGTATGGTGAATCATTGTCCATAATAAGGAATGGCTAGGATCTTCAAAAACCGATCCACAAGGGAGAGCAGCGGAGGCCTTTGCAGTCAGCAATTCTTTATCCAATATGGTTCAGCAACCTACTTACTTTCCTCATATCCCAACACACAGCTCAAATCCATTGGATCTCCTTCTTACTACACAACCTGAATGCTATAAGATATCAGTCACCGCCCCCCTTGGTCGCTCAGACCACGGCATGATCACTGCTTCCTGCGCAATGCAACCCGAAGTCACACAGTCATCACACCCACGTATCGTTTGGCACTACAACACCACAAACTGGGACGAAATGCGGGATTACTTTTCCTCATTTCCATGGGCGTCTGTCTGCTTCTGTCATCCTGACCCCTCTGATATCTCACAAAGTGTCACCAAAATTATCCAAGCTGGCATGGAATTATTTATCCCACGTACACAGAAAACCTCTTCAGCCACTCAAAAGCCCTGATTCTCTAAATCCTGTGACAAGGCCAGACTTGAAAAGTTCAAAGCTCACAAAACGCTTCTACACAATCCCAGTCAAGAAAATCGTCAAGCATTTAACGAGGCAAGAAACCGCTATGTCCGCATTCTCTGAGGCAAAAAACTCGTTTAATAACTACATCAAAAACAAAGTCCTCTTAAGCTCCAACGGCGACAAACCCTCCTGGACTCTTGCTAAATCTATTGGGAATAATTTCCGCAAAAGCACGTTCCCACCTCTTGTCTCAGGGGATAAAATTGTTTCTACCGCCCTGGGCAAGGCTGAACTTTTTGCTTCGTTGTTCGCCGGCAATTCTACTCTCGACCCACCTCCAAATGTTCAACCACCAACAGTCCCCAATGTCACGCATAAAATGACGGATATCATTTTCAAAACTAAAAAGGTATGAAAGATGCTCTCTTCTCTTAATACCAGGAAAGCCTCTGGCCTTGACGAGATCCCAGCAATTGTTCTCAAAAAATGCGCACCAGAGCTTGCTCCTGTCCTGACTCGTCTGTTTCAGATATCTTATAATAAAGGCATATTCCCTAGTAACTGGAAAACTGCTCGAGTACAACCCATCCCCAAGAAAGGATCCAAAGCGCTTCACAGCAACTACAGGCCTATTTCTCTCCTTTCAGTCGTCTCTAAAGTGATGGAAAAGTATATAAACACCGAATTACTAAAATTTCTTGAAAAACACAGTCTAATCCACGACAGGCAGTATGGATTCCGTCAGCGCAGATCGACTGCCGACCTCCTTTCCTTTGTCACCCATTCTTGGAACAAGTCTATGGAACAACACGGTGAATCCCAGATTGTTGCTCTAGACATATCCAAAGCATTCGACCAGGTCTGGCACACAGCGCTGCTTAATAAACTTCCGGCCTATGGCCTACCACCAAAACTCTGTATGTGGACAGCAAATTTCCTCTCCAACAGGAGCATATCTGTTGTTGTGGATGGCCATTCCTCTAAACTGTATCCAATTAATGCAGGAGTTCCTCAAGGTTCAGCTTTAGCCCCTACTTTGTTTCTTCTCCACATCAATGATCTCCTCTCGGGCACATCAAACCCAGTTCACAGCTACGCGGACGACAGCACCCTCCATTCAAATATACAATATTCTAAGCCTGTCTCTTTAGCCCAATTAGATGAGGATCGCAGACTCATGGAGGGTTCTGTCTCCGTGGATCTCCAAAAAATATTAGACTGGGGAAGTAGAAATCTTGTACAATTCAACCCCACCAAAACTAAGTCTTGCTTTCTTTCTCACAAGAGATACACCAGCCCTAGACTCATCACAATGAACAACCAAGTTATTCAAAGTAATGAGTCCTTTTCTCTTGTTGGCATTTCTGTGGATCGAAATCTTAATTGGCACCAACATGTCACATCAATTGTAGAAGCGGCTGCTAAGAAATTAGGTTTCCTCTTCCGGGCTCGCAAATACTTTTCACCAGCTAATTTCTATACCTTATATACTTCACAAATAAGGCCAAACCTCGAATACTGCTCCCACATCTGAGGTGCCGCTGCCGCTTCTACACTCGCTATCCTGGACTCCATTCAAAAGAGAGCTATACGTCTTATCGGTGACCCTACCCTCACCCAAAGGCTGCCATCCCTTGCCCACCGACGTGCCGTTGGTGACCTCTCTCTCTTTTATAGATATCTGCACGGGCACTGCTCAGAGGAGCTTTCCTCCATAGTTCCCCCACCTGCTGCCCCCAACAGATCTACCAGGGGAACAGAGCGAATGCACCCTTTTACTGTCCAGGTCACCAGACATACAACATCTTGTTATGCTCGCTCTTTTGTCCCGAGGACTTCCAAGTTGTGGAATTCCTTGCCGGCACATGTCTTTCCTTCTCCTCCGAACCTTCAAGTCCAGAATTAACAAGTTGCCTCTTTCTTCCTTGTCAACACCCACGGTACGATAGTATTTAGGCTGTAAGCCCTCGCGGTGTGTTGTTGAAATTTAAAAAAAAAAAAAAATTGTATGGATATTAGGTCGTTTTGATTGATTATTTTGTCCATATATTTTGTTTTGCTGTAGTTGTTTTAATTTTAGTGTGTCTATGAGTGTATATAATGGTTAGGATTAAGTAGCGCATGGTTGTTTTTACTCATTTTATCTGCAGAATCTGCGTGTGATTTTTAATGTGTGTCATTTGTGTAATCTATTTTGCATTAGCAATTTTATTTACATTCTTGTTATAACAATTTTATCCAGCTGATTCTTTGTGCTTTTATTAGTTTGTAGGTTTTAATTCTGTAAAAATATTTGCGCTGTTATTGTAGCCTTGTTATGATTTAATGAAGTTAGTTGTGTATGGAGGTTATCAGAGAGAAAGAGAGATATATATGTATATGTGTGTATATATGTGTATATGTATATAGAGAAAGAGTGAGATAGATTGCGAGGACTAGTTTGAATGGATATATGGCGTGAGAATGGAAGCATATGTAAGAGATTTCGAGATCCAGGATGTGGTGACAGAATATGTGGAGACGGAGACTGAGTGTGGGACTGTGCTGAGAATAAATAGGGAAAATTCTTCATTGAATATTTTTCATACTAATATTTGCAGTTTAAACAAAAATTTTGATGAACTAGAGGAGTATTTGTGTGGTTTCGATCTAAATTTCGAGGTTGTTGTGTTGACAGAAACATGGCAACTAAAGAATGAGAATTTGTTCAGTATGCATGGTTCTTAAAATCAGAACGACGGAGTGGTGGTGTACATGAACACCAACCTGACACACACTTCATCTGTTGTCAAGATTGGAGAGGTAACTGGATTGAATGTACAAATCAAAAACAATGTTACACACAATATACTTGCAATTTATAGATCTCCAGATGGTGATACTAGAGAATTTAATAAAATGCTGCACCAGTATTTCAGTAATGCACCACCGAACGCGGACATTAACATGCTGGTTGGAGATGTAAACCTTGACATAGGGAATGCCAGCAATGAACAGGTAGACGACTACTTAAATGTAATGGCTGAATTTGGCTACAAATCAATGATTAATAGACCAACTAGGATAAGAAATAAAAGTTCATCGTGTATTGACCATATATTTTTGTCAAGCAAGATCCCCAACATCGAAGACAGTGTTCTGCCAATAGTCGTAGGAAGAACAATAACCGGCCATATGCCCACTGTGCTACAAGTGGTCCTAAAGAATGCGCCTAAAAAGGAGACAAGAAAAGAACGATGGAAGCAGTATATTGATTACACTCACTTGAAGGAAGAACGTCAGACGGAGACATGGAGAAATGTTTATGGTGCAGATGATGTACAGGATGCAACAGCAAATTTTATTGAGGGAATAGTGTACTATATACGTAGGCATACAAAAGCCGTAAGGCTAAAGAGGCATGAAAAACCTATCTATCAATTTTCAAAACAATATGTAAAACACTTTTCCAGATAACAAGGAAAATTAAAATTATTTTTTAAATAAAACATTTACTTGTTTCGGTTAAGCATTTACAGCATCATACTTCGAATAAATTGAGTAAAGTTGTTTTTTTCTATCACAAGCAAAAAAAAACCCTTACACTTTTTTATTACCCTACACACACTTTAATAATAAAAACAACTTATTTGTCAAGGATAAACTTTATTGGCTACCCTCTACTTTTTACATCTTTTTTATATAACCAAAACTTATACAATCAAGCGATACTACTTGCATTTGATGCTATCCTTGGCCAAAGATCTGCACATTCTTTTGCAACAGGTCCTGTGATAGCTGAGCCTTTCATTTCACCTTTGTTGTTGACAATAACTCCAGCATTATCTTCAAAGTATATAAAGACTCCATCCTTCCTACGGAAAGGCTTGCGTTGCCTTATGACAACAGCGGGCATAACTTTCTTACGAAGCTCTGGCTTTCCCTTCTTCACTGTTGCAACAATCATGTCACCAGACCCTGCAGCTGGCAGACGGTTCAAACGACCGCCAATTCCTTGTACAGCAATTACATAAAGATTTTTTGCTCCTGTAAAGATACAAAATTGTTAATAACACAATATTAAATAAGCAGTATTTAATATTAATAAGTAGTAATCCATTAAATGTTGTCCTTATTTGGTGAAACTGTTGCATACTAAATGCAGACATGGAGACTATTTCTTTGCCTTCACAAATATTCGTTTTTGTCAGGGAAATAAAAGTTTTAAAATCAGGGCATTACATATATGTAGGTACATTAGCAGAAGTGACTGGAAGAATGGATGGTGCTCATATGGGAAACATGACTCAAGTCAGTAAGTGCACGACATGGAGACTATTTCTTTGCCTTCACAAATATTCGTTTTTGTTTCTGTAACCGGGTTTGTTGTTTGACAGCATCATTCTGCCTGAGGATGCTGTCAAGCAGTGAAACCAGTTACAGAAAGGAAAACCCAGATTTGTGAAGCCAGTAGAGAAATAGTCTCCACGTCCGTATAAAGTGGTAATCCTCTCGATCGAGCACATACCAAGTGCAAACAAAGTTCATGCTCCAACAAGTACCAAATGCAAGCACTATTGCCAAATTTATAATTTATAGAAGATGTCAACAAAATGACAATGACAAATTTCAAGGTATGATTCTACAAAAAGATGTAAAAAAATTCAAATTAACATAGGTCAGAAAAATGCTTCCAGTGGAACCTACACGCCCTTGATTATGCGATTAAAAATGTGGTCTCCTCATTAACGATTTTTTCTACAAAAATTAGCTAAAAATTATAGGCTGTTAAACCATAAACTTAACTGAACACAAAGCCAAAGCATCAGAGAAAGGATCTATTTGAAATGAATTTTCTGTAAATATTTTAGTAAAATCAACGACAATGGCGGTTGAAGCTGAAACTTAATGGTTTGCAGAAGACACTCTTTGCAACATTTCCTTTATATCAGTATTTCTTTCAGTTTATTTGCCTAAATGTACCAAATCTGGTTGCCATGACTTTGTTATCTCCGGAGATATAATTTTTTTCTAAAAGAAAACATAAAATTTTTCGGGAAAACCTGGGCCCATTTTCCTGGCTAACGAACTTATCCAAGTCACGTGCAAAAGGAAGGTACTCACCAAATTTGCTCAAAATCGGCCCATTATTTTTTGAGTTATCGGTGTGATACATACATACATACATACATATATATATATATATATATATATATATATATATATATATATATATATATATATATATATATATATATATATATATATATATATATATATATAAATCCCGGATATGGCTTTTAGGGGTCCTAGTTTGCGCTCATTTGAAGAAATTTTTTCAAAATTGAAAAGTTGGAATCTCCTCATTAGTGAATTTTTTTAAAGAAAATTTACTAATAGAGATAAAAGATGTTCCATTACCATCTACATCTAAATCCAATAACCGGCAAAATCAAATTCGAAGAGAAAATTAATTTTAAGTTCTCGTTCTGAAAGTGGATCAGACAGCGAGGTAGATATTCCTATTCCCTATGTTTCTTGTGTACCGGAACCAGATTCAGATAAATAATAATATATCTGAGAATATATCATAATTTAAGTAAGCATTACTGAAATTTCTTGAAAAACACAGTCTAATCCACGACAGGCAGTATGGATTCCATCAGCGCAGATCGACTGCCGACCTCCTTTCCTTTGTCACCCATTCTTGGAACAAGTCTATGGAACTACACGGTGAATCTCAGATTGTTGCTCTAGACATATCCAAAGCATTCGACCAGGTCTGGCACGCAGCGCTGCTTAATAAACTTCCGGCCTATGGCCTACCACCAAAACTTTGTACCTGGACAGCAAATTTCCTCTCCAACAGGAATATTTCCTGTTGTTGTGGATGGCCATTCCTCTAAACTGTATCCCATTAATGCAGGAGTTCCTCAAGGTTCAGCTTTAGCCCCTACTTTGTTTCTTCTCCACATCAATGACCTCCTCTCTAGCGCATCCAACCCAGTTCACAGTTACGCGGACGACAGCACCCTCCACTCAAATATACAATATTCTAAGCCTGTCTCTTTGGTCCAATTAGATGAGGATCGCAGACTCATGGAGGGTTCTGTCCCTGTGGATCTCCAAAAAATATTAGACTGGGGAAGTAGAAGTCTTGTACAATTCAACCCCACCAAATCTCAGTCTTGCTTTCTTTCTCATAAGAGATACACCAGCCCTAGACCCATCACAATGAACAACAAAGTTATTCAAAGTAATGAGTCATTTTCTCTTGTTGGCATTTCTGTGGATCGAAATCTTAACTGGCACTAACATGTCACATCAATTGCAGAAGGGGCTGCTAAGAAATTAGGTTTCCTCTTCCGGGCTCGCAAATACTTTTCACCAGCTAATCTCTATACCTTATATACTTCACAAATAAGGCCAAACCTCGAATACTGCTCCCACATCTGGGGTGCAGCTGCCGCTTCTACACTCGCTATCCTGGACTCCATTCAAAAGAGAGCTATACGTCTTATCAGTGACCCTACCCTCACCCAAAGGCTGCCATCCCTTGCCCACTGATGTGCCGTTGGTGACCTCTCTCTCTTTTATAGATATCTGCACGGGCACTGCTCAGAGGAGCTTTCCTCCATAGTTCCCCCACCTGCTGCCCCCAACAGATCTACCAGGGGAACAGAGCGAATGCACCCTTTTACTGTCCAGGTCACCAGACATAGAACATCTTGTTTTGCCCGCTCTTTTGTCCCGAGGACTTCCAAGTTGTGGAATTCCTTGCCGGCACATGTTTTTCCTTCTGCTCCGAACCTCCAAACCTTCAAGTCCAGAATTAACAAGTTGCCTCTTTCCTCCTTGTCAACACCCATGGTACGATAGTATTTAGGCTGTAAGCCCTCGTGGTGTTGTTAAAAAAAAAAAAAAAAAAAAAAGCATTAACCACAGACGCCCATTTCAAACAATTTTTGCAGAAGAAGGGTATGACACACACTATATATACCTATATTGACACAGCAAGTGTGTTACGGTAATGAATGAAAATACAATTAAGACATGTGTGTTATGATAGGGAGTCTGGTATAATTTAGCAAGTGAAACGGAAAATTAAAAAATATACCTATATTGACTCGCAGCAAGTGCGTTATGGTAATGGATACAAATACAATCAATACATGTGTGTTATGGTTGGGAGTATGATATAATTTAGCAAGTGAAAGGGCAAATTAAAAAATATACCTATATTGACTCGCAGCAAGTGCGTTACGGTAATGGATACAAATACAATCAATACATGTGTGTTATGGTTGGGAGTATGATATAATTTTGGGTTTTCTTTCGGGAAATTTTTTTCTCGAAAATTATTAAAGCTATGGTAACCAACATAACACAGTTGCTGCGTCCAGACTTTTACTTGATAAATTATACCATACTCTCAACCATTACAGTAACGCACTCCTGCGTCAATATAGGTATATTTTAAAATTTTCAGTTTAACTTGCTACATTATATGATACTGCCTACCATAACGCACATGTATTGATTGCTTTCTCATTCATTACGGTAACGCACTTGCTGCGTCAATATAGGTATATTTTGTAATTTTCCGTTTCACCTGCTAAATTATATCATACTCGCTACCATAATGTGCATGTATTGATCGTATTCGTATCCATTACCATAACGCACTTGCTGCGCGTCAATATAGGTATATTTTAAAATTTTCCGTTTTACTTGCTACATTATGTCATACTCCCTACCATAATGCACATGTATTAATTGTATTCGTATTCATTACCATAACACACTTGCTGCGTCAATATAGGTATATTTCTTAATTTTCCCTTTCACTTGCTAAATTATATATTACACCCTACCATAACGCACATGTATTGATTGTATTCGTATCTATTACCGTAACGCACTTGCTGCATGTGAATATAGGTATATTTTTAAAATTTTCCATTTTAAAATTTTCCATTTTATTTGCTACATTACGTCATACTTCCTACCATAACGCACATGTATTAATTGTATTCATATTCATTACCATACGCACTTACTGCGTCAATATACATATATTTTTCAATTTTCCGTTTCACTTGTTAAATTATACCAGACTGCCTACCATATATTATACCAGACTGCCTACCATATATTATACCAGACTGCCTACACACATGTCTTAATTGTATTCTAATTCATTACCGTAACGCACTTGCTGCGTCAATATAGGTATATTTTAAAATTTTCCGTGTACTTGCTACATTATATCATACTCCCTGCCATAACGCACACGGATTAATTGTATTCTCATTCATTGCCGTAACACACTTGCTGCGTCAATATAGGTAACGTCAATAACTTACTGGATGCGTGCATATTTTTTTCATGAATTCTTCAATCTTTTAAATTTGTTTCTACTATGAGAAGGATGTAGCAACAGAGCGTGAGTTTTAGCGACGAAATTTTAGTGCGCCTGGAATTTGCAGTTTGGACGGGCTTAAGTAAACAATTGCCCTCTGGTATAGGTTTACTTTCTGTACATGTGTTCGATTTTTATGAAATTTGTATACAGGCATGTTTGATGATGACAAAAATCACAATAAAAACGAGGGCAGAAGCAAACTTTTGGAGTTATTTGGATTTTCTAGTAGAAAAAACAAAAGTTGAACTCACTTTTGTGAAAGGTTTTTGCCATATTTTACACATTTTCGTGAATCGTTCGTTTTATATCAAGCTAGAGAAGGTATTCCTCTATTATAATTCATTTTTATATAGTTAATGCACGTCCAACACTGTTTACATGTCTGTAAATTTCCCTTCTTTTCATCAATAATCAAGCCTATTTCACATATAAAACCACCTTCATGTAGTACATTTTGACATTGCAAGAACTAAATTTATTTAGTAATACAATTTTTCAAAAAGAAACTTGAAAACCATAAAAAGTTAGCATGTTCCGAGAAATTAGGTACTAAAGCCTTAGATGAGTATATTTATATCGGTCATGTAAAGCGAGATATGCTCCAAAACATGTCGCAAAAGTCCAAATAATTCCAAAATGTGCTTCTACCCTCATTTTTGTTGTGACTTTCATAATCTACAAATTGAACACAAGTACGGAAAGTAAACCTTTACCACATCTTTATGTCAGGTTATACAGGCCCAAAGTTAAGTTTATTTTGTGCAGCATGCTATATTATTAAGGTAAATATATAGTTAGATAGGTTGATCTCTGAATGAGATTCAAGAATAAAAATGCAACAATGTTTCTGTTTGGTGTTTACACCTTTTACTAACAGTTACAAACATGAAAATTTTGATGTTTTTTTTAATTCGTTAAAATCTTGCTGAAAATGATATTTAAATCATGTTGTACATAACCTAGAAACGGCACATACTTAACTTACACAAAAATAACCAATATTTTATTGAAAACTTACCGGTATTGTCGGCACAGTTGATAACAGCCCCAACAGGTAAACCCAGGGATATCCTGAATTTAGCTCCCGCGGAACCACCACGTCCTATAAAAATTCAAATAAAAGCTTTAATACTTAATTACATTTATAACCTAAGAAAAACAAACTTTTTACATTTTACAGCAAGCAAAGAAATATGAAAACCATAATTTAAAATGGATGATTGGTTATTGTAAACGATAAATGAATGTTAAAAATAATATTAGATTAAATATATATTTTAGGAAAAATTTATACAATCAAAAACACCTACCTCTCTTCGACATTTTTTCACGTAAAGAAATGTAGACTGTCAAGTCAACTCACCCGTCAATTGTCAGGTATTGGGTACCAAACTACCAAACTAAACACATTTGCACCAACTTAAAATAGTAATAATATTTTATTCTCTCTCTCTCTCTCTCTCTCTCTCTCTGAATTAAGTAACTAACGTAATATGACAACCATAGAGTCTTGTAATTTGTAGTTGGTTCACAGAGTACTTCACATAGAGACACAGCGAAGTAAGAAAATATACTATTATTGTGAAATTTTACAAACTGGTAGAAATTGTTATTAGTTATTAATAATCAGTCTATGTCACAAATACACAATTAGACAGGTAATTCTGTAGACGTCTAAAATATGGTCCTTTAAACAAGGAAGCATGCTGGGTCATATTTGATGTCTAATATCTAAAATCTATAAACAAACAACATTAGATACTTTTGTCTGTGAAGTTTACACCAAGTCGACAGCTAGCTGACGATTTCTGTCTCTGTCTCACCAACCTATTTGCCTCATTGTACTGCTATCATCTTTCTCGTCGGCAGGATATACCCACATACATTATATTCAATTGACCGCCAGTATTCCTTTTAATTGTGTATGTATTCTGACAATTGCCTGTATCTGTCTCACCAACCTATTTGCCTCATTATACTGCTATCATCTTTCTCGTATAGCATACATTATGCTATACATTGACCGTCGGTACACCTTTTAATTGTGTATCCATGGTTTGTGCTAGGATTTGAGAAATATGTTCCCTCAATACAGATGTAGAGACCTCTTCTTTGGTTTCACAAATGTTGCTTTCCTTCTGTCTAACCGGTTTCGCTACTTGATGATACTATCAAATAGCGAAACCGGTTAGAGACAAGAAAATTAACACTTGTGGCGCTAGGACGAAGTTTCTACATCTGTATTTGATACGGAATATGGAACGGTAATAAGTATTTCATCTATCTATCATGATTTTCCCATACACAATTATATATAATTGAGATACGATGTTTAAAACAAGTTTATTTTACTGAACGAAGATTGAAACTTGTGACGACCGCTAACATATACACTTTGGAGAACCCAAATCACCACAACACATTTTTTAGGCCTGGTGATCGTTTCGTTAACCATGTTAGAGTCATCAGGGGATCATAAGTTGCGATTATACATCCCTCTGATAATGCCAACGCTGTCAGCGAGACTGTCTTCAAGTCTGAAAAACGTGTTGTGGGGAATTGTGTTCTCCAAAATGTAGTTATCAGGTTTATATATAGTGTATACATACAGAACGAGCTACACATTATGACCACGGCATAACAAATAATTATGCCGCGGTGCATGACTGTAGTGTTATTACATTTTAGTACTATGCGGGCTGAAGCATAGAAAAAATGTACAAAGATTTGCATATGACGTCATGCACACTAACAAACATCTGTCAATCTGTCGTCTACCAGACATACCGATGTAGGTTTACTGCATGATATAATGACTTAGAAGAGATATGATATTGCGCATATGCCCCGCCCCCTCTTATGACGTCACGTGGTGAGTAACGTTATAGAAGTCCAACTACACACTTAAAACAAACTCATTCGCAATCAGAAAGTTTCTATACGTCAGTTTAATGCGGTTGAAGTTACGCCTATATTGTCTTTTTTTCAGATAATATAAATCGCAGCACTAAATTTAATCTTTTTCATTTTTATTACTTCCAACTGTATGCACTTAAATATTAGTAAAATACATAATTTATTAAGAGGTTGTGATGAAACGTCAAACCCCACTGCACGACAGCATATTATTGTTGCATTGGACTCACCACTTGACACCATGCGCATGACAGGTATAAAAATAGGTAGTCTGAATATCATATGTCTCGTTATTTGTATCATGGGTTTACCGTATGATACAAATAACGAGAGATATGATAATTATGAGACTACCTATTTTTTGAACTGTCATGCGCATGGTGTCATGTGGTGAGTCCAATGCAACAATAATATGATGTCATACAGTGGAGTTTGACGTTTCATTACAACCTCTTAACAAATTACGTATTTTACTAATATTTAAGTGCACACAGTTGGAAGTAATTTTTAAAGATCAAAATACTATACTGTGATTATGTGACATGATGATCAAATGAAGTTTATGAATCTTAACGCCCTCTAAATGTCTGCGAACGTCTTCTCTACTTTTTAAGTTTGTGTTATCCCAATGCTAATTTAGGACTCCCCTTAATTATTATACTTGTCTTGTGCCTATATATATGTAATATAAAAATGAAAAAGATTGAATTTAGTGCTGCGTTCTATATTATCTGAAAAATACAATATAGGCGACGAAGTGGAATGTCACTTCAACCGCATTAAACTGACGCATAGAAACTTTTTTATTGCGAATGACTTTGTTTTAAGTGTGTCGTTGGACTTCTTTAACGTTACTCACCACGTGACGTCATACGAGGGGGCGGGGCATATGCGCAATATCATACCTCTTGTAAGTTATTATATTATGGCTTTACTGTGGATCAGGACATTCGGACCATGATTTGAATTCTATGAGAAATGTCAGCGTTGGTAATATAAATGAAATAAATTATATACAAGAGTTTATCGTCTACTTCTTGTATGTACCATAATTTGGAATTCGATATATGCAAATAATTATTGAGACATAGCTGAACCGACAGACGTTGTCTGGTCCAAATTTCAATGTGTCAAACGGCATTTGCGCACATAGGGAAATAAATCGAAGAAAAAAGCACTTTCAGTTTTTCCCGAATTTTTCCAATTCTTCTTTCACTGATAACCTTATGCGGACTGTTACGAACTTTTTTACAATCAAATTAGCCAAAATCGGTTCACATGTTCTCAAATAATGTGCTTACCAACGAACAGCGTTTAATTCTTATTGATATAGAAACTCATTACTATTTAAATTGATTTAAAAAGACAATAGTGCAAGTTAATAAACTATGTAGCCATTTCTAATAATTTCAATTTACCGAAGCAAAGTTCAAAATAAGCATAAGCATCCACATATAAATATATAAGTCATCAACAAATAACCAACGTCTAAGTTTAAATGATTTAAAAACGGAAAAACAGAAAAGATCATTTTTTGTTTCGTCGTGTTGGTGACTTGGTCATTCTAGTATGACGTCATTGACATGTCGGTCATATTTGCTGGGAGGCATACAATTCCATTTGACTACCTATTTGCAGATCAAAACATTGAGATTATTTAGTATCAAATCACTCAATCTTCATCTAATTTATTGGAAATGCCTCATTTTTGTAGTGTCGTTAAATGTTCAATGCGTGCTGAATGAAATAAAGTTTCCTTCTTTCGATTTCCTGCGGCTTTAACTAACAGAGGTGATTATTTAAATGCTCTGTCTATTAAACGTCGAAAAGGTTGGGGTTAGCGCTTTAAAACGGGGGCCCCTCAGTGAAAGCCACCTAAGAAATGGGCGTGTCTGTTCAAGACATTTTATGACTGGTAAGATAAGTACTTAATTTTAGAAAACATACGTAGGTTATACCAACGATTTGTGTTTGATTGTAGGAAAACGGGCTGCCCTGGAAGATAAAACTAACCCGCAGACTGGTTGCCCAGCTAGAATTTAGGATACATTTCAAATATCCAACCAAATCAATCTGCATCCTTTCGATTTAAGAGGGCTTTAAGAAGAGTTATGATTGAACGAGAGGTTTATTATTATTATAACATTATAAGCGCTTGATATATTCCCAAGTTGTTGTCTCTTTTAGACCCAAGCTGAGTTATTGCTGCAGAAAATCCTACACAAAAATTTGTTAAACCTCCACAACAAGATATTTTAGCAAAACAAGTTCAGAAAAACTGTGTTAGTAAGTTCAAACTGAATGTAACTGACTAATATTTAAGTCGTGTTTTTAAGGCTTGCAAACTTTTATGCACCTTAAGCTGCAGGCCGGTATAATAATTATGGCTTAGAATTCAGTAATTCACCAGGTCCACCATGCGGTAATGTTGGGCACCTTATAGATATCGAGCCTGCATATTCCTCAGGAGGAATTGTATAAGGGTCAATATTGTCGATAATTTCAATTTTCTTATGGTATCGGCACTTTACATCACCAGTAATGGTCAAATAGTATGCACTTCGAGACATCTTTGACGAAAAAGTTGCAAACTCCAACAGAATATCTGATTTAAAACTCAAGTTAACACGAAAACGCATGCAAAATGCAAAACAAATGTCAAATAATCAATGTGTGCCACTCAGAGAAAATGGCGGACCTGTCAAAGTCACGTGTTCGGGAATCGTCTATTAAAATTAAAAACTAAGGCTGGAAAGTCTGAAGGCATGAACATAGAAGTAGAAACGGAAGCATAACATAAAAATGGTTTCTATGTTGTAACGGCATTTTTGATGGTAAAAGCGGCCGGACGGAGCTTAGATACAATAATCGGGAAGGGGCTAGGCTAGGAGCCAAGAGCACATCACACTACAGAGCATAATAAACAGTTGTCTATATGCTGTACCAGAGTTCAGAACCATAGTATAACATCACTTGAATGTTTTCTATTCATTTGGTTTCAATGGTGTAGTCGACAGTCGACTAGTGAGGGTCAGTCAGTCAGTCAGTCGATAGTTTATGTGAACGACCGACGAGATGAGTCAAAGTCGAATCCTTCAGGCACTAGAGGCCCTAGAATTAGCCAAAGCCAACGCCACTCGGGAACATATTATAATAGGTATGCTATATAAACATTTATTTTGCGATGTGTGTAAAGCTAGGTTCATACACACGCAAATTGCAAAAATAATTTATATTGGTTCGTTAGTAATAAGTGATAATCTGATATTATTTTAAATGATCCAATAGGAATCAGTTACCGAATTCGCGAGTGTATGAGCCTAACTTAATGTATAACAGTTTGTTTATACTTATTTCCTATTCCATGTTAAATAAAATCAGCTTTAATATATTATTTGTTTATATATAATACTCTTAATTTTGTCTACCGATCATTACATTAAATTTAATACCTATGTATTCGAAAAATAAAAGTAGGACTCCCATGCCTTTGCTGCCTGTAAGTTACAAGCATGCAATATTTACTCTAGTTCCTGTATAGGTTTGGCAACATTTTTCATAATTTTAGCAAATACTATATAATTTTTAGTTTACCACTTGATTAAAGTTTAGGTCACGTGCTTCACGTTGGCCTACTCATAAAACAATAATAATCTATGATTGTTTATAAAGCTTCCTTGTTATTCCGTGGCTCTAGGTCACGTTCGGCCATAGAAGCTTATTTTATTTTCCTATGAGCTTCATCTTGCGTAATCGCCTAATCTGAATCTGGTCTGGAGTAATAATAATAATAAAATGAAGATGTAAATTCTTTGAATCCAGAAGCAGAAATAAATGTCAGAAACCAATCAACTATTAAAAAATTAAAATGCAAAACTGAAAAGTTAGAAAAATAGAGCCAACTTAGCTTTAGGAATTTAGAATTACTAGTTAAATATATTCATAGACAATGGTGTTGTTGGATAGAATTAAACTCGAATTAGGGAGTAAGTAAAAATACTTTTTATACCTAGGTGTGGTGTATAATGTATCTACTACTTAAAACTTTTAGCACAAGAACCATGGCCCCAGGATGTAAAATTGTTCCAGCCTTACGAAGTGGAACAAATTCTGTTACCAGATAATGCGAATTGCTTAGCTGTGCAGGCCTTTCTCAAAATGTGTGGGTTAGATTATCAAGTAGAGTTACGCCCCAATGCCGAAGCCATGTCTCCCTCAAAGAAAGTACCTTTTATAAAAGTAGGTGCATTTGTTGTCTCTGAACTTGAAGGGATTGTTCAGTTTGTCAATAATAAAGGAATAACCTTGACTGAGAAATTGGAGGCCGAAGAGAAAGCAGATATGAGAGCTTACATGTCTCTTGTACACAATGTCCTTGAAAATTCAGAGGTATGGCAATCTATTGGTTCTATAATAAATGTGTATTTCAAGAACCCCAGTTGCACATCTCTACACTACACTATGGTTTTCCTTCCCCTACCTATTTATTTAGGCAAACTGTGGGTCAGGGAGATAATCGGTGGGTAGAAGGGTTTAAAGATATGTGCTGTTAAATTGAAATAAAATGGGGTGCTTGAAGTGCTCATCTACTACCGTTTCTATAAATAAACTCCAACTCTTCTGCCTTTTAGTTGTATATTTGCTGGTGTGACACCGAAACTTACAATGAAGTAACAAGTGTGAGGCATGGCTCTGTGTATCCTTGGCCTCTGAATCACATGCAGAATAGGGCTAAGAGGAATGCTGTTATCAAAAAGCTGAAGGCATTGGACTGGTATAAGAAATCGTTGGAGGAGGTGTTCCAGGAAGTTGAAAATTGCTGTCAAGCACTTACTGATCGTCTTGAGCAAAAAGAATACTTTTTTGGAGACAAGTGAGTATATGCAGGTTTCACCACTTTCCAACTATTCCTCCCTGAACATTAACCTTTCTAGGGTATTGCATATGTTCTTCTTAATTCCGATCATTAGTATGAATGTGAAGTGTAAAACTGGGTAATCCTGTGTTAAAGACACTTCTCTAGTAAACAAACAATTCGGGTGAAATCGGAACGTGAAGTGGACGCTGGAGGATGTTAACTGTTGCCAGATGAGTATTAGCAAGGGTCAGTTTAAATATAGAAGGAAATTAAGGGGTGAAACAATCTTTTTATAATGTAAATAAATTATAATATGGCGTCATCTACATAAATCGATATTTGACATATTTTGCGGAAAGCAGTAGGAAAACGGAAATGTAAAAAGATATTTTTCAGCCATGGTGGTCCAGGGGAAAAAACGTGGGCCTCTGGACCCAAGAGTACTGGGTACAATCCCAGATTTCCCCTCTCCTCCCTTTTTAGGTACATCAGTAACATCAACAGAGGTTGTGCCATTGTGATTGAGCAAGGTCATCTACACGTTCCGCCCTTCCCAGGGGGCGTAAAGCCGTCGGTCCCGTGCCCATGCGGTGTTGGGCACGTTAAAGACCCAAATTTCCTGGACAGTGAGGTGAATGAATCACACTTTAGTAAAGTCAATGAAGCAATTTCAGTTGCGAATTGCCGATGATAAATACAATTATGTATGCTAATAGCAGACAGTATCCAATATATTGTTTCGAAAAGTCGCAATGTTTCAGGTTAATGAAGCAATTTCTACTGACAACTGTCGATGATAAACATAACCGAGAAAATGGCTCAAAATGGACTTCCTTTCGAAGTGTTTGTTTATATTTCAGTTTCCAACCTGTCATGAGTATGAAAAGTGAATGAAGCAATTTCCGTTGCGAATTGCCGATGATAAATGCAATTCTGTATGCTAATAGCAAACAGTATCCAATTTATTATTTCGAAAAGTCGCAATGTTTCATGGTAATGAAGCAATTTCTACTGACAACTGTCGATAATAAACCTAACCGAGAAAATGGCTCAAAATGGGCTCCCCTTCAAAGTGTTTGTTTTCATTTCAGTTGCCAACCTGTCATGAGGATGAAAAGTGAATGAAGCAATTTCCGTTGCGAATTGCCGATGATAACTACAAGTCTGTATGCTAATAGCAAACGGTATCCAATTTATTCTTTCGAAAAGTCGCAATGTTTTATGGTAATAAAGCAATTTCCACTGACAACTGTCGATGATAAACCTAACCGAGAAAATGGCTCAAAATGGGCTTCCCTTCGAAATGTTTGTTTATATTTTAGTTTTCAACCTTAAATGAGTGAAAAGTGACTGAAGTAATTTCTGTTGCGAATTGCTGATGATAAATACATCTCAGTATGCTAATAGCAGACGGTATCCAATATATTATTTTAAAAAGTCGCAATGTTTCATGGTAATGAAGCAATTTCTACTGACCACTGTCGATGATAAACATAAACATAACATTCTCGGTTATGTTTATCATCGACAGTGGTCAGTAGAAATTGCTTCATTACCATGAAACATTGCGACTTTTCGAAACAATATATTGGATACCGTCTGCTATTAGCATATAGAGTTGTATTTATCATCGGCAATTCGCAACGGAAATTGCTTCATTGACTTTACTAAGGTGTGATTCATTCACCTCACTGTCCGGGAAATTTGGGTCTTTAACGTGCCCAACATCGCATGGGCACGGGACCGACGGCTTAAGCCCCCTGGGAAGGGCGGAACGTGCAGATGACCTTGCTCAATCACAATGGCACAACCTCTGTTGATGTTACTGATGTACTTAAAAAGGGAGGAGAGGGAAAATCTGGGATTGTACCCAGTACCCTTGGGTCCAGAGGCCCACGTTTTTTCCCCTGGACCACCATGGCTGAAAAATATCTTTTTACATTTCCGTTTTCCTACTGCTTTCCGCAAAATATGTCAAATATCGATTTATGTAGATGACGCCATATTGTAATTTATTTACATTATAAAAACATTTGTTCACCCCTTAATTTCCTTCTATATTTAAAATGACCCTTGCTAATACTCATCTGGCAACAGTGCACATCGTCCAGCGTCCACTTCACGTTCTGACTTGCCCGAATTGTTTGTTTACTAGAGGGGTGTCTTCAACACAGGATTACCTAAAACTGCACTTATCAGAAAACAAAACATTTTCTAGTTGAGTAAGATTGTTATCTAACATTTAGATCATTTGTTCACCAAAAAATGTTCTATCAAAATCGTCTTCTGTTAGCTCCCGAGTTTATATCAATTTATAGAGATGCGTTTTAATTTCTTTTAATACTGAATGATCGTTGAATGGCTAACATCCAATGTTGCGGCTGCTTGTAAACTCAAAGTATGTGGGTTTTCCCCAAACTCAAGCATCATTACTCAAGGTTTTTTTTGTATCTGCTTTGCTTGTCCACGCTTGCCAAATTGCTTTTTAATTAATTTTTCCTTGGGATTCCAGATTTTTCTTGCAATACGTGAGCAATTTCGATCTGCTTCTGTTTTATCTCTGTAACCAATCATCCGTTGAATTGTTATGCATTTTTGTTAAGGGTGTCATTTAGGTATCACTTTAATATAGGAAAACACCCCCTCCTTAAATTGTAATTATCTCAAAAAATAGTGGGTCTACTGGAACAATTTAAAAAGCTGTATAATCTAGACAAACCATAAATGGTGATGAACGTTTGCGAATTAAAAAAAAAAGTGTTATTAGTTATAATTAATTAAAATTCACTAAAATGTTTCAATGATTTGGATAAGATTATCTATACGGACATGTCCCAAAAGAGATGATTTTGACAATTGGTTTCCTGTAGGAACATATTAAGATTTGATTTCAAGATCAAACTATGTAACTCTTCTAGTTTTTTTTTTAAATTACATTTTTAATAAATGTACAATAATAAGTGACTGTGACTTTGATGCGCTGGTGATGAAAACTTTCGCAATTGAGTTACAGATAGCGCATGCATCGGGTACAAATAATTGATGCCTTGGAAATAAGTAGTGTTATCAGATTATAAAAACTCACTGAAATTGAATGCTTCGATAACCATATTATGCTTTTGATGTCCTTCAGCAAGGGCCACCTTGACCATACGGGACAGGGGACATACCATAAATATATTTCTTGTTCTTACAGAGTAGCGTTCTGCTGTGTTCTGTATTATTGTATCTTTACAAAATTATATACCATTATCACAGCATAATCAACTGTCTTCTTTATGCTGTGCCGTTATTAGGTATACTGGATGAAAAACTGAAATAAATATTTGAAATCTTGCCAGTTTACAAAGATGTTTTAGCGATTTTTCATAGAGTAGTGAATAATTGCATAAAAAGTAACTGCTCGATTTTTGGTAAAACTTGTCATGCATATTATTTAATAGCTTGGATGAGTTTATTTGCGAGCAAAATAACAGTAGTGTTTTTATAAAACATTAGTTACATTAATGTACTTATGACAAATAACATTTTAAAATGTTTAATGTCTTAATAGTTCAGTCGACAGGTAGTGTCAGATAGAAAAAGGTCGGAAGTTAATGAAACTTTGGGATGTTGTTCAGAGGTGGTTAACATTTTCTCAACTTTAGAACCTCGAGGACCCTGTGCGAAAAAAGAGGGGGGGGGGTTACTGCAACATGTTCGACCTTTCTCCGGTTTTTCCTTAATAACTTTTTTCCCTTACATACTACGGCAAATACATCTCAGACTTTTTGTAGAGCCTACCATTTTGACTATTCAAACATGTTTATGTCACATCGTTACCGAGATATGGCGCTTCGAAAAAATTCTAATTTATCAAAATTCGCTAAAAAAATGCTGAAGAATGCAGAATTTCACTGTATTTCTTCTGTTATACCCGAATTATTGTGAAATGTTGTTGTCATTATGATTTCTGGTTACAACCGCCAACTTCAGAAACCCACCCAACCCCAATTCACAAAAGCTAATTTTCTTCTCTGATGAAATCCAACCATCCTCACTCCATGTTGGTATGGATATTTGTTACTTTTTGGATTGATATACCCCACACACAGCATTCCATGCAGTGAGCACTCTTATCATAACACTGACACCCGTGTCTAGGATGATGTTCTTGATGCTGAGCTGTTTCCTGATGGATTCTGCGTCTTCGGATGCGACAGAGATCTTGTAGCATGTGGTAAAGTGTGTGGTGGGGGATCATTAGGCAGTTCAAAGTTTCTTGAATCCCACTCCGCTTGTCTTAACATCAGTTACTACATTAATGCTGTAGGTTGTAAGTGCTCGTATAACTTTGTCTTTTTATATATTGTTAGAGCCTACATGAGCCTCAGACTAGCGCAGATGGCGTTATTTTTTGTTAGCCTTGAACAGCCTCCCTTTTTGTATGAGGGAAATGTACTGTTAGGCGACTTTAATGCACCTTGTTTTGTAAGTAATGATACTGCTGATGCTAAGAGTGAGTCAATTTAACAGTCTGCAAATTTTCTGAATTTTATGCAGTACAATGATGTACTGAATGGGAACTAGCTACTTCTTGATGTAGTTTTCTCAGACTGTGAGTGTTCTGTACAACAGGATGAGCTGTTCCTTGTTGCTGAGGATAGGCATCATCTGACACTAGTTATTCATCCTAAATTTTTGAATCCGATTTCTGGACAATCACCCTTTGTTCCTGACAGATCCCGTAAAATATATAACTTCAGAAAAGCTGACTGAAGCACTCTATAGCTCGCTTTTGGGCATTTCTTGAGACTGTCTTGAAGGATGCATTGACACAAATCAGGCATGCTCCATATTTTATCATCAACTGTACACCTGTTTTGACAAACATGTTCCCATATTCACACCCAGGAGCTGTAGGTACCCCGCGTGATTTGATGCTTCCATTATTGGGAACATCAAACGAAAAGCTCGCCACTTTGCACATTTCATAAATAGTGGATCTGAATATCAACTTCAAGAATTTAGGCACTTTAGATCAGGCATCAAGTGTCAGATCTCGGCAGCTTACAATTCCTACCTGCATCAGGTCCATGCATTCATAGTGATGACGTTAAAACATTCTGGTCATATATCTAAAATAAGAGGCGATCTTCAAGACTTCCTGGTTTGATGAAAGGTGATAATGGTGGCATTTTTGAGACACCAGAATTGATAGTTAATGCACTTGCAGGTTATTTTCAGATCGTATACCCTCCACCTTCTAATAGTGCTCCCAGCTCTTATGAATCTGGCCAAAATACAGTTTTTTTTGACAGATTTCTCTGCTGATGAAGTCGAGAAGTGATACTTCAAACTAAAAAACAAACTTACAACTGGACCTGACCTGATTCCATCCTTCTCAGATAGAGATTGTGCTAGTGTCCTAGCAAGACCTCCTAAGTGACATATTTAACTTGGCGCTCAAGACTGAGACCTTTCCCAATGTTTGGAAGATAGCGAAGGTTATTCCCATCTTGAAGAATGGCAATAGGTCCTTGATTTCCAACTACAGACCAATTGCTCTTCTATGCAATTTTGCTAAGGTATTTGAAATCGCCATTTATAATCGCATCTACCCATCTCTCAAAAACATGATTTCGCCATGTCAACATGGCTTCATGGAAAAGAGGTCTACTGTCTCCAATCTAGCCTGTATCACACGGTTTATTGCCAATACTCTTGATAGGCAGGGTGGTCAGGTTGACGTAATTTATATGGACCTGACCAAGGCATTTGATCGCATTGATCATATGGTGTTACTTGATACACTTAAATTTGCAGGCCTCTTGGCCTCTCTTTGCCTCTTTAAGATTACATTTGAATAGCAGGCTAAATTTTGTTTCCTATAATGGTTTTGATTCCAATTGTTATTACACAACTTCAGGTGTCCATCAGGGATCTAACCTTCGACCTTCACTCTTCTTACTTTTCATCAATGACCTGTGCTTTGTTTGGCAAGCCAATCACCTTCTCTTTGCTGATGATCTTAACATTTACTAATCTATAAGTGGAGTTGATAATTGTATAGAGCTTCAATGTGCACTACATAAGTGTTGGCGAGTGGTGTGCTGGTCATAGACTGTATCTGAACTTATCAAAGTGTACGGTGGTATCATATTCAAAGAGGATATCGTGCACCGAATATCACTACCTTATCGATGCCTCATTAACCCCTAGATGTAGCAGCACAAAATATCTAGGCATTACCTTCGACAACAAATCTTTCAACTTACACATAGATGGAGTGGTAAGTTCATAATTACAAACTGTAGTAAGTTCCGTAGTAAAATGGTGCTTAAAACTCTTTATTTTTCACTTGTACGTACCAGGCGCGAATATGGAGCACAAATTTGTTCTCCATATTATTCTTCTCAAAAGTGTCGCCTTGAGTCAGTTCAGAGGAGGTTTCTGAAATCTTTAGATTTAAAGTTATAGCGGAATATCCTTCTGGTGGATTTGATCATTTGATACTGCTTCAGGTGTGTGGCGTTGATAGCCTTGAGCCTCACAGAAAAGTGGCTTCTATAAGGTTCCTTTTTCAGCATAATTTTCTTTAGAGTTTTTGTCAATATTATATAACAAATCTTTGACTTCATTCTTCATTATTAGAAGTAAATGGGGTCGTTAAACCAGGTTTAATGTCATTTTGGGCAACTTGTATTTCGCAGCCACACAAAAATGTTTCAACTTGTAAGTCAGTATTTATTATTACAGAATATGTTATTACAGGCCCAGGAGAATATTTTAATTTAAACAATGTAACTCTTTGATCGTCACAAATTTTAAACCAACCTTCGGGTGGATGACACAAGTTTAAAACTGCAAGAAACTCTTTAAAATTAGTGTACATAAATTCTTTTTGCAAATAATCAAATTCTACTTTACTATTTCTAATTGCTTTGGCAAAATTTTCATTTTCCAGTTTTTGGACATTTTCATCGCGACTTCGGCGCAATTGAACAGTTTTTGATAAATAAGAAGGGCAATTGGGGAGTTGCGGAGGTACAGCATCACGTTTTAATCTAGGAATTTTTAAATTTAAGATTATGGTCTCGCGGTTTGCGAATCCGTTGCAGTAGAACAATTTATTATATTTTCTTTAACAAAATGCAACTCACAGACTCTGCTGGACAATTCTCCTGGTGAATAGCTGCAACTAATTTAGCAGACATGGCGACGTCCGTTGGAAAATGAAACAAGTGTACCTTCGGTCCATTTTTCTAATTTCCGCGACATTGCGGTAACACTGGTAAAACACAAGAATATCACACAAATTCTCACTATCTCCGGCAAAAAGGGGGTTATAACACAAGAAATATAATTGAAACAACACGTTTTTGTTTAATAGCAGCGAACAAGTGGGAATACCAAACGTACCTCGCTCTGCTTACGTCACACGAGCTTTACGTCAGAGAGCAGAGTTCTTATATCTCGGTGTTGTCGCTTCTCCGCTTATTCGACTGTGATTTCAATTCTAGTTCAAAATCTCTTAACCAAAATTTCATCTATAGCAACAATTTGACAGGAGTTCTTGACCTTTGTAGTCAAACTTTTGCTTCAATAGTGTTACAATATAATAAAACTGTTTGGTCACAACCTCATAGAAAACACTTCTGGAAACTCATCAGATGACGACGAAATCACAAAGCGTCTGTTCTCTTTCACACCCAACTTTTTGAGGCAAATCTTTAGTAGTCACATTAGGTCGCACTTTGGTTCCTCATTATGAACATCCGTGCGGCCATCTTTAAAAGATCTAACCCATTTGCATACCATTCCATTACTCATAATGCCTTTTCCATACACTTTACTGATCTGACGATGAATGTCGACCAGTTTAATGGCTTTAACACTAAAAAACGAATCACAGTGGGTGGGATTCTCTATCGGCGAAGTCATTTTAAATTGTGACAAACAATCTTAAAACATGGTAGAGTCTTTCAGTAAAAGCATCCGTGGCTTGTTAATAGATGTAGGTAGGCAGCATGCAAGTGTGGAAAGCCGCAACAGCGATCACGGTGGTGAAATTTCAAAACGGTACTTACTTTAAAAACACGCCTCGTACATTATCATTGTCAGTCTAAAGTGAGACAATTTTATTAATATACATTTTATTTTTAGTTCTACAGAATTGGATGCGCTTGTGTTTGGTCATTTGTACACAATACTCACCACACCTTTGCCAAACAGTCGCATGGCAAATATCGTCCGCAACCATCCACATTTAATAAACTTAGTCCAGCGAATTGAGCAGAAATACTTTAATAGAGATACTAAACATTAAATAACCTTATATAGCTGTTTTAAATAATGAAACATTTTAATTTTGTGAAATTTTATTGTTAAATTTGTAGTACAGTTTTTTGTTATAGTTACAAAAATATTAAAAGCACCTTATTTGACATTGTTTTTTATTTCTCTGTTCTTCCTTATCAATAAAAAATAAATGTTGAGGTTATGAACCAGAACTGCATTAGAAATTATGTACAAAAATTAACATACAATGCAATTGTGATTCAAAACCAAGTGCAAAAATCATTAGTTAGGAATGAAAATTGCACAAATCCGGAACATCTTCAGTAAGATTGTTTTATTAGAAGAGTAACACGTCAGATTTCTGGAGACATAAATGTGTAGCAAGCATCGGGGTCACCCTGTGAATATTTCCTGACAGTTAGATTTCGTGTCGGCCTACAGCTTCTCAGTAGAATCGAAGAGTTTAGTAAGAGCAAGTCTGTAATATCAGAGGCGTATTCGGTTGATTTTATTTGGTCAATTTGTTATAATGAGCTTTGCAGCCAAAGGATGTACAAACACATTACAAAATTCTTCTCGTAGTTTTTTCAGATTTCTTTTGGATAATGATTAAGTGTTTCCCATTCTCATTTAAAATATTTTTAATAAAATCTCTAACTTCCTAATAGTCCCTCTCATATTTATTATTATTATTATTATTATTATTACCTTTATTGCTTAAAATTATACAACATGTTTGTTCAATAAGTCTAAGACTTGTGGTGAATATTAACATAATTTTATACATAGTTGCATCCAAAACTGCTTGACAACACTCCAAATTCAACAACTTAAAAATTTTGACATTCCAAAAAATTTCTTTCCTGTTCCATTTCGTTCTTCTAATGTTTCACCTGTTATCTCCATTTACAATTAATACTAATCACTCCATAATACTTTTCCAACTGCAAACCTTTCTCAACTACCCATATTTTTGCCAAAATTGTAAATTTTGTACGAGACCAAAAATGACATTTTAATTTAAGATTGACATTTGAAAGTTGCGTGTTATTGCATTTGTAAAGCTTAAGCAAATAATATCATCTATGTGGCTATTAAAGTAATTTTTATTAGAATTAATTGGGAGTTTAGAACCATATTATTACATCAATCTGGAATAGAAATATTGAAAACACTGGAAATAGAAACCATCGAACATGGAATTACAGTGTTAACACAACAGAAACATCTTCGTGCTGTTGTTTTATCATGGTGTTGCATACTGTCAACATCTTTGAATACATAATATTTCCGTCAATAAATGCTTGTTTTTTTAAATGTGTTTTAATTAATTTTACATATTATTCACACAGTAATTATTTCCATGTCTTTAGATCACTTTGTGTTTTAGTTGTTGATGGAATTAAGATCAGACTAAAGCCTGTGAAAATTTTAAATATGGTTCTGTGAAGAAAAGAGCACAGCGAGGGTTCAATTTTGTACCAGATAATGTATTTATAATATGGTAATAATATAGGCTAGTGGAAGTGCCAAAAGGACAGTGACCCTGCTGTAAATAATTATGCTGTAGTAGTATTTTAATTGAACATAATTTTACAGTGTGACAATACTAATAAATCTCAAGTGCCTGTAGTGTACAATTTAAGAAAACATTCTAAAAACGTTTGACACTATTCTCCAAGTCATAAACTTAATCCCTTACCGCATGCCGTGCCATATATGGCACAAACCAGTTATTGCTTGCTTATAATTTGTTCATGCTATTGAACATACGCTGTGGCTCACAGATTATTTACATACAGAAACTTCATCGTCGTGTCGCATCTGCGACATCTAGTATTGAATTTCTAAAGTTACAATACAATTCTGTAATGGCCAACAACAGCTGACATCTGTTATACAACCTGACATTTGCATAATGTATATCTCCGGATATATTGTGCACTTGTTGCCTAAAAAATATTTGTGGTTGAAAGTGTGGACCCAAGAATAGGTTATTGAGGTGAGTAAGAATTTTATACATAGTAGAGAATTGCTATTGTGAAAAATGTGTTTTTGACATATATGGCACAATATGCATTAGCACATGGACGCATCTTGAATGTCCATAACCAACAAGTTTTTATTTTTGTGATTCAGGTATTATGGATCCAAAACTTTTTTAAGGAGGTTATAAATCAACCATTCAAAACATACATACCAGAGGATAGTGAAGATGATGACTTATCAGATTCTGATTGAGAACATCTGAGAATCTGATTATGATATGAAGGGTATTGCAGCAACAGACATGATATTGTGATACCTGAAACTGATTTTAAACATGATAGTGATCCTGCAGATTACATTTCTCTCAGTGAGGCACTAAAAAAATGCAACCTGGGAGAAAGAAGCCTCTAGTATGAAAAGAACGCAAACTGAATGTTTCTGAAGCAGACACAGCATTTTTAGGGAGTTGGGACCTGCCGCAACAAATACGTGAATTAGACTCTCATATTGAATTTTTCAGATTCTTTATGACTGATGAAATTTTTGACTATATTGTCTGTCAGTCATGTTTGTACTCTGGCGAACAATGTCCAACAAAACGATTTGCTCTGACAGTCAATGGTTTCGAGAAGTTCACTGGCTGTCTATATATGTCAGTTGTACGTTTACCAGCTACTAGGATGTACTAGAATGTAATTCTGAAGCATTCGTTAGTGGCTGATGTCATGTCATGTAATACATGGGAGAAAATAAAGAGATTTCTGCATTTCAACAATAATTCCACCAGGTAATAATGGACATGATAAGCTGTTCAAAATAGGGTCTCTACTAAACAAAATATGTGAGCGGTTGTTGAATGTTCCTAAAAAATTTTTTGCTGTGGATGAACAGATTATACCCACAAAAGGAAGATCACTAACAAAGCAATATAACCCCAAGAAACCTAATAATTGGGGCTACAAATCTTTTGTGCTCAGTGACATTAGTGGGTTCTCATATGACTATGAAATTTATGCTGGAACACAAAATGATATAGTTGCAAGTTGTGCTCCTAATCTAGGTGTTAGTTCTAATGTTGTTGTGCGACCCACTCAAACTGTTCCAAGGCATCAAAATTACAAGATATTTTTGACAATTGGTTCGGAAGTCTATCACTTATGACATATCTGACAAAAGAAGGGTGTCTACCTCTAGGAACAGTGAGGTTGAATCGAGTACAGAACTTGAATATGCCTGAAGAATCGAACATGAAGAAAAGGGGTCGTGGTGCTATGGTCGAGAAGGTAGCAGTTGTAGATCATATACCAGTATCTGTCACTTCCTGGCATGATAACAAAATTGCAACAATGATATCCACTTATGTCAACAGTAGTCCTAAAATTGTGGTAAAATGATTTTGTAAACGAGAGAAGAAATATATGTATGTACCATGTCCAAAAGCAGTTTCCATTTATAACAAATATATGGGCGGAGTGGACCTTCTGGACTCCATGGTAAGATATTATAGACTGAAAATACGTTTGAAAAAGTGGTATATGCGGATTTTTCCACTTTATTGATCTTGTGTGTGTCAATGCTTGGAATCTTTGGAGACGCGCGGACCCAGAGAACAATAGATTGGCTTTAGTAGACTTCAAACTGGCTACTGCTGAATGTTTATGTAAAGCAAATAAACCAGTTGCTAACAAGAGGCCGGCCAAAATTATCACTTGAGAGTGACCTGCAGACTTAGAAACTTTGAGGCCCAACAACTGATTTCCCTATTCGAGAGGTTGGATCGATAAGATTGACCATTGGGGGCATTGTCAATGACAAAGCTGCAGTTTCTTGGGTGTACCGTAAAAGCTTTATAAAATGTGAAGCAATTCTATGTTTAAACGAAGACAGCAATTGCTTTTATACATTTCATAATGAATAGTTTTGTGCAAAAGTCGTAGCTGCTTGTTGTGACATATATGGCACAAACTCTTATTTTGCTGTTTTGTGTCCTTCAAATCCCAAATAAATTTCTTTAAATTTTTCCTATTATACTTTATTTCCTGTACCTGACATTTTTTCTGAGTAAAAATAAAAAATCATGCAGGAAGGGGTTAACATTTTGACGTACCGTGCACCCGGGTTACTTTGTGCTGCTTTGGCCTCACGAATTTAAAAAAAACATTAACAAATGCATTTAATGTACGTGTAAAAAGCGTGCAAGCTGCAATTGAACCTAAATTATTATTTTTTAAATTTTAACAGGTTTTGTAAACATTTTGAACTGACATTTTTCTCAACATATTAACAAATATGGTAAATTTGCAGATGAGCTCACGTACCGGTTTAGGTAAATCGACTGCTGATAGATAACTTTTAGCATCTTACATACTCATTATTCATTTATTAGTGGTCAAAATAATAAATTATGCCTTACAAAGAAGCTATGCTTTTGCTTGTGTTAACATAATTTTGTCAAAATCCCCAAATACTCAAACTGTCCAAACAATTTTATTTAATGTCACTTTCTGAATTTTGCTCGGTCGTGCTTTTTCTTCCCTTTCTTCTTTCACAAACATTTCTATACTTGTTACAAAAATTTATCTTAACTCTCGTCTCAATAGTACTCTTTCTTTCAACCAAACTTAAAAAAAACATAATTCATCAGCAGAAAAATTTGCGACATTTTACATGACATAAACAAACTCTGTTACATGCAAGTTGACACTATTTGTACCCTTTGGTTCCACTTATGTGCCAAGTTAATTGCATTACAACTTTTTAAACATTTCCCGCTTTTCAATAGTTGCCCAGTACGGTTCTCGTAACACCTCCTTCCCGTCCTATGTAGTAAAATTTGATGTAAACTTAACAATGGAGTTCTCTGGAATTTTCCAGTCTTATCATATGCAGGGCTTTTTTATTGATTCAACAGTTTTTGTTCTTTGGGTTCTTATTGCTGCTTCACTTTTAGTAGGAAAAGTGGCGGTGATAGGATTATTAATTTGTATTCATGTGCCTGAAGAATTTATTTTTGAAATTTTGAATTGTTTTGTTTTATTATAATGACTTTTCTATACAGTGATGTAGTGGTTGAAGCGTGTATGTGTCACAATTTTCTAATCTGTGACATTATTTGTTTCCTACATTGTTTTTGTAATGAGCAAAATGTGAGGCCCTAAAGTTGTATGCAAGGGAGTGTGTTGCCGGACTTAGCTCATATACTTGAGAGGATACACGAAAGATCTTATGAATTTTTGCTGTGGTGCATTGTGATGTAGTTTTCCCTTCCCCTACCCTTAGAATTTGGCGAAAACTTGGCAATAGTGTGTAAATTTCCCTTATTTTTTTTTTCATTTCGATCGTTTGACAGTATTTATTCCTATGAGATGTTCTCCCTGACACTAGATTTTTTTTTATTAGGACAACAATCTAGGGTACTTTCTATTGTAAAGTGGTTTTACCCTCCACTAGCTTTTCATTTGGGAGAAACAGGCACATGGAGATTGTGAATTTTTTTGTTTTGATTTAGCTGTTTTTAATTTTGTTTGTTTATTTTTAATAATTACAATGTTTACCTTTTTGTGGTAATCTTGTCTTTAGAACCCATTTATGGTCAGTATATCCCATGAGAAAACGTATGTGCATCGTTGCCATATTTAGCTTTTAAAACCAACCACCTAAGGTCGAACCCTCTGTTTCTCTCCTAAAAATCACCAGTTCGCCTCATGATACAAATAAGGAGAGATATGATATTCAGCCTACCTATTTTTAGACCTGTCACGCGCATGGTGTCAAGTGGTGAGTCCAATGCAACAATAATATGCTGTCCTGTAGTGGGGTGTGACGTTTCATCACAACCTCTTAACAAATTACGTATTTTACTAATATTTAAGTGCATACAGTTGGAAGTAATAAAAATGAAAAAGATTAAACTTAGTGCTGCGATCTATATTATTTGAAAAAGACAATATAGGCGTAACTGCAACCGCATTAAACTGACATATACAAACTTTTATTGCGAATGACTTTGTTTTAAGTGTGTAGTTGGACTTCTATAAGGTTACTCACCACGTGACGTCATAGGAGGGGGCGGGGCATATGCGTAATATCATATCTCTTCTAAGTCATTATATCTTATATCATGAGTTCGCCTATTTACATCTTACCTGACCTGACTGATAAGGTATTGCTTTCTACAGACCACCTCTTTGCCTGCTTAAAAACATACGGGAGGTAAAACCGTGGGCAACAATGCAGACATTCTTATCTCATGGCATGCGCAAAAGGCTTTATTACATTTTTTTTTGTATATGGATTCTTTGCCGCTATCTAACAACTGGTTGAAAATGTAGATGTCAAAAACAGCGTAATGATTCAAACTTTGTCTCCAAAGCAACTTGAACTTGAACATCTAACAGTGACTTAATTTAATTTGACAGATAAAATCCAAATGTTGAGATGTCTAAGGCGCAGATGGCACTGGTTAAGCCGTCACAACATTTTTGGATATACATATTAATCTCTTGGTATTGTACCTTTCCTTAAACAAGCTAAAAATAACGACAAACCTAAAATATTTCAATTAGTAATAATTATTACTCTCCTAATAAATCTTATCTTACTGAGTAATTAACATGACTAACTGATCAATTATACCACCACCAAACCCCATATTAGATGTTATCACTGTTTGACACTAGAGGGAGCCAGCCAAATTTAACAATTTATACGGCAACAAATATATAAAAACGAAAATAGAAAACGAAATTAAATATAAGGAACAGTCGTAAGTTAATAACAATA
The DNA here is from genome assembly GCA_964006375.1 of Tillus elongatus. Classification (NCBI taxonomy): domain Eukaryota; kingdom Metazoa; phylum Arthropoda; class Insecta; order Coleoptera; family Cleridae; genus Tillus; species Tillus elongatus. Next base: position 145,258,928 of record OZ023264.1, on the reverse strand, counting down.
TTCCTACACTTGAAATAATAGGACTCCATTTTCTAAAAAAAAAAAAAAAACAATAGATTGACAGTCAGTATTGTAAATAAATAGTAGCAGTTGTCAGTAAAGTGGAAGTTGAGACTTCGAAAAAAATCATACATAACTAATGAGCTTTAATTTAAATTTATACCAAAGTAATGTATGATGTATGTTAGGGGTCTACCAATATAGGGACTTGAGATATTTCAATAGTCGCTGCCGCCACATTGTAAGTGCCATTGACATCTGTCAAAGTCCACCAGGCGGCAACAGTTGAGTTTAAGCGCTCGTTTGCAGAAACTCAACGCGACTGGTGAACGCATACGTTACGGCAACTATTGGAATTCTCAATTCTAGAAAAAATAAAATTAGTAGAGAGGCGCTAAGGAGAAAAACTGATTATCAGGGCAGGCTGTTTCTACCTATGTAAACCAAATGGTCACGGGGGCGTATCCTTGAGACTGATGAACGCAATGTTGACTTCAAGCACTATTTTGTGATGTTTGTGTGTCATTCTGCTTTGACAAATCGGAAACTGTTGAGTTCCAGCACAAACTCAACGCGACTGGTAAATGCATTCGTTAACACAACTATTCAATTGTTGACACCTGGTGAATTTTGCAAGTGTAAAATTTATAAGGTCACATTTGTCATTTGATCATGACAAAAGTATATGCAACAACAACGTTTGGAAATTTTAAAAATTATTACAAAAATCCGGAATCTCTTCGAGCAACCTACGAAGCATTACGCAACGTTGATGACCGTCATAATCAGCCTAGTGAACGAGCAATTCGTGCTATTATCGATCGCTTCCAAACAAACTCACTTTGGTGGATCAAAACAAGGTTGCCAAATATTTTGGCTGAACTTCTTCATTCCAGGTTCCCACATTAATCAGTTAAAAAAACCCTCAATTCTAAAAAAAATATTAGCGGAGAGGCGCTAGGGAGAAAACCGATTATCAGGGTAGGCTGTTTTCTACCTACCTAAAACAAATGGTCACGGGGGCGTATTCTTATAAAAGTATAGTAAAATTGTTCAGCATTTCTCATTTAAAACAAGCTGACTCAAAATTTTCATACACAAAACAATATCTCCCCGCAAATATTCATCACTTCCCCAAAAAACAAACAATTCCCACCTTTTTGGGGAAGATTGACTAATCTGTTAAGCCTGGACAAAAATTACCTATTTGTGAAAAAATCGCACATAGCAATGATAATATCACAACTGTGAGAGCCAGTGTTGCTGTAAACTCCAATTTGTCAGTGGAAGGTCGTTTTCAGTCGTTTGGGGCTTTGACAACGGAACAATTTGAGGCTACACCTTTACAAAATTGTTCTGACGTGAGAATCAACGCCGACTGATCATCGCTTGCGTCGCATATTATAACATTGGACATTGGATCAACTGGAAAATGATGCCAATTTTGGGAAGAAAATCATATTCAGTGATGAGGCTCATTTTTGCATAAATGGTTTCGTTAATACAAATAATATCAGCCGCAAACCCACAGGTGATTCCAGAAAAGTCTATGCATTCACAAAAAGTGACTGATGTGGCTTGTGGTCCGAATGAAGCATCATCGAACCTTATTTCTTCAAGATAAGCAAGGAGAAGTAGTTAAAATTAATGGAGAGCGATATCGGACAATAATAATTTTTTTGTAATCGGAATTGGAGCAAATATAATTGGATGAGATGTGGTTTCAACAGAATTTCACCACATTCCACAAAACGACGAAACTGGACTTACTGGAAGAAGAGTTTGGTGGTTGAATTATCTCCGGAAATGGACCTCTCAATTGACCATCTTCTTTGTGCGATCTAACTCCACTGGACTTTTTCTTTGGGGTTATGTGTCATTGGTTTAAGTCAATAATACACCAGACAATTGACGCATTGGAAACACACCGAACGCAAAATTGGTGATATTTAGTTGGACTTGTTGGAAAAGGTTCTTGAAGACTGGGTTCATCGAATACGTACTTGAAACTGAGGTGACATTTATGATTATTTCTAACGTAAATGAAATGGCCTTAGCTTCAAATAAACAACAAAATTTATATTGTACGTTACACGGTTGGTTTTTTATATAAAAAACAGTTCTCAAGTCCCCATTGATAGACCTTTTAGAATGTAACTATTAACTTAAAATTCAATCCATCTAAAATTTTGAATAAAAGGTTGAATGAGCGACATTTTCTTATCAGAGGTGCGAGTCTTGAAAAAAGTTTTAGTTACAATTGTCAATTTTAAAGTCCGTGTTGTAAGCTCCATAAAAATAATGTATAATTAGCATTATACAAAGAAAAAAGTGCTACCATCTTTCTAAATTCTTTGTTTAAAGTTACATGCTCTGGATTCAGCATCATCGGTGATTATAAGTAAGTATAAATTTAAATGAACGCTCTTTATATTTATTGCATCAAAAACAATAATAAATAAACCAGGCTTTCGTAAATATTGCACTTCCACTTACTTCATTCGCAATATATCTATTTAAAGGCAGTACTACGTATTAGTGTATGACGAGAATAGTTCTGACAAGTCTAGGGAAAAATTAAAACTATATGAGCACTTGGCCATACAATTAAAAATAATGGCACCTAACCTAAGTTCAACGTTTCAAATGGCAGTTGTGTATATCAGCAGATATACATCAAGAAGTCTATTGATTTTGTTAAGCACTATTTAACTGCTATGGCTGTAGGCAGTGTTCGTGTAAGGGCCGCTGTAAATTGAACTGCCTGGATTCGATACTAATTTCTTCGATCTTCGACGTGCCAACAGACACAGTATTACAGCTACCACGCACAACATCAAAATCAGACCTGCTATGCAGATCCCGATTGCGAAGTTCTTTGGAGAAACGCAGATGTAATCCTCTGATGTCTGAAACATAGTTAAATTATTAATAAAAACAATGCTAATATTTACAGAGCAAAGCAAGCATTCATAATATACAAAATACTCTTGTCACTGATAAACATTTAAACTCGCACCTGAGGAAGAGATTAATCAGGTCACAGGTACGTAGTGTAATTGGGGGGGGGTTAAGCTTATTTAAATAAGCATGACAAGAATATAATAGAACATTTTAGAATAAGAACCTGGAAGTAGATTTGCTAAGAAAAGAACTGAAAGGTTCTTAAGAATAGGTTCTGAGGTAGCCTATTCTTGAACTGTTCTTTCTAAAAGAACTGAACAACTGTTCTTCCAGCCCAAATCGACTGACTCGATGCACCGCGCGACGGCGCTAAATCTGCGTGTTCAGTGTTCAGTGGTTCAGTGTTGTAGAATTTCATGCTCGTTCCAAATATGACTTGTATTTTGCTTTGCCTCTTTGCCTTTTATAGTTATTTTGAAAAAACCACAATCTGTCGATTTCTTTTTTTCTTCAATATCTAAGTAGGCGTTGATCTGACATGTCTAAGACTTGCACATTATCGGGACACTTTTTACAGAGTAATCTTTTTGTGCTATTCTCAACTTTGGATTGTCATTTGTTTTTGAGCTACAGGTATCAACGTTTGTTTTTATTATGGCAGCCATATTGGATTTTTTTGCTCACGTGATAGCCTGTGAAAAGAGCTTTCCAATGATGTACAACATGCTTGAGAAATCTTGTAATTGCACTGACAATTTTGAGAAAAACCGTTTTGAGGATAGTAGGCTATGAAATCCAATACCAGAAAACAAATGACAAAAAAAGTGTTCAAAAAGCAGCAGGCCATGGAGTCTAACAATAGACTTCTACTTTTAACATAATTTTCCGTAATGATTCACGATGAACAAATAGGAACTTTGAGCATACCAATGAATTGGCCAATTATTACAAATGATATTTTACATTACAACATCATCCTAGAAAATGGTTATAATTTAATTAAATAGGTACACCTAGTAAATAACTAAATTTACTAACAGAACTCAATAAAAAGCTGATTAATGATTTACGAAGACGCCTTTGAAAATTGTTTGAATTTTAAACGTAAGTCAACTAAAAAACAACAGAAGAAAGGTTGCTATATGTGACACCATCGCGATAATTAAGAATACTGTCATTCTTAATTATCTGAACAATTTGAGGTGTATTTAACACGTTGCTTAAAATTTTGTACTAAACAGTTTATTTCCTGTTTATTTTAAATATTATTCAACAATATGTTCAGTAATGAAGAATATTTTGACATGTTGGAATGTTATATTCGTCCTAACCGAAATACTGAGGCAGCTGCAAATTCATATCAAAACAACTACCCAGAAAGACGACAACCAAACACCAAAATATTTCGCAGGATAGTGACCAATCTATTGAACGACGGTAGCTTCCACGCAAAGAAACTACCAATGCCTAGAAATGAAGAAAGAAATCATGCCGTCTTACAGGTTTCAAACAAAAACCCTACCCAATCTGTTCGGTTTTATGGTGAACAAATTGACGTTCCAAAAAGTACGGCACACCGTGTATTAAAACAAAGTCATTACCATCCATACAAACCTACAATCGCACAAGGCTAAATGTTGACGATTACCCTAAGCGACTTCAATTCTGCAGATGGTATCAAAGACAATGTCAGCAAAATGAAAATTTTCATTTGAAAATAATATGGACTGATGAATCCAGATTTACAAATTGTGGTGTGTATAATCGCCATAATAGGCATTATTGGGCAAATGAAAATCCCCATCTAAAGGAAGAAAGACGATTGCAAGACATATTTGGTATTAATGTTTGGTGACGCTTATTAAGTAAAAAACTGTTATTTTTATTTGTAGATTAGACAGTTAATTTAAAAAAAAATCAGGTAACTTTATTGTTGTTCCGTTCCTTTTTGAAAATAATTTAACTGGGGAAAGCTATCTTAATCTATTGAGAAATGATATCTTACCAACAATTAGAAGAGTTCATGATAATTTAGAGGAGATTTGGTACCAACAAGACGGTTGTCCAACTCACAATGCTTGGATCGTCAATGAATTTTTGTACCAAAATGTTAATAATCGTGTCATTTGTAACAATGGGCCGGTTCATTGGTGTGCTTGAAGTCCTGATATAACACCCATCGATTTTGATTTTTGGGGTACTCTAAATCGATCCACCACAAAATATCAGTGAATTACGCAACAGAATCACGGAAGCTATAAATCATATTAACCAAAACACCCTCACCAGAGTTTGCAGGCATGTTTCAAAAAGGTGTATAAAGTGCATTGAACAAAACGGTGGCTATATTGAACAATTTTCTATTTAGTGTATTTGTAAGTTTCTATTTTATTATTTGTTGAGTTCCGTTTCTAATTGTGTTGTTTTGTGGAGTTTAAGTTCCTATTTGTTATTGGTGGGTTTCATTATTTAACTGTTTCACATAATATTACCTAGCATTATTACCTAATTAAGTATTGTAAATTAAATCACAATATTGTTTATCGTGAATCATTACGGAAAATTATGTTAAAAGTAGAAGTCTATTGTTAGACTCCATGGCTTGCTGCTTTTTGAACACTTTTTTTTGTCATTTGTTTTCTGGTATTGGATTTTATAGCCTACTATCCTCAAAACGGGTTTTCTCAAAATTGTCAGTGCAATTACTAGATTTTTCAGGCATGTTGTACATAATTGGAAAGCTCTTTTCAGAGGCTATCACCTGAGCAAAAAATCCAATATGGCAGCCATAATAAAAACAAACGTTGATACATGTAGCTCAAAAAGAAATGACAATCCAAAGTTGAGAATAGCACAAAAAGATTACTCTGTAAAAAGTGTCTTGATAATGTGCAAGTCTTAGACATGTCAGATCAACGCCTACTTAGATATTTAAGAAAAAAGAAATCGACAAATTGTGTTTTTTTCAAACTAACTCGAAAACGAAAAGAAGCAGTGCAAAATACAAGTCATATTTGGAACGAGCATAAAATTCTACAAAACATTGCTGATTTAACTATCTCCCTATCTCTAATAATAACGGAGATAGCAATACATTCCCATCCAGTTGGGGACACACTGTATAACGCAAAAAGTGGAAAGCAGGGACTCTGGCAACAAAAAGCGCTGCACTTTTTGCAAATACCCAGGACAAGAGCGCTCTGAATGTCGCAAGCTTAAGAAGCGGGAAAAGTCCTCGGGTGTTAAGACCAGCCGGCCCCAACAACAGGAAAAAGAAAAGCCGAGGTTGGTATGTTATGGCTGCGGCGCTGTGGGTGTTATCAGAGCAAAATTCCCGACATGCAGAAGTCAGACTTCTGAAGTGGTAGAGTCAAGTTCCGTTGAGTTCTGCGAAGCGCTGCAAAATGAAATAGACACTCGAACAACCCTGTATTGCAAGATCAGCACACTCAAAGGAATCGGGATAGTTGACTCAGGTGCAACGACTAATATTGCTAGCTATCAGCTATATCGGCTGCTCAAGGAGGCGGAACAGTCATTTTCGCAGCAAAGAGTCGTGATAGCCTACGCTGATGGTCGCAGGCGGGAAAAAGACGTTCTAAAAGCAGAAGTTTTACTTGCTATTAATGGAAAAGAAGTTCCGATGATGTTTACGATTTTACCCTAGTTGTGGGAGAATAGGTGACGATTAGGCGTAGATTTCATTACAAAGGCCAACATCGTTTTCGACGTTCCAAACAACAGATGGTTTCCGCCGAAACGCCAGCTAAACAGTTTCAATTTTACACGTCTGAGCAAAGAAACATCAAGCAATTCAGTAGTAAGTACCTTCGTCCAGAAGAGGGAGCAAGGCTGACTTCACAGCAGAGAGACGCCTCAAATGAATTCTTAACGCGAAGTCGAGACATCTTTCGGAAGGGGGGAGAACCGACTGAGTTGGATGTTCATCAAAATGAAAGCGGTGATTACCAGTCAGTGTGGGTTTCGCCGTATCATGTGAGCGAGCACAAAAAGAGGGTGCCTAGAGGAGACAAAAAGTACTACCAGAAGAATAGAATTGATGCGAAGAGACGATATATGAACGTAAACGCGGCCGACATGGTTTTGCTAAAAATTCACTCTCTTAGCGTGGCTCCAAGGGGATATCCTTTTGCACCTAAGAGAAATGGCCCCTACTTTGTCGAAAAGGTGGTGACTCCAACTACCTACGACCTGAGGTGCTACCAGGATAATCGAGTTATTGGAAAATTTCATGTTCGAGACTTGACGCTGTTCTAGGGACCAATGAAAGGTGTTCCTGATCCAGTGGCTCTGAAAAGAAGAAGAGGTCGACCCAAGAGGAATGTATCATCTACTTCTACCACTAGGAAGAGAAGAGTACAGCCCAAGAAATCTCCAGCTTTTAAACTCCTGTCGTCTCTTCCAGAAGTTTAGAGGGGGGAGAGTGTAACACGATGCCTTGGCGTGGCCGTTATGTTTCATCCTTATCGAAGCAGCAGGGTGCGCGGAAGACAGGGTAGTAGACTGTTAAGTAGTCGACAGTTAATTTAAGTAGCGCCAAGCGACCTATATAGACATTTACACAACTTGTTATTTGTTTTTGTTAAAGTTTGTCATTATATTTGTTATCCTCATGTACTTGTGTTTTCGGTGAAAGCTACCCTCAACCCTCTATAACACAAGCAACCTGTTATATATATAATATTTAAGGTACGTTTTCTGCAGAAATTGTAACTTTTCGCTTGAACCGCTATGTTAGAAATTCAAATTAATAGGTATAATTATGACAAATGGGCAAATTTCAGCTGGTTTTTATGATCCTACCATTTACTTTATATAAAAAACAATTCCATACTTATTAGAAGTGTACTACTCTAATAAAATATGACAAATAACTGAATTTGCTTATCTCGGTTCAAAATCTCTTTTCAACTATAAGGTCAGACAAAGTGTACGTATGTATTAAACATTGTAAAAGAAAAACAATCGCTTAGCTGTGTTATAAAATGAAACACGAAGAATGTTCTCTCGCTAACTGGACGAGTTGCTGCTAAAAGGCAGTTCTGTTAGCCAGAAAAAGAAATAAAATTATATATGGAGGTGATCATTACCCTTTCGCTGTGGACATAATCCTCGTCCATGCCAGGTCTGGCGAGGTCGTTCGCCTCGTTGACGTAAAGACCACTGTACACTTCGATTGTGGCCGGCGTCCCTTCTGAAGATGAGCCTGGCGAAGTGGAGCCATTGCCGTCGTTGACCTGTCTACGCAACCTGTTGCTGTTACTGCTGCTACCGCAGTTAACCGGCTGAAAATAGAAATAACATGTCTTTAATTAAATTGACAACTTTCATGGAATTATTTTTACGATTTTATTACGAACAATTAATGTCATTTACAGAAGTATGCCCCGTAAAATAATATACCTGTGATTAAAAAAATGCTGCCACAGTTGGCCGTTGAGACGAAAAATAGACACATATACAAGCTAACTCATAATTATCGGCTCGTATGAAAAATTGGATTAAAAATTAACTTAAAAGTGTCGTCCCGATCGTGGTAAAATTTAAACGATATGACCTTCAGGTTAAATTTGCTGAAAACTAGATTAGGTAGGTACCTTAAATAATAATAATAGTGTTTAATTAAAATCAGTTGTCAAAACCAATTTCTGGTAATAGCGGTAAATCGAACTACAAAAATCAATTAATCACCGATCCCCTCCAGGTTGCAAATACTTTTGATGAATTTTTTATCCGTTGAGGAACAGTTGAATGCCATTCCTGCTACTGTGCTGGGTTCTCGCGAATCTCTCTCGCCTGGCATGTTTCTGATCCCATTCTCTGAGATTGAAATATATAATATTATTATGAAGCTAAAAAACAAAAAGTCTTGTGGGGCGGATGGAATTTCACCTTTTTTGGTGAAGAGAGTTGCTCATCTGATCGTTATGCGGCTTACGTTTCTGGTGAATCGGTCACTTCAGCATGGTGTGTTTCCAAAATTATATTAAAAATGCTGTGGCATTGCCTTGTACCTTACTTCCTTTAAATTGCACGGAGGCGTGTGCGCATACGTCCGTAGCAATCTACCCGGCACCAGACTCCCCAATTTAGAAGCTGAAAGAAAAGACATACTATGGATAAAACTCTCTCTCAGAGCTGCAACTAAATTCATCTGTTGCATTTACCGGTCACCTTCTGACAACAACTTTGTCCAGCTCTTCGACTACCTCTCTGAAAAAACCGACCATCTGATTTCTGAATATCCTTCCTCCGAAGTCACTATTCTTGGTGACTTCAATGTCCATAATAAGGAATGGCTAGGATCTTCAAAAACCGATTCACAAGGGAGAGCAGCGGAGGCCATTGCAGTCAGCAATTCTTTAGCCAATATGGTTCAGCAACCTACTTACTTTCCTGGCATCCCAACACACAGCTCAAATCCCTTGGATCTCCTTCTTACTACAAAACCTAAATGTTATAAGATATAAGTCACCGCTCCTCTTGGTCGCCCAGACCACGGCATGATCACTGCTTCCTGCGCAATGCAACCCGAGGTCACACAGTCATCACACCCACGTATCGTTTCGCACTACAACTCCACGAACTGGGACGAAATGCGGGATTACTTTTCCTCATTTCCATGGGCGTCTGACTGCTTCTCTCATCCTGACCTCTATGATATCTCACAAAACGTCACCGAAATTATCCAAGCTGGCATGGAATTATTTATTCCACGTACACAGAAAACCTCTACAGCCACTCAAAAGCCCTGGTTCTCTAAATCATGTGACAAGGCCAGACTTGAAAAGGTCAAAGCTCACAAAACGCTTCTACACAATCCCAGTCAAGAAAACCGTCAAGCATTTAACGACGCAAGAAACCGCTATGTCCGCATTCTTTCTGAGGAAAAAACTCGTTTAATAATCACATCAAACACAAAGTCCTCTCAAGCTCCAAGGGCAGCAACCCCTTCTGGACTCTTGCTAAATCTATTGGGAATAATTTCTGCAAGAGCACGTTCCTACCTCTTGTTTCGGGGGATGAAATTGTTTCTACTGCCCTGGGCAAGGCTGAACTTTTTGCCTCGTTGTTCGCTCACAATTCTACTCTCAACCCACCTTCAAATGTTCAACCACCAACAGTCCCCAATGTCGCGCATAAAATGACGGATATCATTTTCAAAACTAAAAAGGTACGAAAGATGCTCTCTTCTCTTAATACCAGGAAAGCCTCTGGCCTTGACGATATCCCAGGAATTGTTCTCAAAAAATGCGCACCAGAACTTGCTCCTGTCCTGACTCGTCTGTTTCAGACATCTTACAATAGAGGCATATTCCTTAGTAACTGGAAAACTGCTCGACTACAACCCGTCCCCAATAAAGGATACAAAGCGCTTCCCAGCAACTACAGGCCTATTTCTCCCTTTTCAGTCGTCTCTAAAGTGATGGAAAAGTATATAAACACCGAATTACTAAAATTTCTTGAAAAATACAGTCTAATCCACGAGAGGCAGTATGGATTCCGTCAGCGCAGATCAACTGCCGACCTCCTTTCTTTTGTCACCCATTCTTGGAACAAGTCTATGGAACTACACGGTGAATCACAGATTGTCGCTCTAGACATATCCAAAGCATTCGACCAGGTCTGGCACGCAGCGCTGCTTAATAAACTTCCGGCCTATGGCCTACCACCAAAACTCTGTACCTGGACAGCAAATTTCCTCTCCAACCGGAGCATTTCTGTTGTCGTGGATGGCCATTCCTCTAAACTATATCCAATTAATGCAGGATTTCCTCAAGGTTCAGCTTTAGCCCCTACTTTCTTTCTTCTCCACATCAATGACCTCCTCACAGTTACGCGGACCGCAGCACCCTCCACTCGAATATTCAAATATACAATATTCTAAGCCTGTCTCTTTAGCCCAATTAGATGAGGATCGCAGACTCATGGAGGGTTCTGTCTCCGTGGATCTCCAAAAAATATTAGACCGGGGAAGTAGAAATCTTGTACAATTCAACCCCACACAAATCTCAGTCTTGCTTTCTTTCTCATAAGAGATACACCAGCCCTAGACCCATCACAATGAACAACCAAGTTATTCAAAGTAATGAGTCCTTTTCACTTGTTGGCATTTCTTTGGATCGAAATCTCAATTGGCACCAACATGTCACATCAATTGCAGAAGCGGCTGCTAATAAATTAGGTTTTCTCTTCCGGGCTCGCAAATACTTTTAACCAGTTAATCTCTATACCTTATATACATCACAAATAAGACAAAACCTCGAATACTGCTCCCACATCTGGGGTGTCGCTGCCGCTTCTACACTCACTATCCTAGACTCCATTCAGAAGGGAGCTATGCGTCTCATCCCACCGACGTGTCGTTCGTGACCTCTCTCTCTTTTACAGATATCTGCGCGGGCACTGCTCAGAGGAGCTTTCTTCCGTAGTTCCTCCACCTGTTGCCCCCAACAGATCTACCAGGGGAACAGAGCAAATGCACCCTTTTACTGTCCAGGTCACCAGACATAGAACATCTTGTTATGCCCGCTTTTTTGTCCCGAGGACTCCCAAGTTGTGGAATTCCTTGCCGGCACATGTTTTTCCCTCTCCTCCAAACCTCCAAACCTTCAAGTCCAGAATTAACAAGTTGCCTCTTTCCTCCTTGTCGACACCCACGGTATGATAGTATTTAGGCTGTATCTATATCGAAAAATAAAATTTAATTGTGAGTCTACGCCGTTTTAGTGAATTTTCTCACAAAAATTCACTAATGAGGAGATCGCGACTTTCGAATTTTGAAAAACCTTCTTCAAGTCAGCGCAAACTAGGACCCTGGAACCCATATCCGAGGTCAGTTTCAGACTTATATATATATATATATATATATATATATATATATATATATATATATATATATATATATATATATATATATATATATATATATATATATATATATATATATACGTGCGCGCGCGTGTGTGTGTGTGTCACACCCATTACTCAAAAGTAATGAGCCGATTTTAGTAAAATTTGCTGAGAACCTTTCTTTTCTTTCGCAAGTCGCTTGGATAAGTTCGTTAGGCAGAAAACTCGGACTAGTTTTTCCCGGAAAATTCTGTTTTCTTTCGGAGAATTTTTATATCTCCGGAAATAACAAAGCTATGGTAGCCAAATTTGGTGAGCGGGTTTATATCATAAATTTTGATTTCTACGCCAAAAGAAACAGAAGTTATAGGCATTATAGTCTTTCTTCTTAAAATGTCAAAGTCGCGATTCGAAAAGTCAAAATTGACATGTTTCATATAAAGAACCGGAAACTAATACGTTTTATGTACAAGAAATGTTGTAAGAAGTGTGTCCTATAAAGCCTAAGTTTCAGCTTCAGCCGTCATTGTCCTCCATTTTACTTAAATATTTGCAGAAAATGAATTTCAAATAGACCCTAGACAAATTTAATGGAGTAATTGAATGTTACGTTAGAATTTAAGCGAATTTTCACTAAACATAATATTCTATCTTTGTGATTTTTCTTTTGTTTCCATAGTCATTTTAGTATTGGGGTTTTAAAGTGAATTTTCTTAAAAAAATCACTAATATAAGGAGATCGCGACTTTTGCATTTGGAAAAAATGTATTCAGATGAGCGCGAACTAGGCCCCTAGAACACATTTCCATATATATATATATATATATATATATATATATATATATATATATATATATATATATATATATATATATATATATATATATATATATATATAGTTACGTGAAAAATAATTGTTTAGCAAACTTTCGTAAAAAACATCTTTCGTGTAACGTTACTTCAACCAATTTTTGTAAAGCAAATGGCAATTTTCGTTAAAGAAATTGTTTGCAAATCTTCATGCAAATTTTTTTTTGAATTTTTGTCAAAAATCTTTTTGTGGATAATTATATTTTAGCAGGTCTGTAAATAGCTTGAAGAGGTTTGTTGTCCGCGAAAATCGGACCAGTTTTTTCTGTACATTTTAAGTTTATTTTCGGAAAATTATTGCACTTTTTCAAACAATCAAGTTATTTTGATGAAATAAGGTACACTGTTTCTACTATATGTAGGTTATACCAAATTTCATGCCTTTTATTTACAAAAGACATATTTGCCATTAAAAATATTTTTATGAAATTCACTACCATAACGCACTTGCTGCGTCCAGACTTTTTTCCATATTTATGCCGGGAGATTTTGGCGCTTACCTTATATATTGCCAAAATTGACATTTAGAGTAATGTTATTTTTATATTTATTGGATGAAGTAAATACGATAGGAAATCTAGATTTGGGCAAGCTTATTGGAAAATCTAAATACGGATTAAAGACTGTTAATCTGAAATACTCTTCTTCCAAGTTTGCAGGAATATCCGCTCGTTGAGATTGCCGTCCAGTGAGCCTTAGCATCTCAATTTCATTTCTCTGATAAAGCTAACTTTGTTAGCGAAACAATAGTCAGGTCTGAAAACTGTATTGCGATAAATTAAGCTCTCCAAATTGACTTTTTTAATTTTTTTAATTTAATATTATTGGCTGCGGCATCTCAGGCCATTAGCACATTCTTTCCCATCATTTAATATTTTGTACAAATTTTCCAGACAAAGTCAACTTGGGTAGCCCGGGAATCGAACCCGGGACCTCTCGCTTTGCAGGCTGGTACCTAGCCACCTGCGCCACGAGGGCGTCCAAATTGACTTATAAATTTACTACGATTGGTTGTAAGATTATTTTTAAAGTCGTTGAAATTTCGTTCAAGCGAAAAAAAAAATCAATCAAAGCCAGCTAAACCATGAAAATCTTGCGTAAACATATGCATTAAAAAGTCGCTTATCGAGCCTACGTAATGTGAAACTGGAGCGTGACTTCTTGAATATTATAACATTCTTTGGTTGGTGAAGAACATGCGAAGAACTATTAGCCATGATACCTGAAACCCCATACATGCGACCTTGACTATGTCAGCCACCTCGCAGATGCTACTCTCTGATTACTACGTCCTTGCGGCGTTTTTGAGTCAAACACCAGTTAATTGGAGTAGGTGTTGCTTTTGTTGTGATGCCTTTTATGTTTTATCTTCTAAATAATTACTTGAATAACAGAGATGTATGATGATGGAGAGGATGGAATAAATATGTGACCATTTTAAGTATTCGAATAACTTGACCTCTACAGTTATCGGTGTTTGGTACAACATAACGGGTTTCCATAGCTAACATACAGTGTGGAACAGCCAAATGGAATAAATTCGATAACGGATAAATGAGGGCGTGTTGGGAAAAACGCTTGGACACGTCGATTTGTATTTTTAACTGCGCATCTTTTTCAAGAAAAAAAAATTATTTAGGGTGCGTCATGTGACAGTGGCCAATACCAACTTTCTTATTTTAAATACAAGCCCCTGTATATTATTAATTTTTTGGATTCTTCAGAAAATTCTAGACATAATTCATGTACAATGTCCTATACCTATCTTCAACTGTTTCGGAAATATTAAGTATTTTCAGATTTATTACAAAAATTAACATTAAAAATAGAAAATTATTTTATTTCACAAATTCTAATAAGAAATACTGATTATTTCTTAATAATTTAAAAAAACAAAAAAAAAAATTAATGTCAATGTAGTAAATGTTCAAAATGCTCGCCACGAACATCTTGGCAACATGCTAATCTGGTATAGAAATGTCTTCTAACATTACTCAACATCTCAGGCGTGACTGATCTAATCGCAAGCGTGATTCGTCTTTTTAAGTCATCTAAGTTGAGGGGCTTAGTTTTGTATACAATACTTTTGACATATCCCCACAAAAAGTAGTCTAATAGCGACAGATCAGGAGATCGTGCTGGCCATTCTATCGATCCGCGCCTCCCTATCCACCGATTTGGAAAAATTTGGTTCAGGTACTGCCGGACATTGATTTGGTAATGGGGCGGTGCTCCATCTTGCTGAAACCATATTTTATTGGCAGGAACTTGTGGGTTTGCTGGATCTGGATATAAGTTTGTCAAAGTTGGCACGACATTATTTTGGAGCAGTTCTAAATATTTATCCCCATTCAAGTTGCCATCAATGAAAAAGGGACCTACGATATGATTTCCAACAATTCCTGCCCAAACATTAACTTTTTCAGGATATTGCGTATGTTCCTCTCTCATCCAATGAGGATTCTCGTTAGACCAATAGCGGCAATTTTGACGATTAACATGACCGTGAAGTGTAAATGTGCTCTCATCAGAAAACAAAACATCTTCTAATTGGATCACATTGTTATCTAACATTGCCATCATTTGTTCACAAAAATACGTTCTCCTATCGAAATCGTCCTCCATGAGCTCCTGAGTTGGTATCATTTTATAGGGATGCATTTTACTTTCCTTTAATGTTCGAAAAATTGCTGTGTGGCTAACGTTGAATAGTTGGGCTGCTTGTCGACCAGAAGTATGTGGGTTTTCTTGAAACTCAAGCGTAATATCCAATTTCGTATCATCACTTACTGCATTGGCAGCTACTTTTTTTATCTGTCTCACATGACCAAGCTCGCGAAACTGCTTTTCTATTTTGCTAATTGTTCCTTGGGATACAGGCGGCAAATTTGGAAATTTTTCGTGAAATAAGCGAGACACTTCCATCTGTGTCCGTGTGTTATCTCCATAACCAATCATTTGTAGAATGGTTATTTTGTGCATTTCTGTTAAATGAACCATTTTTCTGATATTATTACGTACAGTTAACGAAATTCAAACGACAATAGCACTGACACTAATCACTACTGTCATGCAGGCAGACAACAAGTTGCTAAGGCTACGAGTTTTATACGAACAGAAAGAAAACTGTTTTTGTTTTTGTTTCATTTCATATCAGTAAAAAGAAACGCAGGAATGGTTTTTGTTTACTTTCTCATTATCAAGAGCTGAATGGGAAATAAGTATTGAATGCAATGTAGCGAATTTGTGAAATAAAATAATTTTCTATTTTTAATGTTAATTTTTGTAATAAATCTGAAAATACTTAATATTTCCGAAACAGTTGAAGATAGGTATAGAACATTGTACATGAATTATGTCTAGAATTTTCTGAAGAATCCAAAAAATTAATAATATACAGGGGCTTGTATTTAAAATAAGAAAGTTGGTATTGGCCACTGTCACATGACGCACCCTATATAATTTTTTTTCTTGAAAAAGATGCGCAGTTAAAAATACAAATCGACGTGTCCAAGCGTTTTTCCCAACACGCCCTCATTTATCCGTTATCGAATTTATTCCATTTGGCTGTTCCACACTGTATAAATAAACTTAATTGTCATACTATTATGGTCATCACGTTCTCTCAGGGTTAATATACGTTTAGCAACCTGAATAGAGCTCTGTGCTTTATGACATTGCATGGACGTTTTTAGGCTTTAAGGCTCTTTAGGCTAAAAGTTCATCGGCGCTTCTAAAAGTACGCCTGTGTGTACCGAGAAAAAATTTTGTCAAATGAGACGTTTTTAATTAATGTTTGAACTCGTGTCATTTTAAAGTACGGGATTTTCAATATTTATAAAATTAGTGACAAAAAAATTTCGAGACGCAGCAAGTGAGTTATAGTAGCGAGTTTTCATAAGAATTGTACACTATATTATTATATAGCATGATAGTAAAGTTAATACTTTAAACTAACACAAACCTTGAAGATCGATATTAGAGGTCCTAGTACATGCACATTTGAAGAATTCTTTCGAAAATGTTACCATCGATATCTCTATATTATCGTATAAATCTTGCGTTCTAACTCCTTTTGAGAAAAATGCCCAAAACTCAATTTTCTATAAACTAAAGAACTAAATTTTGCTATATCTGTAGATAGTGCAAGTCTCTTTGAAAGAAATATTTATTACAAATTTCATTAAAGTACAGAAGATTTCCAGAAGGTAACTTGATTTATATTTAGAAAAGTAAAGTATCTGCCAAATTATAAACGTAGAAATTATTTTTTCCTTATTAATCGCCAGTATGATTTCGTTTTAGTCAACCTAATCAAACCGGTTTTTTCAATATCAACAATAACAAAATTATAATTTCAGACTCAAAGGTGACAAACTTATTTAGGCGTTTTAAACAAAACTGAGATCTTGTTCAAACCGTATGAAATCTGTGCACTATTGTTTCTCCAAATGTCAAAATAAAACATACATTCATCGGGCTGGATTCGATCGCGTAACCTTCTGCTAGGGAGGCAAGCGCGAAACCCTCTGCGCCGTCTAGGTACAGGTCAACTAACGTTTTATCTGGGTGATACTTTAGACCGGCTTCATGCCCGGGATATTATACTCAAAGTATACGTAACAAGTATTAATTACAGAATTAGTAGAATCACCATTGAAACACATCCCACGACTGTTTCGGTCTTATATGACGTCTCATGTTTGGGGTTTAAAGATAAAAGAAACTATTTTAGAATAATTTTTATAGAGACTTGGCTTGATGTTGTTTGAATTTGTGCTATATTATATATCTATGCTGCGCTAAAACTGTATTTGGGTCCGTTAATAAAGCTACAAATATAGTGTATTTTAATAACTGATTGAATCTCCCAGTTAAATAACAATCACTTCGCAAATTTTGAATTTCATGTCTGTCGTTTTCCATTATTGCGGCCGAGATTTAACGATTCTTGATTCGGGTAGTATGTATGCTGCCTGGTATATATTTAGTTTGGTTACCGTTGGTGTATGGTTTATACCTGTTGTATGAATTAATCTACACGTGGCAGGTAACTACCCTGCCTGTCAGGCATTGGACTTTAACCACTAAGTCCGTTCAACGCATGTCTTTGGGATTTTATTTTAAATTTGGAAAAAACTCTAAATATTGTGTACCAAATTACTTAAAATTCACAACATAGGTTTATTTCCACTATTTGTAGTCACATGTAAAGTCTCATTACAATTACGCTGATACTATATATATATATATATATATATATATATATATATATATATATATATATATATATATATATATATAGATATATATATATATATATATATATATATATATATATATATATATATATATATATATAGCGTTTTCAAACATTTTCCCCCGATTTTCCGCCGGAAAAACCTGAGCATAGAGGCTGACTAACGAACTCGACCTCGGCTTCGCCCAAACAAGATTTTTGTTAAGTTTGATTGAAATCAGTTTAGTATTTTTTGAGTTATCGCTCGGATACATACATACATATATATATATATATATATATATATATATATATATATATATATATATATATATATATATATATATATATATATATATATATATATATATATATATATATATATATATATATATATATATATATATATATATATATATATATATATATATATATATATATATATATATATCTGTGTGTATGTGTTTGTCCGTCCCAAGTATGTGTTCTTCAAATAATCGGGTCAGAAATCTGTCCCACAAATTTCCCTTGCTCCTTTTTAATTGCTTTCAGGAAGCATATCTCACCTCTTCTAGCACACTTTTCATCGTCTTTCTATTGGTGTACTTTGTAAGCACACTTGGAGATTCTAAATCACCACAACACATTTGAAAACTTGACAATCGTTTCACTAACCAAGTTAGCGTTATCAGAGGATGAATAATTCTAAATATCTTTTCCACAAGTCTATTTATATTCTTCTGCAGGTAGTCGGTCGCTAACAATTTAGGGTGGTTCAACTACACAAAATTTAACATATCTCGTTTGGCAGAAATATCCAAATTCTTTTATTATCTATCGGACGTGCTTCTGCCGGTATTTTTTGTAAAATAATCTATCAGGAGACTACCCATAGGCTGCTAAGCGAGATTTATACACTTTTTATTATATATATATATATATATATATATATATATATATATATATATATATATATATATATATATATATATATATATATATATATATATATATATATATATAGGAATATTGCACTACACTGTAATCACTTTTAAATATACACTTTGTTTGTTTGCTGTACGTTTGTGATTTCTTATTGGTTTGCGCGGACTGCAGTTTCGAACCGTCCCGGTTCATCATCATCACGCTACTGACTGTTATCGCTCCTGTCTGGTCTACGTATAAGATTGTACGTGGCGCATGGGCCGTGAGCTTCTATTGGTCGGTTTCCTGTTGTCTGATTGGTTGTGCCTTCGGGGTCTGTCGTGTTTTCGGTCTCCTGTCTTGATCACTGTGGTTTGATAATTTGTCTATGTGTATGGCCTTTATTAAGTTTTGTTTAAATGTTTGTACTTGGATTTGTTCTGGCATTAATTGTTTCCTATTGTTTGTTTGTTGAATGTAGTATTGTTCCCATATTTCCATTTTTTTTGTGGTCTTTAACATGTTTCATTAGTTGTAATTGGGTGATGTCTGGTTTTTGGTGTTTTGTGTTGTGAATGTTTGTATCTACGTTTGATTTGTAGCTAGGTATGTGGATTTTATCTAATGCTGTTATATGTTCCTTGAATCTTGTTTCTATTGATTCTTTTGTCATTCCTATATATTTTTTATTGCATGTGTTACATTCTATTTGATATATTCCGTTTAATTCATGTGGGTTGTTTTCTTGTTTTTTATTTATTTTGTTTATTATTTTGTTATTGGTTTTGTAGCTCATTTTTAAGTCATATTGTCTGAGTATTTGTGTTATTTTTTTGATGTGGTGGTTATAAGTTAATGTTGTGTATTTTGTGTTTGTTTCTGATGTTTTGTTTTCGGTTTTGTTGATTTGTTTGTTTTTGATTTGTTTTACTAGCTTTTCTATTGTTTTCTTGTTGTATCCATTTCTTTCTGCTATTTGTATTATGATGTTGTACTCCTTTTCTCGTTTGTCGTTATGAAGTGGTACATTTAGCATTCTGTTTATTAAGTATCTGTATGTGGCCATTTTGTATGTATGTGGGTGTAGTGAGTGTTTAGGTATAGTGATGTCACAAACAGACATCACTATACCTAAACTAATGAAACATGTTAAAGACCACAAAAAAAAATGGAAATATGGGAACAATACTACATTCAACAAACAAACAATAGGAAACAATTAATGCCAGAACAAATCCAAGTACAAACATTTAAACAAAACTTAATAAAGGCCATACAAATAGACAAATTATCAAACCACAGTGATCAAGACAGGAGACCGATACACACGACACACCCCGAAGGCACAACCAATTAGAGAACAGGAAACCGACCAATAGAAGCTCAGGGCGCCTGCGCCACGTACAATCTCAGACGTAGACCAGACAGGAGCGATAACAGTCAGTAGCGTGCTGATGATGAACCGGGACGTTTCGAAACTGCAGTCCGCGCAAACCAATAAGAAATCACAAACGTACAGCAAACAAATAAAGTATATATTATTATTATTATTATTATTATTATTATTATTACCTTTATTGCTTAAAATTATACAACATGTTTATTCAATAAGTCTAAGACTTGTGGTGAATATTAACATAATTTTATACATAGTTGCATCCAAAACTGCTTGACAACACTCCAAATTCAACAACCTTAAAATTTTGACATTCCAAAAAATTTATTTTCTCTTCCATTTCGTTCTTCTAATGTTTCACCTGATACCTCCATTTACAATTAATACTAATCACTCCATAATACTTTTCCAACTGCAAACCTTTCTCAACTACCCATATTTTTGCCGAAATTGTAAATTTTGTATGAGACCAAAATATATATATATATATATATATATATATATATATATATATATATATATATATATAAACATATAACAATTTTAACGGACCTTGCTTTTGGGTTCTAGGGACCCAAATTAGCGCTCACCTAAAGAAATTTTTTCAAAAGCTCTTGATCGTGACTTCTCTATTTGCAAATTTTTGTTAATGAAAATTCGCTAACAATAGATTAAAATGCACATACAGGTGTCAATTAGGTAGGGTGAAAAACTCCAGATGCGATTAATTCACTAACGGTGTCACCGACAAAATAAGCCACATTTTTAGAACCCATAATATCAAAACCATATTTACAACAAAACAAAAACTGTCTAATCTAATAAAAACTTCTAAGGATACGATTTCAAACGAATCCTACGGCGTTAACGAAATTCTTTGTTCCAAATGTTCCAGAAATTATATAGGACAAACGAATGGACGTATCTTCAATAGAATATAATATGAACACACCCTCGCATTTAGAAAATTCGACCCCTCATTCGCACTGGCCATGCATTATTTTGACGCCGGACACAAAACAGACTTTGACAATGTCAAAACAATAACCGCGTCTTACAACTTCAAAACCGGAATAATGCGCGAAGCGATCGAGATTGAAAAACGTCCCTGTTTAAACAAGATAGATATCTTCGACTTCCGATTACTTGTCAACCTATTATGTCCTCATTAAAAACACACAAAATGACAATTAATTCAATAGAGAATTTTACTTCCCCATTACCTATCTCAACAAATACTTCTAATCCGCTTAATGCTATAAGTACCGTTACGAAGGCACTTAATAGACATTGACTCGACCAATTACACTGATAACGAGGCAGGTACACAAAACGTTATTAATAATACAAGACTTAAGACGAACTGTCAGATCTCTTTTAGGTTTAGGGTTGAACACACTGAGACCTTAGAGACGATTTCCAGCGAGATTTGGGCACTAGGTAGATTGAGGTGCCGTAATCGAGCTACCACAACCCATACTTATCCAGCGCTTTCAGGAGTAGGCAGATTGAGGCCCTGGAGTTCATTTCCTTAACCTCTTGACAATGGTTATATTTGTGATTACCAAATTTTTTATTATTTTTTATTTCAACAACACACCACGAGCGCTTACAGCCTAAATACTATCGTACCGTGGGTGTCGACAAGGAGGAAAGAGGCAACTTGTTAATTCTGCACTTGAAGGTTTGGAGGTTCGGGGGAGAAGGAAAAACATGTGCCGGCAAGGAATTCCACAACTTGGAAGTCCTCGGGACAAAAGAGCGGGCATAACAAGATGTTCTATGTTTGGTGACCTAGACAATAAAAGGGTGCATTCGCTCTGTTCCCCTGGTAGATCTGTTCGAGGCAGCATGTGGAGGAAGTATGGAAGAAAGATCCTCTGAGCAGTGCCCGTGCAGATATCTATAAGATAGAGAGAGGTCACCAACGGCACGTCGGTGGGCAAGGGATGGCAGCTTTTGGGTGAAGGTGGGGTCACCGATGAGACGTATAGCTCTCTTCTGAATTGAGTCCAGGATAGCGAGTGTAAAAGCGGCAGCAGCACCCCAGATGTGGGAGCAGTATTCGAGGTTTGGTCTTATTTGTAAAGTATATAAGGTATAGAGATTAGCTGGTGAAAAGTATTTGCGAGCCCGGAAGAGGAAACCTAATTTTTTAGCAGCCGCTTCTGCAATTGATGTGACATGTTGGTGCCAATTAAGATTTCGATTTACAGAAATGCCAACAAGTGAAAAGGACTCATTACTTTGAATAACTTGGTTGTTCATTGTGATGGGTCTGGGGCTGGTGTATCTCTTATGAGAAAGAAAGCAAGACTGTGATTTGGTGGGGTTGAATTGTACAAAATTTCTACTTCCTCAGTATAATATTTTTTGGAGATCCACGGAGACAGAACCCTCCATGAGACTGCGATCCTCACCTAATTGGGTTAAAGAGACAGGCTTAGAATATTGTATATTTGAGTGGAGGGTGCTTTCGTCCGCGTAACTGTGAACTGGGTTGGATGTGCTAGAGAGGAGGTCATTGATGTGGAGAAGAAACAAAGTAGGGGCTAAAGCTGAAACTTGAGGAACTCCTGCATTAATTGGATACAGTTTAGAGGAATGGCCATCCATGACAACAGAAATGCTCCGGTTGGAGATGAAATTTGCTGTCCAGGTACAGAGTTGTGGTAGGCCATAGGCCGGAAGTTTATTAAGCAGCGCTGCGTGCCAGACCTGGTCGAATGCTTTGGATATGTCTAGAGCGACAATCTGGGATGCACCGTGTAGTTCCATAGACTTGTTCCAAGAATGGGTGACAAAAGAAAGGAGGTCGGCAGTTGATCTGAGCTGACGGAATTCATACTGCCTATCGTGGATTAGACTGTGTTTTTCAAGAAATTTTAGTAATTCGGTGTTTATATACTTTTCAATCACTTTAGAGACGACTGAAAGGAGAGAAATAGGCCTGTAGTTGCTAGGAAGCGCTTTGGATCCTTTCTTGGGGACGGGTTGTACTCGAGCAGTTTTCAAGTTACATAGTTCTGGTGCGCATTTCTTGTGAACAATTGCTGGGACCTCGTCAAGG
The DNA here is from genome assembly GCA_964006375.1 of Tillus elongatus. Lineage (NCBI taxonomy): Eukaryota > Metazoa > Arthropoda > Insecta > Coleoptera > Cleridae > Tillus > Tillus elongatus. The sequence continues at coordinate 145,235,651 of OZ023264.1, read as the reverse complement.
CCAGAGGCTTTCCTGGTATTAAGAGAAGAGAGCATCTTTCGTACCTTTTTAGTTTTGAAAATGATATTCGCCATTTTACGCGCGACATTGGGGACTGTTGGTGGTTGAACATTTGGAGGTGGGTTGAGAGTAGAATTGCCGGCGAACAACGAGGCAAAAACTTCAGCCTTGCCCAGGGCGGTAGAAACAGTTTCATCCCCTGAGACAAGAGGTGGGAACGTGCTCTTGCAGAAATTATTCCCAATAGATTTAGCAAGAGTCCAGAAGGGTTTGCTGCCGCTGAAGCTTAAGAGGACTTTGTTTTTGATGTGGTTATTAAACGAGTTTTTTGCCCCAGAAAGAATGCGGATACAGCGGTTTCTTGCGTCGTTAAATGCTTGAAGGTTTTCTTGACTGGGATTGTGTAGAAGCGTTTTGTGAGCTTTGACCTTTTCAAGTCTGGCCTTGTCACAGGATTTTGAGCTGCTGCAGAGGTTTTCTGTGTACGTGGAATAAATAATTCCATGCCAGCTTGGATAATTTCGGTGACCTTTTGTGATATATCAGAGGGGTCAGGAAGAGAGAAGCAGACAGACGATCATGGAAATGAGGAAAAACAATCTCGCATTTCGTCTCAGTTCGCGGAGTTGTAGTGCCAAACGATACGTGGGTGTGATGACTGTGTGACCTCGGGTTGCATTGCACAGGAAGCAGTGACCATGCCGTGGTCTGAGCGACCAAGGGGGGCGGTGACTGATATCTTATAGCAGTCAGGATTTGTAGTAAGAAGAAGATCCAAGGGATTTGAGCTGTGTGTTGGGATGCGAGGAAAGAAAGTAGGTTGCTGAACCATATTGGCTAAAGAATTTCTGACTGCAAAGGCCTCCGCTGCTCTTCCTTGTGGATCGGTTTTTGAAGATCTAGCCATTCCCTATTATGGACATTGAAGTCACCAAGAGGAAGGATATTCAGAAATCAAATGGTCGTTTTTTCAGAAAGGTAGTCAAAGAGCTGGACAAAATTGTTGTCAGAAGGTGACCGGTAAATTAGTTTGTAGATGAATTTAGTTGCAGCCCTGAGAGCGAGTTTTATCCATAGTATGTTTTTTCTTCCAGCTTCGAAATTGGGGAGTCTGGAAGTAAGGAGCTCATACCCCGGGAAATTAAGGTGATTAGTGGCTGTTTTGGCACTGATTTGAGTTTCGGTGAGGAAGAGGAGTTGGGGCCTGTTAGCCTGGAGGAAATGGTGGACGGAGTTCAGGTTAGAATTTAGGCCACATATATTCGAGAAGAATATGTTAAATCTTGATGCTGGCGCCCCCTGTACACCCCTCTCCCGGAGATCCGAATGGAGGGGTATTTTACCTCCGGAATCTTTTATACAAGGAGGAGCCATCATCATTTTTGCTTCTAAGGGAAACCGACTCATACACCAGAACCGTAAACGTCCGTTGGGACTTCACCGGACCCTTGATGCAAGGGGTGGTACCTCCTCGGGCGTGAAAAAATCCTTTACTATCACGTAAAGGAAAAGTCCACTACCACCTACCTTGATTGTGTTTCCATCTTGGACTTGCCATTCGTATGCTAGCGTATGGTGAATAATGAATACAAATCTAAAGTAGACATGACCTCAAGAAAATAATATTGAAAACTTACCGCAAAATCGCAACCGTTGTTTTCTTTCAAGCAAAGCTTGACTTCGCACTGGTAGTAAACGGACTCCGTATACGGAAACTTGTGTGCTTGAAATTCGACTGAAGCTCTCGTTTTGTCTTCGCTGTATTCGAATGTTCCCATAATTTCGGGATCCAGAGGACATCCCGCTTCGTTGATGAGTTTCTGTTCTCCCCAACCGAGGCCGTCTCTGACTAGACAGTCTGTCACTGTGATACCGTAGACATCTTGCTTATCTAAAGTGACGACCAATGTTAGGGGATCGCCGATTTTGACGTTTTCAGCGACTTCTCTTTGGCCCGGGTCACCAGAGAAAATCTTCATACTACACCCTGGCATAGGTGCAAGTGCTGTCACTGGATGAGCAGCCATTAAACTTAAAATAAAGAAAAAGAGTTGCATCAGCAAAACTACCGTAATGTGTTTAAAAATACCGTTATTCTGAAGTGGGTTTTTACCAAAGTGTACTTATTAGGATAGTCTATAAAACATACTTACTCTACTTTTAGGGAGTCGTTCATTACTGTGTTATTTCGCGTATTATATCTACAGCGAATATGAAAACCTCTTCCTTGATTCGTTACTAGTTTTAGATGAGGCTGGACAACGATGGTATTGAAGTATTCGATGCCACCATCATCCTGGAACAAAACATAATTGTGATAAACAATATTTAAATGTAGGTAATAGCCTATTTGAAAAAAGTTATCACCCAGCAATTATATAAGTGCGTTATGGTAGTGAATTTCTCTAAAAATGAGGTCAACAAAAAAAATTCGGCACGCAGCAAGTGCGTTATGGTAGTGAATTTTTATTAAATGCTTCAAATTTAAAGAACTCAATTTTCTATAAACCTAGAAAGTTGAATTTTGGTACGTAGTAAGGCCTTCCTAAAGCAACGTATCCACCAAATTTCATTAAAATAACTTTGTAATTTTCGGAGAAAAAATTTTTTTCAAAAGAAAACTCAAAGTTTGAATAACTCATTTTTTATAAACTTAGAAAGTTGAATTTTGGTGCGTAATAAGGTCTTTGGCAAGGCAATATATCCATAAATTTCATTAAAATAACTTTGTAATTTTCGGAGAAAATTTTTTTTTGAAAGAAAACTCAAAATTTTCCCGGAAAACCTTGTCGGATTTTCCTGGCTAACGAACTCATCGAAGCCACTAATCAAAGAAAGGTCTCTCTATTAGTGAATTTTTTAAAATAAAAATTCACTAAAAAGCCTAGACGCAGCAAGTGCGTTATGGTAGTGAATTTTCGTAAAAATGTTTTTAATAGCTAATATGTCTTTTTTTATGAAAGCAGGCATCAAACTTGGTTACCAGTATAACCTATATAGTAAAAATAATGTGATATAATTTATCAAAATAACTTTATTGTTTAAAAATGTACGAAAATTTTCCGACAATAAACTTAAAATGTTCCCGAAAAAACTGGTTTCCTAGCGAACACTCGCGAAAACTTAAAGACTATTAAACCATCAAATCTATAACTAAAACTACTGACAAAGCATTGTACGAATGGTCTATAAAACTAATTTTCTGCAAATATTTTAGCAAAATGAAGGACATTGACGGTTCAAGCTGCAACTTAAAGTTTTGTAAAACACACTTCTTGTCACATTTTTCCTACATAACCCATATTCGTTTCAGGTTTCTTGCCTAAAAGTTACCAATTTTGACGTTTCAAATCGCGACTTTGACGTTTTAAGAAGAAGAACGAATAAATTTTCAAAGTAATTTTTCTGCTACTTCTTGACCTTTTTACGCCAAAGAACTGAATCTTTGGCTGTAACATACAAGAGATTTTGTTATCGACACAAAATATTTTGGCGTTGTGCGTTTCTTTGGTCACCAGTGGCACCAATTTTTTTTAAATGCCTTTTTTTTCTGTCAACCTAGAGATCTAAGTTTTGGTACGTAGTATACATTTTATAATATAGGCCTAAGCACCAAATTTGGTTGCCACAGCTTTGTTATTTCTAGACATAAGACATTTTTCCGAAAGAAAACACACAATTTTTCTGGACACGATTGTCCTGGATAACGAACTTGTCCAAGCCACTTACAAAAGGAACGCACTCAGCAAATTTAATTAAAATCGGCCAATAATTTTTAAGTTATCGGTGTGATACATATATATATATATATATATATATATATATATATATATATATATATATATATATATATATATATATATATATATATATATATATATATATCTCCCAACTCAATCCTGACCTCAAAAAAGAACTAATCCCCCGCGAAAAATCATCTCGCATCCCTAGAAAATATGGTCTCCCGAAAATCCATAAGCCTGATATTCCCCTTCGCCCCATCGTAAGTGCCCACCGTTCACCCACACAAAAACTTGCAAAACATCTAGCCAAAACTCTCCAACCATTAGTAGAAAACGCTACATCCTATGTCAAAAACTCCACCCATTTCATCGACCTTCTTCAAAACAACACCATTTCTCAAAACGACATCCTAGTTAGCTTTGATATAGTTTCCTTATTCACCAATATACCTCTATCTGAAACCCTTGACATTCTCAAAAATAAACACAAAATTTCCCACGATACCTTAGCTCTTGTAGAACACTGCACATCTAACACTTATTTCCTTTTTCAAAACAAATTTTACAAACAAGTTCGATGTGCTCCAATGGGTTCACCCCTCTCTCCTGCATTGGCCAACATTTTCATGGAAAACTTCGAGACACAAGCGCTCAATTCATCCCAACTTAAACCAACGTGTTGGTTAAGATACGTTGATGACATTTTCGCTGTCTGGCCACACGGCAAAGAATCTCTAGACGAATTTCTTTCTTACCTAAATAACATCAACCCCCAAATCCAGTTCACCATGAAAATGGAAAATAATTTTTCTTTGCCTTTCTTAGATGTACGCATCACTAAAAACCCAGTCAGATGATTTTCTCACACTGTCTACCGAAAACCAACCCACACTAATCGGTATCTTAACGCCCAATCTCACCATCACCCATCGCAACTAAATTCCGTGGTTCGAACATTAGTAACACGATCCCTTAGACTAACGGACAACAACAACAAACAGACAGAATTATACTTTTTAAGACATACATTGCTAGAAAACGGATACGACAACAATCACATACTACGAAACATTAGAAAAGCACAACAACAAGCCACTACACCACAACAAGAACAAACAACGTCCACACAACAACACACAGCGTTTTTACCATACATTAAAGGTGTCACCGACAAAATCCGCCGAATTTTCCGAACCCATAATATCAAAACCGTATTCACAACAGACCAAAAACTGTCAAATCTTATAAAAACTCCCAAGGATACGATTCCAAACGAATCCCACGGAGTTTACGAAATTCCTTGTTCCGACTGTTCCCGAACTTACGTAGGACAAACAAACAGACGCATCCACAATAGAATATACGAACACATCCTCGCAGTTAGAAAATCCGACCCCTCATCGGCGCTGGCCATGCATCATATTCATACAGGGCCAGGGCACAAAATAGACTTCGATAATGCCAAAACAATAGCACCGGTTTACAATTTCAAAACGAGAATTATCCGCGAAGCAATCGAGATTGAAAAACGTCCCGATTGTTTAAATAAGAGAGATGATGGTCTTCGCCTTCCGACTACTTGGAAACTTATTATATCTTCTTTACAAACACACAAAAAGGAAATAAATTCCACAGACAATTTTATTGCATCATTATCTGCCGTAACAAATGCCGGTGACCCTCTTAATCTTCCTTTAGATACCGTGACCAAAGCCCCCCACTTAATTGACGGTGACCCCACTACTTTCACTGATGACGCAACAGGTAGACGGAACGACATATATAAGACAAGACTTGCAACGAACTGCCAGATCTCTCTGAGGCCTAGGGTTGAACACACTGAGACCTCACAGACGATCTCCGGCGAGATTTGGGGAGTAGGCAGATTGAGGCCTTAGAGTGTCCTTACATATTTCCTTTACCTACCTTTGTCCACCACTCTAAGGAGTAGGCAGATTGAGGCCTTAGAGTGTCCTTACATATTTCCTTTACCCACCTTTGTCCATCACTCTAAGGAGTAGGAAGATTGAGGCCTTAGAGTGTCCTTACATATTTCCTTTACCTCTTGAAAATGGCTCCAAAACAGGAGCCGAAACGTCGAGTTTCCATAAATTCTGGACGCGGTTTAACCCGAGAACCAAGCATGTCTCATATATATATATATATATATATATATATATATATATATATATATATATATATATATATATATATATATATATATATATATATATATGAGACATCCTTGGTGCTCTGGTTGAACCGCGCACAGAGTTTATTGCGATCGACAAAGGTAGGCTGAGTTGTTGTAGCTCTATTACGGAGTCTCAATCTGCCTACTCCCCAAATCTCGCCGGAGATCTCTTTAAGGTCTCAGTGTGTTCAACCCTAGGGCTAAGAGAGATCTGACAATTCGTTGCAAATACTGTATTGTATGTACCGTTTCGTCTGCCTGCTTCGTTATGAGTGTAATTAGTCAGGTCACGGTCAATTAAGTCAGGGGCTTTCGTCACGATACTTAAAGGATTAAGAGGATTGCAGGTATTTGTTGAGTCAGGTAATGGGACAATAATTGAGTTTATTGCCTTTTTGTGTGTTGGTAATGAAGATATAATAGGTTTCCAAGTAATCGGAAGACGAAGACCATCATCTTATTTTTTTTAAATCGCTAATGAGGCGATCTGTATATATATATATATATATATATATATATATATATATATATATATATATATATATATATATATATATATATATCCGACCAATAACTCAAAAAATAATGGACCGATATTGATCAAATTTGGTGAGTACCTTCCTTTTGCAGGCTAGCCAGGAAAATCAGACCAGCTTTTCCCGGAAAATTTTGTGTTTTCTTTCTAAAAAAATTATATATCCGTATAAATAACAAAGTAAAGGCAACCAAAATTGGTACGCGTGTGTGTGTGTGTGTGTGTGTTTTGTTTCTTTAACGTCGGCCTATTTCCGCGACTATGGCCAATCACCGACGCCAGGGAGCAGTTTCACCTCACTATCCTGGAAATTTTGCCGAACCCCTGTCTTTCTGTAAGGAGGGTAGGGATCTTTAACGTGCCCAACATCGCATGGACACGGGACCGACGGCTTTACGCCCCCTCCGAAGGGCGGAACGTGCAGACATTCAACTTGCTCAAATACAATGCCAGAACCTCGGTTGATGTTAATTTTACAGTTTGTACTGAAAAAGTGAAAGGAGTACGCCGGGATCGAACCCAGTACCCTTCGGTTCAAAGGCACACGTTCTTACCTCTGAACCACCGAGGTTCTGGTACGCGTGTGTGTATTATAAAGAGTGAATACTGTACCAAAATTTAGGTCTCTAGCTTTAAAGACAAAGAAATTATGAGCAGTTAAAGAAACAAATTTTAGAGTTTTCCTCAAAACGTCAAACTCGCAATTTGAAACGTCAAAATTGGCAATGTTTAGGCAAAGAACGTGAAACAAATACTGATTGTGAAAAGAAAATGTTGCAAGAAGAGTGTTCTGCGAACCCTTATCTTTCAGATTCAACCGTCACTGCCCTTCATTTTACTAAAATATTTACAGAAAATTCATTTCAAATAGACCCTTTCTCTGATGCTTTGGCTGTCGGTTTAGTGAAGTTGATGCTTCCGCTGTAGGTTTAGTGAAATTTATGGTTTAAAGGTCTATAATTTTTAGCTAATTTTCGTAGAACAAATTCGTTAATGCATTTTTGCATCTTTTATAGAAATATGATGCGTTTGCAAGAAAAAAATCTGGACGCAGTAAGTGCGTTTTGGTAGCGAATTTTCATTAAATCCTTTAAATTTTAATAACCCATTTGCTATTAACGTAAGCTTTGTTGGTTAGGAAACCAACATTTAAGCTTAATTTCGGAAATTTTTTGTATATTTTCAAACCATAAATAATTTTGATAAAATATAGTACATTGTTTCTACTACATAGGCTATACCGCTAATCAGATTGATGCCTGCTCGCATTTGCTATTAAAAACATTTTTATGGAAATTCACTTGCTGCATCTAGACTTTTGAAAAATGTTTATATATTTTCAAACAATAAAGTTATTTTGATGTAATATGATACATTGTTTCTACTATATAGGCAACCAAGTTTGATGCCTGCTTTCATCAAAGAAATACATTTGCTATTAAAAACAAGAAAATTCGCTACCATAACGCACTTGCTGCGTCCAGACTTTTTTAAACGTTGTTCGATCTCGGTCGCTTCGCGGATAATTCTGGTTTTAAAGTTGTTATTGTGGCTATCGTTTTGGCATTGTCGAAGTCTATTTTGTGTCCTGTATGAATATGGTGCATGGCCAGCGCCGATGAGGGGTCGGATTTTCTAACTGCGTGGGTGTGTGCATATATTGTATTGTGGATGCGTCTATTCGTTTGTCTTAGATAAGTACGGGAACAGTCGGAACAGGGAATTTCGTAAACTCCGTGGGATTCGTTTGGAATCGTATCCCTGGGTCAGATCTGACAGTTGTGTGAATATAGTTTTGATATGGGTATATATATATATATATATATATATATATATATATATATATATATATATATATATATATATGTATATATATATATATATATATATATATATATATATATATATATATATATATATATATATATATATATATATATCACACCGATAACTCAAAAAATAATGGGCCGATTTTGATCAAATTTGGTAGGTACCTAGTTTGGATAAGTTCGTTAGCCAGGAAAATTGGACTAGGTTTTCTGGGAAAGTTTTGGGTTTTCTTTCGGAAAATTTTTGTATCTCCGAAAATAACAGAGCTATGACAGTCATTTCGCTTATACGTTTCTGCTATCAACTTACCCTACGCGACGAAATTTAGATCTCTACGTTGAAAGGAGAAAAAAGTTGTAGGCATTTAAAGAAGAAAATTTGGGTGCCACTGGTAATCAAAGGAAAGCACAAGAACAAAATATTTAGTGTGGGTACCAAAACCAATTAAATATTACATACAACGGTTTCACTTCTTGGCGCAAAAAGATCAAGAAGTAACAGAAAAAATATTTTTAAAATTTTATAATTTTTCTTCTTAAGACGTCAGAGTCACGATTTGAAACGTCAAATTTTGCAATTTTCAGACAAAGAATCTGAAACAAATACGGATTGTGTATTATGTAGAAGAAATTTCATAATAAGTGTGTTTTACAAAGCCTTAAGTTTCAGCTTCAACCATCATTGTCTTTCATTTTACTAAAATATTATCGGAAAATCCATTTCAAATAGACCCTCTTTCTGATGATTTGGCAATAGTTTCAGCTGTAGAGTTTAATTGTCTATATTTTAGCAAATTTTCGTAGACATAAATTTTGAAAAGATTTCTTCAAACGAACGCGAACTAGAACCCCTAAAACCCATATACAGGGTAAGTTTCAGATTTTGTCTGTTTACATATATACAGGGTGGCGTATTTCTACGGTAAAACTCAATATTTTTGTTTATATACAAGATATGAGCAAAAATTGTATACGTTGATTACAGGGTGTCTTGAGCTGCATCTTTTATCAAATTATTTTGATAATCATAAGGTGGCCTATAAGTCGTTCGTGATACACCCATTCTTTTAGTGAATTTTTATTAAAAAAATTCACTAATAGAGAGGTATCGATGGTGAGACTTTGCAAAAATTCTTTCAAATGAGCGCGAATTAGGACCCCTAGAACCCATATCCGGGGTCAGTTTGAATTTTTATATGCTTATATATATATATATATATATATATATATATATATATATATATATATATATATATATATATATATATATATATATATATATATATATATATATATATATATATATATATATATATATATATATATATATATATATATATATATATATATATATATGTATCCGTCTGATAACTCAAAAAATAATTAACCGATTTAGATGAAACTCGGCAAGTGCCTTTCTTTTATTAATGGCTTGGATGAGTTCGTTGGCCAGGAAAATCGGACGGGGTTTTCCGGGAAAATTTTGAGTTTTCTTTCAAAAAAAATTTTTTTTTCCGAAAATTTCGATAAAATTTGGTCTACATATTGCTTTGGGAAATACCTAACTATGTGCCAAAATTCAGCTTTCTAGGGTTACAGAAAATTGAGCTATTCAAATTTGAAACATGTTTAAATCATAAGTATATGGTTGCTGTTGGTTATTTATATTTCTATTGATCGCAGCTTCAAAATCTCGTATTATTCAATGACTTTGTAGTTCTCATTCTCACTTTTATTGACTAACATTTCAATTCTTGGTGCTCAATGGTTTTATATTTTTACGTTTGACCAGCAGATGTCGCTCACTGTAAACATTGTTATTATTAATAAATGCATAAGTCAATTCGTAGCGTGTTGAATCGGTAACGTGAAAATACTAGGCGGTCCAAGTCGCAGATAGAGGTTCCATCGCAGTTGCAGTAAGATCCTCCATGCCAGTTCGATGCAGATGAGATTTATATCTACCGTGGTTAAATCTTATTCTAATTATGGTAGTTGAAGTTTTTCTTGGTAAATTGAGATCTTTAATTTGATTTTCTAAAGACAATTGCGAGTAGAGCAAGCTATCTCTGTTATTTGATTTTAGTGAATTTTTATTTTTAAAAAAATCACTAATAGAGAGGTATCGACGGTGAGACTTTGCAAAAAATTTTTCAAATGAGCGCGAACTAGGACCCCTAGAACCCATATCCGAGGTCAGTTTCAATTTTTATATGTTTATATATATATATATATATATATATATATATATATATATATATATATATATATATATATATATATATATATATATATATCCGTCTGATAACTCGAAAAATAATTAACCGATTTCAATGAAACTCGGCAAGTGCCTTTCTTTTAATAAGGGCTTGGATGAGTTCGTTAGCCAGGAAAATCAGACGGGGTTTTCCGGGAAAATTTTGAGTTTTATTTCAAAAAAAAAATTTTTTTTCCGAAAATAACAAAGCTGTTTTAATGAAATTTACATGTATTGCCTTGGGATAGACCTTACTAAGTAACAAAATTTAACTTTCTCAATTTATCAAAAATTGAGTTTTAAAATTTTATATTTTCTTTCAAAAAATTTTTTTTCTCCAAAATTTACAAAGTTATTTTAATGAAATTTGGTGGATATCTTGTCCTAAGAAAGACCTTACTACATACCAAAATTAAATTTTCTAAGTTTATAGAAAAATTTGTTATTCAAATTTGAAGCATTTAATAAAAATTCACTACCATAACGCACTTGCTGCGTCCAGAGTTTTTTTTAAAAGAACTCCCCTCATGTTATTCCATGTTGGCATTTACCAGGCATGTTTGTAAAGAAAAAAATGATGTCGTTAATCGTTTTTGAGTTATTTCAATTCAATTTTTTTCACGTTTTTGGCACATTGCACAAACACATATCACAAATTGTAAAAACTCGTTTGTACCAATAGAGGGCTGAGCCCCAAGGAAATGATGCATTCAGAGAGCTTTTGGTTTGTATTACTCGTCCATAAAATCGAGCTGCCGTATACAGGCACTCTCAAATAGTGGCTGAATTTGAAAAGTTTTCACAGAAATGTTTTTAGTGTTTCCGTAGAAATAATTTTTTGTAACATTTTTGTGAAATGTTGGTAATTAGTAATAAATGTTTAGTAAGTCATTGTAAATAAAAGTTGTTGAATTTTTGTGAAAAATATAATATAGTGTAACATATTACTTAAGGCAATTTCGGCCAAAAAATCGTGAATTTTTGTAAAATAAATTTTTGCAAAATTTCACAAAACATTTGTTTTCTACTTGGGTCAGAAAGCTGTTTGTCAATAATTATATCTTGGCAGGTGTGCAAATGGCTTAAAGAGGTTCGTTGGCCAGAAAAATCGGACCAGTTTTCTCTGGAACTTTTTAAGTTTGTTTTCGGAAAATGTTTGTACTTCATGAAACAACCAAGCTATTTTAATGAAATGTGGTACATTGTTACTACTATATAGGTTATATTGCCAACCAAATGTCATTTTAAAAACAATATATATTTGATATTAAAAACATTTTTACGAAAAATTCGCTACCATAACGCGCTTGCTGCGTCCAGACTTTTTTACTTGTTAACGGAGTATTACATTTAAGTACATCAGTATGCCAAGTGTCAAAACAAAGTATGTTTGGTAGTTTTTGAAATATTGGCAATATTCCACGCTTTTTTACACCCTGTATAGAAATATCAATCTTGTATTTTATGAATATGTTGTGGGTTGTACAATGTATTGTAATTTGTAATAACGGCACGAATTACTTTAGATCCTTTTATTTGATTATAAAGATACAACTTAAAATACTATTCTGTAATACCAACTAGGATGATTAAAGATACAGCTTCTACAAACATGAGTACCTACTTAAAAACCACGGAAACGAGTGACCTGTTCTGTTCCGTTAACACTTGACTTATGATAATGACATTTCAGAAAAATCCAAAACTACCAGCAGTGTTGCCAGTTGTGACAGAATGTATATACAAAAACTGTAGAGTTATATTAAACTTTTATATAATTTCTGGCTCATTGATTGTCAAGAGCTTGAAGGTTTGACAACACGTAACAAACACATAAAATACTTTTGAATCTGACAACGACCTCTAAATTTAAAGAAAAGAACAATCAAAAACAAACCCAGTGTTTTGTTTTAGTCATACAATAATAAACACCTGATTTTAACAATGTGGTGGTTGATTGGTTATTCAATTGTTCAAAGTATTAATGCTTACAACGTAAAAATGAAGAGTGTACAATAGTAATTGTTTTCAACACAATTGATTATGATAAAGGAATATTACTCGTTGTTTCTAATTTTCAGAGTTTTTTTTTACAAATTAATACGGTAGCTATACGTATTTAAATGATAATCGAAAGAACATGTCAGATAAATTGATGTTTTTCAACAATTATTAAACTAAGCAAACTCTGGAGTACGATATTCATCACAATGCATATTTCAGACCTGATGATCGTTTCTCTAACATTTTAAGCATCATCAGAGTATTAAAAAGTCTGGACGCAGCAAGTGCGTTATGATAGTGAATTTTCATAAAAATGTTTTAAATAGCAAATATGTGTTTTTTTAAAGAAAACAGACATCAAATTTGGTTACCAGTATAACATATATAGTAAAAATAATGTACCATATTTCATCAAAATAACTTTATTGTTCGAAAATGTAAAAAAAAAATTCGAAAATAAACTTAAAATGTTCCAGAAAAAAGTAGTTTCCTGGCCAACGAACCTTTTAGGTTAATAGCTGGCTCAGAACTGACACTGATAGGGGTAATCCGTCTGTCTAATTAAAAGAAAACATTGTTGAATCCATTTCAACTGAGCATATTTTCCTGGTTAACGAACTTATCGAAGCCACTTGCAAAAGGAAGGTACTCACTAAATTTGATCAAAATCGGTCCATTAGTTTTTGAGTTATCGGTGTGATACATACATACATATACATATATATATATATATATATATATATATATATATATATATATATATATATATATATATATATATATATAAATTGAAACCGACCCCGGATATGTGTTCTCGGGGGCCTAATTAGTGCTAATTTGAAGGAATTTTTTTCGAAATTCAAAAGTCGAGATCTCCTCATTAGTGAATTTTTTTTAAAGAAAATTTACTAATAAAGCGAACGAACTAACACGAAGGCATTGTGGCAATTTGGGTTCTCTAAACTGTACTGATCAGTGCGCATCAAAGGTTTTAATCATAATACCATAAAATTACATATCAATTATATAATTATAATGTAATTTTTTAATAAAAAAATTGTTGGAACGCAGCAAGTGAGCTATAATAATGAATTTTCATAAGAATTTTACACTATTACTACGGTATATTACTAAAAGTAATACTTTTAATTTAAGCAGACGTCGAAGATCGGGTGTGCAGGTTCTAATACAAGCTCATTTGAAGACACCCCAACTAAACCTCGTCCCCTCCAAATTGCCTGCTGGAACGTAGCAGGCATCAACAACAAAATCCACGAAACTAGAGACTCTATCGACAGACACAACATAGACGTAATGCTTATCAACGAAACTCATACCAGACCAGCCGATAAAATAAAAGTACCTAATTACCTGACTTACAAGACTGACCGCCACAAGAGACCAGGAGGCGGCACCGCACTCCTCATCAAAAGACAACTTAAACATTTCTTTCCACAACAAACAGACACTGACCACATCGAACACACAACTATAATCATTTAAACCCAAAGCAGATATATCAGAATCTCTTCCTGCTATAAACCTCCTGACTTCCCAATGACACATGATGACTTAAACAAACTATTCCCCGACAGCACACCAATAATTACACCCGATGATTTCAACTGCAAACACCCCACCTGGAATTCCACCAAGAGCACCAACTCCGACGGACAGATTCTCTGGAATTACCTTGACAGCAACACACACGTCATCGCCCCACACACTTCAGCCATGCAGACACTTTATGTATCATTGACTTTGCCATCACCAAAAAAAAAATCCCCAATCAAATAGACGCTACGATTCTCCACGAGCTTAGCTCAAACGACAACCCAACAATCATACTACCGGGCGACGCTGACGACAACCCCGACTTCACCGTTGACAAAATCAACTGGACCAAATTAACCGACGAAGTAAACGAAGCCAGATTCGTAATACCAGTCATAACAAACACACAACAACTAGACCCAGAAACCAAACACTTCCAGAACATTATAACACAAGCCATACACAAGAAAACAAACAGCCTGCCATCACTAATTAAAGAACTCATCAGAGACAGAAACAAATCCAAACGACAATACCAACGGACGTTTTCACCAGACGACAAAAAAACACTAAACTGCCTACAACTACAAGTAAGCAACGCACCCTTCGATCACCATAATGACGAATGGGACAAAAAACTAACACTTCTCAACCAACAAAACAACTCAGTCTGGAAAATAACCAAAAAACTAACAAAAGAAAACAAACACAGACACACATTACACCTATGCCCGCCCAACGGCGCGTGCATACCCTCAGACAAGAACAATGCACCAACAACCTCAACAATAACGATTACTTAACTAAACTCATCGAAAACCACACTAGAAAAACGGTTACAATACAACGCAACCAAAGAGACATAAAACCAGTCACACCTGACGAACTAAACTCCACAATAAAACACCTAAAAACAGCAAAGCACGAGGCCCAGAGAAAATAACAAACAAAACAATTAGGACACTCTCCTATAGATTCCGCGTGTACCTACTAGCCATTTTCAATGCTTCATTGAGGCTATGCCACTTCCCAAACACCTGGAAACATGCACACGTCATCATGATACCTAAACCTAAAAAAGACCAAGGCGAGCCACACAACTACAGACCCATCAGCTTACTGACATCGATCGGGAAAATCCTGGAAAGACCAACCAACCAGACTTAAAGAACACCTCGACGCAAACAAGACAATACCTGACCATCAGTTCGGTGTCAGACCTCAACATACAATTACTCCGCGTGACAAAATAGATGCACACAATCTTCGAATGGAAACAGTACTCCGGTGCTGTTTTCTTAGACATCGCCAAAACCTTTGACCGAGTATGGAACAACGATCTCCTCTACAAAATGGCAGTAGTAAACATGCCCACGAGACTAATAATACTCATACAATCGTACATTACAAACAGGCCATTTAAAATTAAAGTTGGAGAACTTCTCTCGACTTCCAGGCTCTTACACGCCCGCGTCCCCTAGGGCTCAGCACCCTCCCCGATACTTTACAGCATATACAGGGCAGACATCTCATTACCCAGAGACACATTCATAGCGATGTACGCAGACGATAGGGCGTTAATGGCATGCTCGAAAGATACAAAATTATTACAAAATGGGTTAAATGAACTGACGACGTGAACACATGGATGGACCGATGGAAAATACAAGTTAACTCAGACAAAAGCAAACATATCACATCACAATACGAACTATTATCCCAACCCCACAGAGACCCCTTACAATAAACAACATTAATATCCCCACAAGCGACGAAGCAACATACCTGGGGCCACACTTGACAAGAGACTCCGATACACCAAACACATCAATAACACAAGCAACAAAGTCAAAGTCTTTCTTTTCTCCAACTATACCCTCTAAGTGCATTTTTCGTCGTGGGATGAAGTATCCAGAACGTGTACAAAGCTGAACGGTTGTATGACCGATAGTGGTCCAAAAGGTACTAAATTCAACAGAACAAAGTCGGGTTGGTTTGACTCTGTTTGTTTTTTGGACTGGTTTGAGAAGGTAGCGATTCCATGGAGTCGTACAAGGTCAGGTCCCAAAGTTATTATAGGGGATAATTTATCATCACATCTCAATATTGAAGTTCTTAGGTCCTGCCAACGTAATAATATTATATTCGTTTTCCTACCTCCACATTCAACTCACCTTACTCAACCACCTGGATGTGGGATATTACAAATCCCTCAAAACTTGTTGGAGAGATATAATAACAGACTACAAAACAAGAAATCCAAGAGAGAGCTGTGTCAATAAAACATCATTTCCTTCGTTGTTGAAGTTTCTGATGGACAAAATCCAAATAAATCAAGAAGTGACCATTAAGAATGCTTTTAGGGCAACATGAATCATTCCGCTAGATCCGCAACAAGTTCTTAAAAGGCTCCCACAACAAAAGTTGGAAGAAAATCTTAACGATCAAATTGGCAACGCGGTGCTGGATTATTTGAAGGAAATTAGAAGTCCCAGATCCTCTACAACAGCATCTAGAGGAAGGATGCTCAAAGTTACTGCTGGAAAGTCGGTGTCCTTTGAAGAATTATTCTCAGAAGAAAACCCAGAAAATGACATGAATGTGTCAGATAATATAATAGAAACAGTAGATCCAGAACTTTCAGAAGACGAAGACCAAACAGAAGTAGGCGACCAAAACGGAATTTCAAGCTATCTACAGACGCCAAGAATTAACGATTTTGTTGTAGCCCAATTTGTCACCAAGAAAACTCTTAAACACTACATTGGAGTTGTGTTAGCTATCTTTGACGATGAATACAACATAAAATTAATGAGAAAATTTAAACCAAATGAAAATTTATTTACATTCCCTCAGGTAGACGATATTTCCCTAACCAAAGAATAGGACATTGTTGAGGTTTTGGGAGCACCAACTGAACATCGAAGAGGAATTCAGAAATTCAACTGTGATCTCAGTGCCTATAAACTTTAGTTGGATAAGTTGATACATTTTGCTCTGATTTTAGAATATACGAAGTTCGAACGGGTAGAAAGTTGTTTATTTTTTTCTATGTTAGCAATTTTTTTAATTTGTTTTTCTGTAGGTATATTAGCCCAGAAAGTATTGTCCTTTATATGTATTGATTATAAAAACAGATGATCTCTAAGAGTGTTCCTTTTAGTTTTCTTGTTCAGAATATTTATTTTGGTTAAAATTATGTTAATATTTTCTTAGTGAGTATTTAGTGGCTTTTTTTAACGTGCCTGTGCATTTAAAAAACTCATATGTACGTAAGACTATATGTTGTGATATTGATTGTACCTATTTGTTGATCATATCTTTTGCTAAAGCAAGATGCACTGAAATAAATATAATAGTTTATAAACTTGTGTTTTTTTTTGGTCATCTCAAGCGGGAAAAATAACCCTTGTACCGGCACAACTTTGCTTTAAACTGGAGTTAAATACCCGTAACTACATGTTTATTGCCAGTGGGTAAAGTAACACTTCTTACGGGTAACTTTTCCCGGCAAAAATTAATAGAAAATAATCTTGAATGCCCAGACAACTGTAAATAAGTCTACGAGTAGCCTTAAGTGAGATATACCATCGTCAGGGTTGAAAGATATTGTCTTTGGTTTGGAAGTTATTCAAAAATATATGACAAAATCGTGGCAAAGTAACCCCAAGATACGGTATATGTATATGGGTACATTTGTATCCGTACAGAAAAAATTAATAAAACCTCAGAATTTTTTGTTTCTTCCGTGTTAGTCAGACACGGAAGAAACAAAAAATTGGGTTTTCTTTCTGAAAATGTTTATATTTCTGAAAATAACAAAGCTATGGCAGCCAAATTTAGTTTGCAGGTTTGTATTGTAAAGCGTTTACTATGTATCAAAATTCAGGTCTCTAAGTTAAGAGGAATAAGTGTTATACACATTTAATGAAAAAGAAAATTTCCTAATTTGAAATATGGTTACGAAAATTTGCACTTGCTGCGTCCAGGCTTTTTTTTCAAATTAATGGCTTGTAAGTATAATAGGCAAATGTCACTTCTTTTCGAATAGATAAGCCCAGTGATTGAATCTAAATCACCTATAACGCAATGTCACGTGGTAAATTGTCATGATTCTTAAGTTTCGTGGTAAAAATTCCTTTTTATAACTCTTAATCATCTTATCGTCACGAAACTACGAAATGCTGGAGAAAAAGCAATGTAATCCACCATTCAGAAGTGTATCATGACGTACCTATATTCCGGCGGTCTCATTAAAAATACAGTTGACCGCTTTCTCCAGTCACGTGTAAAAAGACATAACTATTACGCAAACTTATTGTTATTAAAAACTGCACTCTCTGAATTCTTAATCGAATTGTTTATAAGTCACATAGATCAATGACGAAACTAAGTATTCAACACCGGCAACATTAAAAAGTATGATTTGTGTGCAATACATTAGAACCCAAACCGTATTAAATGTTGATTAGTGTTAGCTGTACGGCAAATGCAAAACTTGTTTAAACATTACAAGCAAAAATTGTCGTAAAAGTGGAGTATTGCCACAGTTAGCTTAGTTTTTATGTTCGAAACAATTTTAAGCAATATGCATTTTAAAATTTAATGCAATAAAAGTTAAATACTTTTACTGTTGCAAACTTATTTTAAAATTTTATAATGGTATGGTTAAATATTTATGTTTATGTTTGACTGAATAAAGTAATATTGGAGGCCGACCCCGCACTTGATAACCAACGGTGTGTTTATTGTTATCTCCAACAAAAGTAAGATTTTCCGAGAAACCTAATATTAATTCGTAATTTTGAATACCCCTGTCAATGTGCTTAGTTTGACCACACAGTTATATTATACAGTGTGTCCCAAACTGGATGGGAATGTATTGCTATCTCCGTTATTATTAGAGATAGGGAGACGGTTAAATTGGCAATGTCTTGTAGAATTTCATGCTCGTTCCAAATGTGACTTGTATTTTGCCCTGCCTCTTTTCGTTTTCGAGTTATTTTGAAAAAAAAACAAAATTTGTCGATTTCTTTTTTCTTCAATATCTAAGTAGGCGTTGATCTGACATGTCTAAGACTTGCACATTATCAGGGCACTTTTTACAGAGTAATCTTTTTGTGCTATTCTCAACTTTGGATTGTAATTTGTTTTTGAGCTACATGTATCAACGTTTGTTTTTATTATGGCCATATTGGATTTTTTGCTCATGTGATAGCCTGTGAAAAAAGCTTTCCAATGATATACAACATGCTTGAGAAATCTTGTAATTGCACTGACAATTTTTAGAAAAACGGTTTTGAGCATAGTAGGCTATGAAATCCAATACCAGAAAACAAATGACAAAAAAAAGTGTTCAAAAAGCAGTAGGTCTAACAATAGACTTTTTTTAACATAATTTTCCCTAATAAGTCACGATAAAAAATATTGTGATTTAAAAACACAATACTTAATTAGATAATAATGCTAGGTAATATTATGTGAAACAGTTTAATAACAAAACCCCGCAATAACAAATACAAACTTAAACTCCACAAAACAACACAATTAGAAACGGGACTCAACAACTAATAAAATAGAAATTAAAAAAATATCTCAGGACGCAGCAAGGGCGTTATGGTAGTGAATTTTTATTAAATGCTTCAAATTTGAATAACTCAATTTTCATTGGTGTGCGACCATATGTATGATTGCTAGCTTCTTAAATAGCTGGAGACTACACGTCCTCGGAAATATGTCCACCAGAACATTCCAAGGCTTATTTTAGATGCTCTAGGAAATAACGATGTCAAATTCCCAATGTCAGAAAGCTTATCGATGTTCAGCGCCGTTTAAGATATGATAGCTATGATGAATTTAGGGTCCATGACTTGACCACAAAGAAAATATTCATATTCCTGTACCCATAAACTTCTGCCACTATCTTACCAATTACCGTTTCTATATCAACGTCATTGCACTTGGCTTCACCAGATGTTAGCTTAGCAGCATTTCGTGTATTTTTCGCCATTTTTATCACTAACGTAGCCAAACAACACACACACATACACACACACAATGACAGCAATCAGTATTCTCATGAAATAAGAGCCTCGGTGGTTCAGAGGTAAGAACGTGTGCCTCTGAATTCAGGGGTACATCAGTACATACTGTAACATTAACATCAACCGAGGTTGTGGCATTGTATCTGAGCAAGTTGAATGTCTGCACGTTCCGACCTTCGGAGGGGGCGTAAAACTGTCGGTCCCGTGTCCATGCGATGTTGGGCACGTTAAAGATCCCTACCCTCCTTACATAAAGGCAGGGGTTCGGCAAAATTTCCAGGTTGGTGAGGTGAAACTGCTCCATGGCGTCAGTGATTGGCCATAGTCGCGGAAATAGGCCGACGTTAAAGAAAACAAAACACACACTCTCTCATGAAATGAATTTAGGGTCCATGACTTGACCACAGAGAAAATATTTATATTCCTGTATCCATAAACTTCTAAAACGATACCTTAGGTATTCGATTTTTATTAGTAGAATGTCAGAGTTCCCAATCAATCCACTATTTATTCCCTTTTAGTAAGTTTTCATTAAGAAAATTCACTAATAGATATGTATCGATGGTGAGACTTTCGGAAAATTTCTTCAAATAAGCGCGAATTAGGGCCACTGGAACCGATTTCCATGGTCAGTTAAAAAGTTTATGTATATATATATATATATGTATATATATATATATATATATATATATATATATATATATATATATATATATATATATACATATATATATATATATATATATATACATATATATATATATATATATATATATATATATATATATATATATATATATATATATATATATATATATATATATATCGTCGTGTGTGTGTGTGTGTATCCAACCGATAACGCAAAAAAATACTTCACTGATTTGGACCAAATTTGGGAATCACCCTTATTTTGTTAATGGCTTGGATGAGTTCGTTCATCAGATTTAAACGCCCAATTTTTCTCAACAACAAATTAAAAAATATGTTTTAAAACGCCACACCTCACAAATTCTTTAAGTGATTGAAATGAAAATCTACAACTTAAGAGAACATAGACAGACGTGGTTGTGTATCAATTTTCAAGTCTTTTGATCTAAGAAAAATAAAGTAAATCGAAATTAAAATGAAAATAATCCTCGACATCACTTCAGATTCTGTAATGAAATATTTACAATGTTGGACAAAGACAGATGACGTTACATGTACTGCGATGCTATTTAAATAAAGGGTGGATGATAATCTAAACAATGGAAGTCACAAGTATCATTGCAAGATGTCAGAATGTAGAAGGTTGTGAAATGTACGACAGTGACGCCATCTCGGTGCGGAACCAGGTAGTATGTCATCACGACAGCTCAAGTCAACACAAAATGTTATAGATGTAGACTGTGTACAATCAACTAACAACTTTGTAAATTGTCAGCCCTGGCCCATTTCTTTCCTAATACCGGGATAATGTTTCTTTTCAAAAGTGTTAAATTTTACCATGCGACTGCAAGCGGCTTGATAGCTGATTGACGTTAGACAACACTGCTGATCTTTAACAGCAGCAAGTTGCTTGCAAGCTTAACAGGCGCATTATTTCTACGCTTCGTCGCTTGCGCTTGTTATGTAGCCTTGTTGACATTTTACAACTGACTTTAATTAACCTAACATATTTAAAACATGGATATAGATATTGAAAATAAATATTAGACGGTAGTTATAAATGAAAATTGGGAGTTAATGACTTTAAACAATACAGTTTTGTGTAAAATAGAAAATCAGTATGTCAGTCATATTCTAAGAGCAGTGTTAACACTCGGTTTTAAATGTTTCTTAATTGAACCACGAAAACAGGACCCCATAGCCATTATTATTATAGTATGACCGGGGGAAATAACTAATGCATTATATAATGATAGTACGGGTATGGGCATTTTAGTGATTTTTATTTTTAAAAATCAGTAATAGAGAGGTATCGATGGTGAGACTTTGCAAAATTTTTTCAAATGAGCGCGAACTAGAATCCCTAGAACCCATATCCGTGGTCAGTTTCAATTTTTATATATTTATATATACAGGGTGTCCCTCTAACAATGGACCAAACCCATATATTCGGATAGAGCATCAAAAATTAAATAGACTTTCATCAATACGTTTTGTCCGATTGTTGCTTGTTTTCGATATACAGTGTGTTAAAATTGACTTTGAAAAAAATTAAATCGCTCGTTTTTCTGCTAATTACTGTAATATTGATTTGGAACTTTGTAATAGGGGGTTATCGAGGATGCCGCTTCCAACCGTGATACCTATTTTGAGCTACATCATAGTTGGCGCCACCTACACTAAACCCGAATGTTTTACAGGGGCATAACTTTTTCGATGATCCACTTTCTGCAAATCTGTTTAGAAAAACTGAAAACTACTAATTTTTTGTTCGAAAAAGGTATACTTAGTTGAAACTCATAAAGTGAGTGGTTACCGAGATATTGCGGTTTTAATAATGGTGTGCATTTAAAATCTCTCAAATCTGAAATTTTATTAACATTATTATTATCACTAAATTATAAGAAAAAATTGACAATTATCGAACAATTCACTTAATAAGATTCTCAAAATGGCCTCCGCCTACTTCAATACATTTTCTAGTCTCAACCCAAAATTTTCCCTCACCTTAAAAAAAGTTTGATAATCGTTTTTTAATATATCACTGGATTCGATTATTCTAGCCCAAAGTTCATCTCTGGAGTTACAAATATTCTTGTATACTAATTCTTTCAAGTGACCCCAGAGGAAGAAATCTAGAGGATTGAGGTCGGGGCTACGTGCAGGCCAAGGAAAATCTCCACCTCGACCTATCCATCGGCGCGGATAATTTTGGTTCAGAAATTCTCTGACAGGAAGTCCATAATGGGCAGGTGCCCCGTCGTGAATAAACCATAATCTCCTGCGCACGTCTAGAGGGACATCTTCCAAGAGAATAGGAAGTTGATCTCTCAAGAAAATTGAATAATTCTCCACATTGAGCCTTGCAGGAAGTTCTATTGGTCCCAACAACACGTCGCCTAGTATGCCACACCAGACATTAATGGAGAACTCATGTTGAAAATGGTGTTCTCGCGTCAAATGAGGATTGCTGCTGTCATATGTGTGAGCATTTTTGAAATTGAAAACTCCTCTTTTTGTGAATGTCGCTTCGTCAGTGAATAGAATGTTGTTGAAGAAAAACGGATCGTCATTCTGATACCGACGAATGCGTTCACAAAAATCCAATCTAGATAGAAAATCTAGAGGTAAAAGATTCTGCACTGGTGTGAAGTGGTAAGGATGTAACTTTTCTTTTCTGAGAAGTCTACCAATACTTGATTTATTTATTCCAGTTGCTGCAGAGAGGCGTCTTACGCTTGTTTCCGGATCTTCTGCAAGGCGTACTAATATCTCTTCCTCTTGATGTACAGGACGTCTTGGTCCACCAACTTCCGACTTAGAATTGAAAGAACCAGTTTCACCTACGAATACATTAGGACGAGATGATACGCATCCGTGTAACAAAATGTGTATTTCACGATTTTTCCAGCCCTCAGGTGTGAATTTTGTCAAAACTTTCGTTTCAGAAATAATCAATGGCAATGAGTGCATATTACTCTTTTACATACCTAATTTATCGTATAATCTTCTAAAGGTATTGTGATCTGATTGTCTACGACTAGGATATAATTCCAAGTATCTGGCGGCGGCTTGGTGGCTAGGGAAGTTTGATTGCGCATAAACGCAGATCATATCTCTCTTCTCAATATTGCTAAACTCATTATGGCGAGGCATTTCAGAAATAATAACTACCTACTGCTCTTAATTGAAAAACCATGTGCTTGTCAAAATTGACAGATTATGTTTATTGTGTTACGCAAATGACATCCCTATGAAAACGAAAAACAAAAGATATTTCATCTACTTCATTGACAGTTGTTGACCAGGCCAATCAACTGCTATAGTTATTAGCGCCGTGATATGTCCACAGGAATACATCTTTTATTTGCCAAAAACATACTTATTCTATAAAATCGAATTAAATCCAGAGAAACTTCCCAATTTTTAGGAATTGATTTAGAATTAGAAAATTATGATTAAAATACACCGACCTCAATCCTCTAGAATTTTCCATTCGGGTTACTTGAAACCACTGGTACATACACAATAATGTTTGTAACTACAGAGATGAACTTTGGGCCAGAATAAAATTTCAGATTTGAGAGATTTTCAATGCACACCATTATTAAAACCGCAATATCTCGGTAACCACTCACTTTATGAGTTTCAACTAAGTATACCTTTTTCGCACAAAAAATTAGTAGTTTTCAGTTTTTCTAAACAGATTTGCAGAAAGTGGATCATCGAAAAAGTTATGCTCCTGTAAAACATTCGGGTTTAGTGTAGGTGGCGCCAACTATGATGTAGCTCAAAATAGGTATCACGGTTGGAAGCGGCATCCTCGATAACCCCCTATTACAAAGTTCCAAATCAATATTCCAGTAATTAGCAGAAAAACGAGCGATTTAATTTTTTTCAAAGTCAATTTTAACACACTGTATATCGAAAACAAGCAACAATCGGACAAAACGTATTGATGAAAGTCTATTTAATTTTTGATGCTCTATCCGAATATATGGGTTTGGCCCATTGTTAGAGGGACACCCTGTATATATATATATATATATATATATATATATATATATATATATATATATATATATATATATATATATATATATATATATATATATATATATATATATATATATAAGCTATTGACATCTCCGGTACAAATTATGTACATCAGGTGCCGCCGTACAACCACAAACGATCTTTTAAAATCGTCAGCCCTGCCACTATATTCCTATAAAGAAATATAGGAATAATATAAAAATAGATATATCAAGATTATTACTGGAAACACATACTAGTTTCGCTCTTATCTGAGCCCATCAGTGTGTTATACCAGCAATAATCAAAACATATCTATGGGTGATGAATAAAAAGGCATTTTCTTTCCAAACATTTTGTGTTTGGAAAGGCCTATTTATTCATCACCCAAAGATGTCAACCCCAAACATTTTGACGTTTAGGAACAATAAAACATATCTAAACGACGGCACCTGACGTACAGAATTTGTACCGGAGTCGTCTTACAGACAAAGTTCCCTGTTTCATCCTAGATGTCAGTAGCTTGTACATCTCACGTTTCGTTCAGATTTTGGATACATTAAGCCAATTAATTTAGATATGTTTTGATTATTGCTGGTATAACACACTGATGAGCTCAAATAAGAGCGAAACTAGTATGTGTTTCCAGTAAACATCTTGATATATGTATATATATATATATATATATATATATATATATATATATATATATATATATATATATATATATATATGTGTGTATGTATGTATGTATTATGTGTGTATGTATTCAACCGATAACAAAAAGTAATTAATTAATTTGGATGAAACTCGACAAGTGCCTTTCTTTTATAAGTAGCTTGAAAAAGTTCGTTATCCAAGAAAATCGGACAAGGTTTTCTGGGAAAATTTTGAGTTTTCTTTCGAAAAATATTTTTATCTCCGAAAATTACAACGCTGTTTTAATGAAGTTTGGTGGAGATGGTGCATTGGGAGAGACCTTTCTACATACTAAAATTCAACTTTCTAAGTTTATAGAAAATTGAGTTATTCAGATTTGAGGTATTATAGAAAATTCACCACCATAACGCACTTGCTGCGTCCCCAACTTTTTCTTTTTTCAGGTGGAAAGTTTTAATTAACACACCCTGTATGCATATAAACACATAGAGTCTGAAACTGGCCTCAAATAGACCCAGAGGGGCTAGTTTGCCCTTATTTGGATAGAAGTATTCAAAATGCACAAGTCCCTGTCTCCTCTCCTACAAAAATTTACTAAAATTGCAAAAGCGTATATAGCCTTTACTTATGTACGGTAATAAATGACTACGTACTGTAATAAATGACTTATGTGCTGTAATAAATGATAAGTCTGTTTATTCAAGTATTGAGTTCCTAACCGATTCTTATGATTTGCAGTTGCCAATCTCAACCGGACTTTGATGGCGTCTCAATAGCTAATGCGATATCGTACTAATGTATGAACATAATCAAACACCCACGAAGATATTTACAATACGTTACAAGAACACGATTTGTCATAGCAACAATTAAGTTTACCACACCTTAATAGGCTTAACGTCACTTGCATTTTTTTATTTAACAGACGCCAGGACTTGGCTTTACGAAACGCCAATCCACGCAATAATCTGAATTGTAAAAACTCAAAGACGCAGCAAGTGCGTTATGATAGTGAATTTTCATTAAAATGTTTTTAATAGCAAATATGTGTTTTTTTTCAGAAAGCAGGCATCAAATTTAATTACCAGTATAACATATATAGTAAAAACAATGTGCCATGTTTCATCAAAATAACTTTATTGCTTGAAAACGTACAAAAATTTCCGAAAGTACACTTAAAGTGTTACCGAAAAAATCCGCTTCTTGATCAACCTTATAGGCTAATAGCAAATTGAGCTTTCCAAATATGAAGCATTTAATCAAAATTCGCTACCATAACGCACTTGCTGCATCCAGAATTTCTTTACTTACAAACATGCATTATATTTCGATGGAAAATGCAAAAACATAAGGCGTTTTCGACAAAAAAAAAATTATTTGTATCACCAACGACTTATGGGCCATCCTGTGATTGTAGAAATATGTTTTTAAGATGTAGCTCAAGACACCCTATAATTAATGTGTACAATTTTTTTTTCATATCTTGTAGAATAACGGATATAGTGAGCTTTATTGAGTTTATACGAAAATTCGACAAAAGTTATATACCATTAAACGATAAACTCTATAGCTAAGACTACTGCCAAGCATCAGAGAAAAGGTCTATTTGAAATAAATTTTCTGGAAACATTTTAGTAAAATGAAGGACAATGACGGTTGAAACTAAGACTTCATGGTTTGTAAAACATTCTTGTTGAAAAATTCTCTTTCCATAGCCCGTATTAGATTTAAGTTCTTTGCCTAAATGTTGCGAATTTTGACGTTTTAAATTGTCACTTTGACGTTTTGAGGAAAACCTCAACTTATTTTTCTTTAAATGCCCATAACTTTTTGTCTTTTGACCTACAGCGCTTGGTAGGTAGTTTACCTATAGCGATATAAAACGATGTACCAAATTTGGTTGCCATTACTTTGTTATTTCTAGAGATATGAATTTTTTTCTAAATAAAACACAAAATTTTCTGGGGCAACCTCGGCAGATTTTCCTGGCTAACGAACTTATCCAAGCCATTTACAAAAGGAAGGTATTCACCAAATTTTGTCAAAATCGGCCCATTATTTTTTGAGTTATCGGTGTGATACATACATATATATATATATATATATATATATATATATATATATATATATATATATATATATATATATATATATATATATATATATATATATATATATATATATATATATATAAACATATAAAAATCGAAACTGACCCCGGATATGTGTTCTAGGGGGCCTAATTAGCGCTCATTTGAAGAAATTTTTTCAAAATTCAAAAGTCGGAATCTCCTTATTAGTTAATTTTTTTTAAAGAAAATTCACTAAAAACTGAATAGTTAACGGTTTTTATGAAGATGATTAACTGCGAAAAGTTTTTTTTTTAATTGTAATCCGTAGTGTTGTTACCCAACACAAAAATTCGGGCAAAAAATAGTGACAACGTAGGTATATCTGTTTTTCCGATTTAATGTACATTGATTATTAAACATGGTCAAAAACAATAGTTAAGAAAATTTAATTGTAAATAATTATACAACAAATTAGGGTATCAAATTGGTTAATCTATTCTGATGTACTTCCAGTTTTTAATATGATAAAAGCCCTAAGTAGATGGCCGATCAATTAAAAAAGTCTGGACGCAGCAACTGCGTTATGGTAATAAATTTTCATAAAACGGTTTTCAATAGCAAATATGACTTTTCTTTAAAGATAGTACGCATTTAATTTGGTTGCCAATATAACCTATATAGTAAAAACAATGTACCATATTTCACCAAAATAACTTTATTGTTTAAAAATGTTAAAGAAATTTGCGAAAATAAACTTAAAATGTTCCCGAAAAAACTGGTTTCCTGGCCAAACGAACCTTATAGATTAATAGCAAATTCAGCTATTCAAATTTGAAGCATTGAATGAAAATTCGCTACCATAACTTCCTGCGTACCGCATTTATTTTCTTACAAATATGCATTATATTTCGATGGAAAATGCAAAAATGCAATAATATAAGGCGTGTTCGATTAAAAAACAAAAAAGAAAATTTGTTATTGGAAAATAATTTTATAAGATTCAGCTCAAAACACCCTATAATTAACGTATACAATTTTTTCTCGTAATTTGTATAATAACAGATATATTTAGCATTATTGATGTTTTACGAAAATTATCCAAAAAATTATAGACCACTAACAATAAACTATATAACTAAAACCACTTCCAAAGCATCAGAGAAAGGGTCTATTTGAAATGAATGTTCTGGAAATATTTTAGTAAAATGAAGGACAATGACGGTTGAAGCTGAAACTTAAGAGTTTGTGAAACACTCTTCTTGCTACATTTTCTACGTAACCCGTATTCGTTACAGGTTCTTTGCCTAAATGTTGCCAATTTTGGCGTTTCACATCGCGACTTTGAGGTTTTAAGAGGAAAATCCCAAAACTTTTTCTTTAAATGTCTATAATTTTTTGTCTTCTAACTTACCGATCTAAATTTAGGTACACAGTTTACTTTTTTTGATATTAACTAGCGTACCATAACTTTGTTATTTCCGGAGATATAAAATTTTTCCGAAAGATAACACAGCATTTTTCAAGAAAAACTAGGCCGATTTTCCTGACTAACGAACTTGTCCAAGCCACTTGCAAAAGGAAGGTACCCATCAAATTTTATTAACATCTGGCCATTATTTTTTGAGTAATCGGTGTGATTCACCCGACCAAGGCCTACTAATGCAGTTTTTCTATGACAAAAAATGTTCGGGACGCAGCAAGTGCGTTATAGTAGTGAATTTTCATAAGAATTGTACACTATTAGTAAGATATATTATTAAAACTAATTCTTTAAATTTAAATGGACCTTGGAGATCAGTTTTGGAGTCTTAGTTATAGATTTTTTGAAAAAAAATATATTTTATATGAACCTAAAAATTAAACTTTGGTCTTAGATATATGTAAATACTGCAAGTGTCTTTAATAAAATTGTGTTACAAATTTCATTTAAGTTGCAAAAGTTTTTCGGAAAAAAAAATATTTACAAAGGGAATGTACCTATCAAATTATAAATATGGCAGGTATTTTTCCTCATTAATTGGTTGGATGGTTTTGTTTCAGTCAACCCATCCAGTTCTTGTAAACAATAAATAACAAAAAACGTTTTTCAAAACACATTTGTAGTTATCCGCGATGCATATTTTTCCTTAATTTAGTACCCACATTGCGTTTACATAGGTGTCACTATGTTCAAAATTGAAGATTCTAGCTTAATGGGAAATTTATTGAGCTATCGGATTTGAAATATTTTTACGAAAATTTTCTACCATAACATACTCTTTCCAACACTTATTTACGGTTGCTGTATCCATACTTTTTGAAAATGATAAAATATTGCAGCTTACTGTGTAAGACTGACAAGCAAGGCAACCTCAAAATCATTTTTGGAAAAATATTAAAATAAAATAAAATGAGATAACAATTTAAACATGAATTGAAAATCTTGGTTCGCTGCTTCGTCGCGGGGTTCTCCTTCCCCTTCTGCATGACTACAATTACCCCCAATGCATAAATAAGAACAATGTGAACAAGGAAAATTCATTTGAAGCAACCCCTAGGAAAGTTATGGGACCTGCGGTGAATATAGAGGTTCTGCGCGCGGTAAACAGGATTTTAAGGAGGTATAGCTGCAAAATGGGATAAAAACAGCTTAAAAAGGTTCAACCAAGCTGTTTCTTTCGCACTTGCCGCTCACATTTCCTTTTTACATTCTTCTCTGCCCAGTACCCCTATTCACTCTTGGTCCCGTAACTTTCTTGTGGGCTGTTTGCAAGAAATTCTTTTTGTGGTTTAGGCACCCAGAAGGGGTTCTAAGCATACATCTGAAAATATTTTTTTAAACACTCCCCATGTGCTAATCTGCAAATTTACCGAAAATTTAATTTTTATTTACGAACGGAATGCATCTATGTATGAAATTAGCCGCGCTAGAGGTCCTGTTGATGCTGCCACCGCTTCCCATCTGTGTCAGGAGGGAGGCGATGGCGTCGCATCTCAGAATGCGTGACGCAGGAAACTGGTGCGGAGAGGGAGCAGTAATAGGGCATGCAAGAGTCGCCAAGGAGGTGGAAAAGGAAACTCCGATTTCCGCCATAAAGGTGCGGGATGTCGAGGATGATATCAGGTTGACTAGGCCATACACCCTCAGGATCCCCAGTAGGGATGAGGTTCCAGCCCGCAAGCCTGGTCTGTTTCACGGACGGATCGCGGCTGGGGGGCCAACAATCCTCCGGGGCAGGGATATACATAGAGGGCCTGGGGGTGCGCGAGAGCTATGCCCTTGGCGCATATACCACAGAGGTGTGCGCTATCCTGTCTGTAGCCAACAGACAGGATGTGAAGAGGAGTCCCAACAAATGTGTGTACATCTGCTCGGACCGCCAGGCAGTCCCCCGGGCAGTCTGAGCGGGCAGAATCAGGTCTACACTGGTTCAGGAGTGCGCTGACGCCCTCAGAGGGCTAGCCAAGACAAAGGAGATACAACTAGTGTGGGTTCCGGGACACTGTGGCGTGGCGGGGAATTAGATCGCGAATAATCTCGCAAGGCTTGGTTCCCGGCGGCCGTTCTGTGGCCCGGAGCCGGCCATAGGTATAAGTAGGAAGGCGGTCTCCGTCGCCTTAGACAGGTGGACGGAGGAAGCAATGAAGAGGGGTCGGTTGGTGGCTGCAGGCAGGCGAGGGACTTCGTGGAGGGGCCGGACAGAGATAAAGCTGTCTGGCTACTCGGAAGGAGTCGACCTACGCTTCGCCGCATCCTTGGGGTGCTCACAGGCCACTGCGCCCTTAGAAGACACCTCACTTTGATAGGCGTAGAGGGGGATCCCATTTGCCAGAAATGCGGCGAGGATGAGGAAACGTCCTACCACTACCTGTGAGAATGCCAGGCTTTTTTTTTGGAAGTCTTCGAGCAGAATTGTTCGGATCGAGGACTCTGCAGAGGAATCAGGTAAGTACCGTCCAATTGAAGACCGTCATGACCTTTATCTCGAGGTCGAGGCGGTTTGGTGACGGAACCGAGGAGGAGTAGAGCATGGTTGCTGGGGTTGGCAAAAAGGGCCCTACTTGTTTTGTGTTGGCCTCCCCACCACTGCTACTACTACATGTATGAAATTATAGGTGGCAGGTAAGTATTTTTTCATATTAATCGCTTAAATGATCTGTTTTAATCCACTCTATCGAACAAGTTTCTGTAAACAAAATAACAAAAAAGGTTTTTTAAAACAAATTTGTAATTATCTGTGAGGCTCATTGTGTTATTTTTTAAAATTTAGTATCCACGCTGCTTTTATATAGGTTTTACTATGTATCAAAACTAAAGATTCTAGGGTAGAGTAAACGGTTAAATTTACCAAGCATAATTTATTGATTGTAATATAAAAGTAGTTTAAAATGTCAGAAAGTGTAAAAATGTTGAAATAAAAATTAAATTTAATACCAAGGCTTGAGAAAACTGTAATATGTAGTTATATTTCGTTATGAATGGGCGAATTGGAATAAGTGAAAATCGGTCTCTGATAATGTTGCTTTTTAAAACAAATTTCAAACTCACTTGGTATAAAACTGGGAAGAAGACCAACAGCAATTTAATTTTGATGGTTATAGATGAGAAACGGCAACCATTTTTAAGTAAAAAAACTTCGAGACGCAGCAAGTGCGTTATGGTAGTGAATTTTTATTAAATCCTTTAAATTTGAATAACTCAATTTTATATAAGCTTAGACAGTTGAATTTTGGTATGTGGCAAGGACTTTCTCAAGGTAATATATCCACCAAATTTCATTAAAATAACTTTGTAGTTTTTGGAGATAAAATTTTGTTCGAAAGAAAACTCCAAATTCAAATAACTCAATTTTTTATAATTTTAGAATGTTGAGTTTTGGTATGTAGTAAGGTCTTCCCCGAGGCTATATATGCACCAAATTTCCTTAAAATAGATTTTTAATTTTCGGAAAAAAAAATGTTTCTCGAAAGAAAACTCAAAATTTTCCCGGAAAACCTTGTTTGATTTTCTTGGATAACGAACTCATCCAAGCCATTAATACAAGAAAGGCACTTGCCAAGTTTAATCGAAATCGGTTAGTTATTTTTTGAGTTAGCGGTTGGATACATACATACATACATATATATATATATATATATATATATATATATATATATATATATATATATATATATATATATATATATATATATATATATATATATATATATATATATATATATATATATATACAAAACGTATTGATGAAAGTCTATTTAATTTTTGATGCTCTATCCGAATATATGGGTTTGGTCCATTGTTAGAGGGACACCCTGTATATATAAATATATAAAAATTGAAACTGACCCCGGATATGGGATCTAGGGGTCCTAGTTCGCGCTCATTTGAAAATTTTTTTGCAAAGTCTCACCATCGATACCTCTTATATTAGTGATTCTTTTAAAATAAAAATTCACTAATAAGGAATACGCACATAAAAATCGAAAACGTGAACCATGTGATAGCTTCTTTAAATTGCTATGCGAATTTTGATTTGAAACTGTTTATTTCCAAGTTTTTAATTAAAATTAAATGATAAATTAAGTCATGTCTTTTGACGTGTATGAGTGACAAAGCAGTAGATAAAAAGAGGGAATATCTATTACGAAACAGTTATTTAATCTGATCAGAATTGTCTCGGGTAACAGTTCATTATTACTTGCAGGATTTCATGGTTATTAACATTCAGGTCAGAATGTCCTGGTCTTGTATTCTTGGGAATAAAAAGAGTAAGTTTATAACTACTGATTAATAATCGGATGTATTGAGAAAATAAAAAATCTCGGAACGCAGCAAGTGCGTTATGGTAGTGAATTTTTATTAAATGCTTCAAATTTGAATAACTCAATTTTCCATAAACTTAGAAAGTTTAATTTTGGTATGTAGTAGGGTCTTTCCTAGGGCAAAATATCCACCAAATTTCAATAAAATAACTTTGTAATTTTCGGAGAAAAAAAAAAGTTTTTCGAAAGAAAATTTAAAATTTGAATAACTCAATTTTCTATAAACTTAGAATGTTGAATTTGGTACGTAGTAAGGCCTCTCCCAGGGAAACATATATAGTAAATTTCATTAGAGCAGATTTGTTATTTTCGGAGAAAAAAATTTTTTTTGAAAGAAAACTCAAAATTTTTCCTGAAAACCTCGTCCGATTTTCCTGGCTAGCGAACTCATCCAAGCCATTAATAAAAGAAAGGCACTAACCGAGTTTCATTGAAATCGAATTATTTTTTGAGTTATCAGATGGATACATATATATATATATATATATATATATATATATATATATATATATATATATATATATATATATATATATATATATATATATATATAAACATATAAAAATTGAAACTGACCCCGGATATGGGTTCTAGGGGTCCTAGTTCGCGCTCATTTGAATTTTTTTTGCAAAGTCTCACCATCGATACCTCTCTATTAGTGAATTTGTTAAAATAAAAATTCACAAAAAAATGGAATAAGTGCAATTAGATGTAATTAAAAAGACACTTTCGGTAAATTTTCGTAGACAAATTTAACATATGAGGAGATTGATTAATTTTCCTAGTTAAAATTTATAAATTTAAAAAAGGTTCGGGACTCAGCAAGTGCGTTATGGTAGCGAATTTTCTTTAAAATATTTTTGATAGCAAATGTCTTTCTTTGATGCAAGCAGGCATCAAACTTGGTTGCCTATATAGTAGAAACAATGTACCATATTCCATCGAAATAACTTTATTGTTTGAAAATATATAAACATTTTTTAAAAGTCTGGATGCAGCAAGTGTGTTATGGAAGTGAATTGCCATAAAAATGTTTTT
Source organism: Tillus elongatus (assembly GCA_964006375.1). Classification (NCBI taxonomy): domain Eukaryota; kingdom Metazoa; phylum Arthropoda; class Insecta; order Coleoptera; family Cleridae; genus Tillus; species Tillus elongatus. The sequence goes on along the minus strand of OZ023264.1, from coordinate 145,201,236 downwards.
AATAGCAAATGCGAGCATACATCAATCTGATTACCGGTATAGCCTATGTGGTAGAAACAATGTACTACATTTTATCAAAATTACCTATGGTTTGAAAATATACAAAAATTTTCCGAAAATAAACTCAAATGTTGGTTTCCTAACCAACAAAGCTTACGTTAATAGCAAATCGAGTTATTGAAATTTGAAGGATTTAATGAAAGTTCGCTACCAAAACGCTCTTACTGCGTCCAGATTTTTTCTTACAAACGCATCATATTTCGAAAAAAAATGCAAAAATTAACGAATTTGGTCTACGAAAATTAGCTAAAAATTAGAACGTTAAACCATAAACTTCACTAAACCTACAGCGAAAGCATCAACTTAACTAAACCGACAGCCAAAGCATCAGAGAAAGGGTCTATTTGAAATTAATTTTCTGTAAACATGTTAGTAAAATGAAGGGCAATGGCGGTTGAATCTGAAACTTAAGGGTTCGCAGAACACCCTTCTTGCAACCTTTTCCTTTCACAATCCGTATTTGTTTTACGTTCTTTGCCTAAACATTGCCAATTTTGACGTTTAAAATTGCGAGTTTGACGTTTTAAGGAAAACTCAAAAATTTTCTTTAACTGCCTATAACTTCTTTGTTTTTAAAGCTAAATTTTGGTATAGGGTTCACTCTTTATAATACAAACACGCGTACCAAATTTAGTTGTCCTTACTTTGTTATTTACGGAGATAAAATTTTTTTTAGAAAGAAAACACAAAATTTTCCGTGAAAACCTGGTCCAATTTTCCCGGCTAACGAACTTATCCAAGCCACTTGCAAAAGGAAGGTACTCACCAAATAGAGATCGGTCCATTATTTATATATATATATATATATATATATATATATATATATATATATATATATATATATATATATATATATATATATATACATACATATATATATATATATATATATATATATATATATATATATATATATATATATATATATATATATATATATATATATATATATATGTATATAAACACAGATCTCATTAACGAATTAAAAAAAATAGCTAAAAATGTAAAAAAGTATAACCTAATTGTCTTTCCACAGCTTCCTTCTTATTGTACTGTCTGTACGTGGAAGCTTCTGTGGAAGCCTAGAAACGTCACAACATATAGAGATGATGTTTTGTGCTATTCTTCAATGTACCTAATTTTAGAATTAAACTCTGTGACATAAAATGGTCACCCCACTCTCTAACCCTCTAAATTTGTCATTCGCAACCTCTAAATTGTTAAGTTGAATAGTAGACTTGTGACACGCCGTTTTGAAGATATTTGGATTCTCTGTTTAGCAATATCAACGTTTCTATAATTTGTTCCTTGGTAATGGAGAAAAATAAATTTGACAATTTTGTTAGTACCTGTTAATTTTTAAATAAAAACAAAACCACTTAATAGATACAAATGCATTATTAATTATTTTTAAGGTAAATATTCAAACTGTCACCCATTTGTTTAGTTTTAGTTTCTTCAAGAATATTTTGTAAAACTTGAGGGCCTGTTTGTTCAGCTTTTGCCAAATCATAACCTCTGAATTTTCAATATTATCTGGTCCATTGGCATACACTGTACTGAGAGCTGTTAGAGAACGTGGAATAGAGGAAACCTGTTCCAGGTGGATGGGCTCCATGCTCAGGGGCAGAGCTGTGTTCATCTCACTCGCGGGAGGAACTCTGATTGCGAGAGTCGCGGCGGGGTGCCCACAGGGTAGCGTTTTGTCTCTCCTGGTCTGGTGCCTAGTCGCGGATGGCATGCTGCGGAGGCTCTCGAGAGGAGGGCACGAAGAACAGTGCTATGCGGACGACATCGTCATCATAGTCCGAGGAAAGGTTACACATTCAGTCTGGGAGCGTATGCAGGCATCCCTGAAAGTGGTGGAAAGCTGGACGGTTAGCCAACGGCTCGGGGTGAGCCCCGAGACAGCCGCCGTCATACCATTTACGAGGAGGAGGAAGTGAGAGGGCCATAGAACTGTGACTCTATATGGTAGGAACATTCCTATGACCAGGGAGGTAAAATATCTTGAGGTAGTACTGAAGAATTTGTGGTAGGGTGTAGTTCAATTTGAACTATCTGAACGAGTCATTTTAGAGTTGTTTAGAAAAAAACTGCTTTAATGGAGCCGCATGTGCGTTCCTGTATTTCAGGTCTGATTCTGTGGTTTAATTCGTCCTGTTTCAGCCTGAAAATTATGTGGTAGAGTGTTGCCTCAACCCCTAAGGAACAGCCGTAGAACTAAACGGTAGTACGCTTTTCTCTAAAAATAATTTGAACGGGATATCCTTGCCATTGTGCGCCGTTATGCTGATATTTAGATGCAACAAACAATCAATTATACTCAGTTCCTACTGTCTACGACTACCGCGATCAAGCAGGCAATGAATTAGATAAACAATAATTTTAATACCCACATTATTACTGTGATTGGTTTACGCCTACATATAAAAAATCCACTCAGGCTTCTTATATTTAGATATTTATGTATCTTTTAGCTCCAAATCATGTCCTATCATATCTTTTTCATCCATAATCACGATTAATTAGAAGTCGTTTCATTAAATGAGCAAATTTAAAAATACAAAGAGACAGTGAAATAAACATTTTATTTGCACCTATATTTAAAAAAGAAACATGTAAAAGGAGGTTGACCTTTGAGTAACCCACGTTGTCACAGTCATTCGACCTTCAGAATTTCGTTCTGGTCTAACAGAGTGTATCGGCGATTTATTTTACAGTAATAACAACTCTAAACTTAAACGGAAATTTTGTGGTTTTATTTATATTACAGATGTATCGCCCCCAAAATTATAAAAGAACACTTTCGTTTTGAGAAAAAATAAAAGTGCATGATTTTTATAATTATTACACTTACTATAACTGACGATTTTGAGAATTTGTTACCATGAATCCCATTTAAATTAAATAAGTACAATGTTCTTAAGTACAAATTTCAGCTATACCGTTTCCAATATATGATTGCCAAACTTTTCAACTGATACGTCGTTACTTAGGTAAATTTGTGCAAAGTTGGTTTACTTTTCGTCCTTTTCCACCACCAGTATTTAGCTAATTACTATTGAAACTAATAAATACTTCCTGTAAAACCCATCCCTAAACATTGGCCAGCTCTACCAGTGCTCCAACAGTTGAATATTTGTGTCACGTCAACTTACGCGTTCACCAGATCCGCTGCGTTTCTGATGGAACCCAACTGTTGTCAAAGCGGCATGACACACAAACGCCACCAAATAGTGCTTGAAGTCAACAGTGTAGTTATCAGTCTCCAACCGCTGAAATGTATCGGTAGTCAACAGATAAGCTCTTCAAGTCAGCTGTTGGCGCCTGGTGAAGTCACCCAATGAGAAAGGTTTCTCCATAGATAAACTACGATTCGGTGCGTTTCTCTATGATTTATAACCCTAAAGTGGGAGTGGCCATAGAGATGTGGTCTACTCATAATATATATATATATATATATATATATATATATATATATATATATATATATAACTTGTCTCAAACAAAAATGTTAGCCTCTCTCTCTCTCTCTCTCTGGCACTGGCTATTCGAGATACCAGCGCTTAGATCAAATCCAAACCAAAACCAACCTGCTGGTTAAGATACGTGGACATTTTCGCTGTCTGGCCACACGATAAAGAATCCTTGGACCAATTCCTTTCTTACCTAAAAAACAGTGCTTGAAACCAACACTGCCTTCATCAGTCTCTAACGGCTGAAATGTATTGGTAGTCAGCGGATGATAGCTTAAACTCAGCTGTTGGCGCCTGGTGAACACACTTACTATATCAATTAACTAAAAATTTGTCGTTTCTAGTACAGCAATTTTGATGTGTATAGTTTATTTATTTTATAAATCCCAATGTAATACTTCAACCACCAGGATCATTAAAATTAATTGAAAACAACAAAAATGACTTTTATAAATAACGATAAATTAATAATCATATCTCAATAAATGAAATAAAAATGTGTTGTGTGCTTTGGTTTCTTTAACGTCGGTCTATTTCCGCGACAATGCCCAATCACCGACGCCAGGAGCAGTTTCACCTCACTATTCTGGAAATTTTGCAGAACCCCTGTCTTTCTGTAAGCAAGGTAGGGATCTTTAAGGTGCTCAACATAGTATGTACCCTAAATCGACGGCTTTACGCCCCCTACGAAGGACAGTGAGAAGGTGAGGAATATATCTAGCCTTACATACATTGCCCTTATATGAGGGAAAAAATGGGCCAGGGCTGACAATTTACAAAATTGTTAGTTGGTTGTACACAGTTTCTATTTTATAACATTTTGTGTTATTGGGAGCTGCCGTGTCACCATACTACCTGGTTCCACACAAAGATGACGACCCTGTCGTACATCTCACAATGTTCTAAGAGGCTGACTACCATAGCCGTATTACTTTATAGGTGTGTTCTTGCTGTAATTAGTATACTCTACTGACGAGCTCTAATTAGAGCGAAACCGGTCTGCGGTTCTAATTATGGTGAGAATACATCTAGCCTTGCACAGTTTAATAAAGTTAATTGTAATTATGCGAACCAGAAAGTGAAGTAAGCCATAATTATATAACTATAATAATAATTATAACAATAATCCACAGTCGTTAACATACAAAACTAATCTAAAAAAACGATACATTAGAACTATTCGAAATTTTGCCCGTTTTGACCTCAATACACAAGCTAACCCCCCTTAAAAATTCTATGTGCCACATTAAATATCAGTGGTTCTATTCTCTGTGCCTCCTGTATTTTAAATAATACAGTTTTTGCAAGCGAAATTAAAACTAACCACTATAACTCGAAAACTACCAACTATGGCTATAGGGAAATCCATACTAACTCGATACAGAACTTATTGGTCCACCTGGCCATTGTATAAAAAATAAAGTGTTCCTTTTGAAAAACACAAGTTATGCCACTTTAAGGTTAGATCTGTTGTAACCCAAAAAATACACCCTGTACAATGATGATGAATTATTCTTCAACTATCTAAATTTGTAATATTTTCATTAATATGAAAGATAGCTATAGGGAATCATACACAAAGTCACAGTTATTTTTCAATTTCTATCTTGGTAGGTGGTAGTGGACTTTTCCTCTACGTGATAGTAAAGGATTTTTTCACGCCCGAGGAGGTACCACCCCTTACATCAAGGGGTCGGTGAAGTCCCAACGGACGTTTCTGGCTCTGGTGTATGAGTCAGTTTCCCTTATAAACAAAAAGGATGATGGCTCCTCCTTGTACTTTTCCTTTACGTGATAGTAAACGATTTTTTCATGCCCGAGGAGGTACCACCCCTTACATCAAGGGGCCGGTGAAGTCCTAACGGACGTTTCTGGCTCTGGTGTATGAGTCGGTTTTCCTTATAAACAAAAAGGATGATGGCTCCTCCTTGTACAAAAGATTCCGGAGATACAATACCCCTCCATTCGGATCTCCGGGAGAGGGGTGTGCAGGGGGCGCCAGCATCAAGATTTAACATATCCTTTTCGAATATATGTGGCCTAAATTCTAACCTGAACTCCGTCCATCATTTCCTCCAGGGTAATAGGCCCCAACTCCTCTTCCTCACCGAAACCCAAATCAGTGCCAAAACAGTCACTAATCATCTTAATTTCCCGGGGTATGAGCTCCTTGCTTCCTTTAGATTGCATGGAGGCGTGTGCGCATACGTCCGTAGCAATCTACCCTGCACCACAATATCCAATTTAGAAGCTGGAAGAAAAGCCATACTTTGGATGAAACTCTCTCTCAGGGCTGCAACTAAATTCTCTGTTGCATTTACCGGTCACCTTCTGACAACCACTTTGTCCAGCTCTTCGACTACCTTTCTGAAAAAACTGACCATCTGATTTCTGAATATCCTTCCTCGAGGTCACTATTCTTGGTGACTTCAATGTCCATAATAAGGAATGGCTAGGATCTTCAAAAACCGATCCACAAGAGAGAGCAGCGGAGGCCTTTGCAGTCATCAATTCTTTAGCCAATATGGTTTAGCAACCTACTTACTTTCCTCGCATCCCAACACACAGCTCAAATCCCTTGGATCTCCTTCTTACTACAAAACCTGAATGCTATAAGACATCAGTCACCGCCCCCCTTGGTCGCTCAGAGCACGGCATGGTCACTGCTTTCTGCGCAATGCAACCCGAGGTCACACAGTCATCACACCCACGTATAGTTTGGAACTACAACTCCGCGAACTGGGACGAAATGCGGGATTACTTTTCGTCATTTCCATGGGAGTCTGTCTGGTTCTCTCATTCTGACTCCGCTGATATCTCACAAAACGCCACCGAAATTATCCAAGCTGGCATGGAATTATTTTTTCCACGTACACAGAAAACCTATTCAGCCACTCGTTTAATAACCATATTAAAAACAAAGTGCTCTCAAGCTCCAACAGCATCAAACCCTTCTGGACTCTTGCTAAATCTATTGGGAATAATTTCTGCAAGACCACTTTCCCACCTCTTGTTTCAGCGGATGAAATTGTTTCTACCGCCCTGGGCAAGGCTGAACTTTTTGCCTCGTTGTTCGCCGGCAATTCTACTCTCAACTCGCCTCCAAATGTTCAACCACCAAAGGTCTCCAATGTCGCGCACAAAATGACGGATATCATTTTCAAAACTAAAAAGGTACGAAAGATGCTTCCTTCTCGTAATACCAGGAAAGCCTCTGGCCTTGACGGGATCCCAGCGATTGTTCTCAAAAAATGCGCACCAGAACTTGCTCCTGTCCTGACTCGTTTGTTTCAGACATCTTACAATAGAGGCATATTCCTTAGTAACTGGAAAACTGCTCGAGTACAACCCGTCCCCAAGAAAGGATCCAAAGCGCTTCCTAGCAACTACAGGCCTATTTCTCTCCTTTCAGTCGTCTCTAAAGTGATGGAAAAGTATATAAACACCGAATTACTAAAATTTCTTGAAAAACAGTCTAATCTACGACTGGCAGTATGGATTCCGTCAGCGCAGATCAACTGCCGACCTTCTTTTCTTTGTCACCCATTCTTGGAACAAGTCTATGGAACTACACGGTGAATCCCAGATTGTCGCTCTAGACATATCCAAAGCATTCGACCAGGTCTGGCACGCAGAGCTGCTTAATAAACTTCCGACCTATGGCCTACCACCAAAACTCTGTACATTGACGGTAAATTTACTCTCCAACCGGAGCATTTCCGTTGTCGTGGATGGCCATTCCTTTAAACTGCATCCAATTAATGCAGGAGTCCCTCAAGGTTCAGCTTTATCCCCTACTTTGTTTCTTCTCCACATCAATGACCTCCTCTCTAGCACATTCAACCCAGTTCACATTTACCCGGACGACAGTACCCTCCACTCAAATATACAATATCCTAAGCCTGACTCTCTAGCCCAATTAAATGAGGATCGCAGACTCACGGAGGGTTCTGTCTCTGTGGATCTCCAAAAAATATTAGACTGGGGAAGTAGAAATCTTGTACAATTCAACTCCGCCAAATCTCAATCTTGATATCTATCTCATAAGAGATACACCAGCCGTAGACCCATCACAATGAACAAACAAGTTATTCAAAGTAATGTGTCCTTTTCACTTGTTGGCATTTCTGTGGATCGAAATCTCAATTGGCACCAACATGTCATATCATTTGCAAAAGCGGCTGCTAAAAAATTAGGTTTCCTCTTCCGGGCTTGCAAATACTTTTCACCAGCTAATCTCTATACCTTATATACTTCACAAATGAGGCCAAACCTCGAATACTGCTCCCACATCTGGGGTGCCGCTTCTACACTCGCTATCCTGGACTCCATTCAGAAGAGAGCTATACGTCTCATCGATGACCCTACCCTCACCCAAAGGCTGCCATCCCTTGCCTACCGACGTGCCGTTGGTGACCTCTCTCTCTCTCTCTCTCTTATATATATATATATATATATATATATATATATATATATATATATATATATATATATATATATATATATATATATATATATATATGCACGGACACTGCTTAGAGAAGCTTTCTTCCATAGTTCCTCTTTCCTCCTTGTCCACACAAACGGTACGATAGTATTTTAGGCTGTGGGCCCTCGTGGTGTGTTGTTGAAATTATATATATATATATATATATATATATATATATATATATATATATATATATATATATATATATATATATATATATATATATATATACATGCCAAAAGTCTAGAGGGACATCCTGCTCCACCTTGTCGACGGCCATATCTTTTAGCTTGTTATCTATTTTGTCAGTTCTAGTCTAAGTTATATTCAGTAAACCTTGTGATCAGTTTGTGTTTTAATGTAATTTTAAATCTTGAAATCTTGGAAGTACTTTCTGATGTCGTTTTTAAGGAAATAATCAATATAACGTACCTTCCGTTTATAATCACTGTCGGAAGACTCAATACATGCTGCAAGTGAAACTGTTAAGTACGTTACACCTTGCAGTAATTTTACTTGAAGTTGTTAGTTGATAAATGTTTTAATACGTTTGGGTAATTTAAAAAGTGAAAGTAGCCGGTGCGTGTACATGTTCAAGAAAACAAACAATCTGTAATTAGATCTGTGTCTCCAAGCTGCCAGTTGAAATGGAACAGAATAGAGTGTCATACAGATTAAACCAGGCTCGAGTGATAAAGTAACCGAACCGTGTAAGAAAGGAACTTCGGTAATCAAATAACATATTTTAAATTGGTAACTGGTAATAAAAAAACCAATTGATTTACATTCTATTACAGTAATATTACGACTGAAATTATAGCACACAAGCTGATCATTACGTCAAGTGAAAAAACTATAAATTAGTTGAGTGAATGAAAGGAAAGCATATTAAAATTTATGTATGCTGTATTTAATAAGACAACTGAGTATTGTGGAATCCATTTGGAATGCTTATGATGATTTCTTAAAAAAAATAACATTTAACAGAAATAATTACTGCGTTTAGTGAATTTTCTTTTAAAAAATCACTGATGAGGAGATCAAGACTTTTGGATTTAAAAAAATAAAAACTCTAGACGCAGCAAGTGCGTTATGGAAGTGAATTTTCATAAAAATCAATTTGGTTACCGGTATAACCTATATAGTAGGAACAATGTAACATATTTTATCAAAATAATTATTTAAAAATGTACAAAAATATTCCGAAAATAAACTTTAAATGTTTCTGTCAAAACTGCTCTCCTAGACAATGAACCTTACGTTAATAGCAAATTGAGTTATTGAAATTTGAAACATTTAATGAAAATTCGCTACCAAAACGCCCTAGCTGCGTTTATACAAAAATTTTCAGAAAATAAAGTTAAATGTTGGTTTCCTAACCAACAAAACTTACGTTAATAGCAAATTGATTTATTGAAATTTGAAGGATTTAATGAAAATTGGCTACCAAAACGCACTTACTGCCTCCAGATTTATTTCTTTCAAACATGCATCATATTTAGATAAAAAAATGCCAAAATGCAGTAACGAATGTGTTTTACAAAAATTAGCTAAAAATTATAGACCGTTAAACCATAAACTTCACTAAACCTACAGCGAAAGCATCAACTTAACTTAACCGACAGCCAAAGCACCAGAGAAAGGGTCTTTTTGAAATGAATTTTCTGTAAATATTTTAGTTAAATGAAGGTCAATGACGATTGAATCTGAAACTCAAGGGTTCGCAGAACACTTTTCTTGCAACATTTTCTTTTCACAATCCGTATTTGTTTCACGTTATTTGCCTAAACATTGCCAATTTTGACGTTTTAAATTCCGAGTTTGACGTTTTGAGGAAAACTCCAAAATTTGTTTCTTTAGTTGCCCGTAACTTTTTGTCCTTAAACTTAGAGACCTAAATTTTGGTTCATGGTTCACTCTTTATAATACAAATACGCATACCAAATTTGGTTACCCTCACTTTGTTATTTCCGGAGATATAATTTTTTTTAGAAAGAAAACACAAAATTTTCCGCGAAAATCTGGTCCGATTTTCCTGGCCAACGAACTTATCCAAGCCACTTGCAAAAGGAAGGTACTTACCAAATTTGATCAAGGTCGGTCCATTATTTTTTGAGTTATCGGTACGATATATATATATATATATATATATATATATATATATATATATATATATATATATATATATATATATATATATAAACAAGGATCTCCACATTAGTGAATTTTTAACGAAAATTCACTAAAAAAGAAAACTTGAATCACCAACGACTTATGAGCCATCCTGTAATTGTAGAAATATTTTTATGATGCAGCTCAAGACGCCCTATAATTAATGTATACAATTTTTTTTTCCTATCGTGCATAATAACGGATATATTGAACTTTAAAGATTTTTTACGAAAATTCGACAAAAATGATATACCATTAACCGATAAACTCTATAGCCAACACTACTGCCAAATCATCTGAGAAAGGGTCTATTTGAAATGAATTTCCTGGGAATATTTTAGTAAAATGAAGGACAATGACGATTGAAACTAAGACTTCAGGCTTTGTAAAACATTATTCTTGAGACATTTTCCTTCCATAGCTCATATTAGTTTCAGGTTCATTGCCTAAATATTACCAGTTTTGACGTTTAAAATCGCGACTTTGACGTTTTGAGGAAAACCCACATTTATTTTTCTTTAAATGCCTGTAACTTTTTTGCCATTTAACGTACAGAGCTAAATTTTAGTAGGTAACTTACATATAATGATATAAACCCGCGTATGGAATTTGCTTGCCCTTACTTTGTTAATTTTTGAGATATAATTTTTTTTTTCGATTTTTTTCGAAAGGAAACACAAAATTTTCCGGGAAAACCTCGGCGGATTTTCCTGGCTAACGAACTTATCCAAGACACTTTCGAAAGGAAGGTACTCACCAAGTTTTATCAAAATCGGTCCATAGTTATAGGTGTGACATATACTAGGTCGGATTCAGACTTTATAAATATATATATATATATATATATATATATATATATATATATATATATATATATATATATATATATATATATATCACATCGATAAGATTGCTGCTGAGTAGCTTGATCTTGTAAGTTGCTTGAATAGGTTCGTTAGCCAGGATAATCGACCCAGTTTTTCCCAGACAATTTTGGGTTTCCTTTCGGAAAACCTTTATATCTCCGGAAATAACAAAGTAAGAGCAACTAAATTTGGTACGCGGATTTATATTATTAAGAGTACATTACGTACCAAAATTTAGATATGTAAGTTAAAAGACAAAAAAGTTATAGGCATCTAAAGGAAAAAAATGGGGTTTTTCTCAAAACGTCAAACCAGCGATTTGAAACGTCAAAATTGGCAACATTTTGCAAAGAACCTGAAACTAATACGGGTTATGTAGAGAAAATGTCACGAGAAGAATGTTTTACAAACCCTGAACTCTCAGCTTCAACCGTCATTGTCATTCATTTTACAAACATATTTCCAGAAAATTCATTTCAAATAGACCCTTTCTCTGATGCTTTAACAGTAGTTTTAGTTATAGAGTTTATCGTCTAATGGTATATAATTTTTAGCGAGTCTCGGTACAAAATCAATAACGGTAAATATATCCGTTATTATACAAGATACGAAAAAAAATTGTGTACGATAATTATAGGGTGTCTTGAGCTTCATCTTAAAAATTATTTCTACAATCACAGGTGACCCGTAAGTCGTTGGTGATCCAAATTTTCTTTTTTTTTTTAATCGAACACGCCTTATATTATTGAATTTTTACATTTTCTATCGAGATATAATGCATTTTTGTAAGAAAAGAAATTCTCGATGCAGCAAGTGCGTTATGGTAGTGAAATTTCATTAAATGCTTCAAATCTGAATAGCTCAATTTTCTATTAACGTATAAGGTTCGTTGGCCAAGAAACCAGTTTTTTCGGGAATATCTTAAGTTTACTTTCGGAATTATTTTTACATTTTCAAACAATAAAGTTATTTTGATGAAACATGGCACATTGTTTCTACTATATAGGTTATACTGGTAACCAAATCTGATATCTGCTTTCTTAAAAAACACATTTGCTATTAAAAGCATTTTTATGAAAATTCCCTACCATAACGCACTTACTGCGTCCAGAATTTCTTCTGTGTGGAGACCTAGCACTGGAAAATACTGCTCCATTCTCGTTTGTAAAATTTAGTATTTTATTTAATGATGTCTAACATTTTTGAAGTGACACCACATAACAATCTTATTCTGCATCATAACGCACCTACTGCGTCCAGACTTTTTTCTGTGTGGTGACCTAGCACTGGAAAATACCGCTCCATTCTCGTTTGTAAAATTTAGTCTTTTATTTAATGATGTCTAACATTTTTGAAGTGACACTACATAACATAATCTTATTCTGAATGATGGCTGCCGTGTAAAAATTTCTTCCACAGAATTGGAGGAAAAGTACTAACGGTATTTTAACGATTTGGCGGGAATTTTAAATATGCAAAATATATAAACGATAATTCAGCTTTTCTTTTTATAAAAGGAATTTTAATTAAAATAAAACCTTGCTTTTACTATATACAGGCGTAATATATAGTTCTCTGGCTTCACAAATAGTCGTCTTATTTTTAGTGAATTTTTATTAAAAAAATTCACTAATAGAGAGGTATCGATGGTGAGACATTGCAAAAATTCTTTCAAATGAGCGCGAATTAGGACCCCTAGAACCCATATCCGGGGTCAGTTTGAATTTTTATATGCTTATATATATATATATATATATATATATATATATATATATATATATATATATATATATATATATATATATATATCCGTCTGATAACTCAAAAAATAATTAACCGATTTAGATGAAACTCGGCAAGTGCCTTTCTTTTATTAATGGCTTGGATGAGTTCGTTGGCCAGGAAAATCGGACGGGGTTTTCCGGGAAAATTTTAAGTTTTCTTTCAAAAAAAAATTTCGATAAAATTTGGTCTGCATATTGCTTTGGGAAATACCTAACTATGTGCCAAAATTCAGCTTTCTAGGGTTACAGAAAATTGAGCTATTCAAATTTGAAACATGTTTAAATCATAAGTATGTGGTTGCTGTTGGTTAGTCAATGCTTTTCTTATTGACTCATGAGATTCATTCATCAACCTTCCATTGACTTCTGCTTCTGCCGCTGTTACAGTCCTTTTATTTAGATCTAGAGTTGTAACCACTCATACAAACAGTGTTTTTTAACCACGTGGCTGGGCGACTGACCGAATTCATTCCCAGTTGCTGTTGATTTACTCATATTCTCTTAATATGTTTGAAGATGTGGTGTCTACTTCATTCCAAGTCACTATTAACCGACTATTTATGAAATCAAATAAGTAAATTAAATCGATTGTCATAAAATATGTAGTGTATTAAGACAAGGGAAAAAGAAATAAAACATATATAACTGTGCACATTTTGATTATATTTTAGGGTGCTTGAGAGAGGTATTGTCACAGCATAATATCTTATTAAAGTTCATTTGTAAATAGGTTTAATTTTTATATGTATATGTATATATATATATATATATATATATATATATATATATATATATATATATATATATATATATATATATATATATATATATATATATATATATATGATAACTCAAAAAATAATTAACCGATTTCGATGAAACTTGGCAAGTGCCTGTCTTTTATTAATGGCTTGGATGAGTTCGTTATCCAGAAAAATCGGACGGGGTTTTCCGGAAAAATTTTGAGTTTTCTTTCGAAAAATTTTTTTTTCTCCGAAAGTAACAAAGCTGTTTCAATATATGTTGCCTCAACCTTACTAGGTACCAAAATTCAACTTTCTAAGTTTAGAGAAAATTGAGTTACTCAAATTTTAAATTTTCTTTCAAAAAAAATTTTTTCTCCGAAAATTACAAAGTTATTTTAATGAAATTTTGTGGATATCTTGCCTTAGGAAAAACCTTACTACGTATTGAAATTAAACTCTCTAAGTTTATAGAAAATTGAGTTATTTAAATTTGAAGCATTTAATAAAAATTCACTACCATAACGCACTTGCTGCGTCCCGAGTTTTTTCTTTTCTGTAATAGGATTCGCTGCTTGACAGCATCATTATCATCAGATAGGTAAAAATGAAATTGATTTATACGTATTCATGACAATTAAAATCTGCTACTACGTTATGATATTGTGGTTAAAAAATTATTTTAAAATCCTGGACGCAGCAAGTGCGTTATGGAAATAAATTTTCATAAAAATGTTTTTAATAGCAAATATGTCTCTTTAATGCACGCAGGCATCAATTTGGTTACCGATGTAACCTAAATAGTAGAAAAATTGTACCATATTTTATCAAAATAACTTATTGTTTGAAATGTATAAAAATTTTCAGACAATAAACTTTAAATGTTTCCGAGAAAACTGGTTTCGTAGCTAACGAACCTTAGGTTAATATCAAATTAAATTATCGAAAGTGAAAGCATTTAGTGAAAATTCTCTACCAAAACGCACTTACTGCGCCTCGATTTTTTTTATTACATGCATCAAATTTCGATAAAAAAAATGCAAAAATGCAATAACATGAAGGATGTTCGAAAAAAAATTTGTAGATATCACTAACGACTTATGGGCCAGCCTGTGATTTTCAAAATAATTTTATAAAATGCAGCTCAAGACACCCTATAATTAACGTATACAATGTTTTCTCGCATCTTGTACAATAACAATCATATTTAGCTTTACCGTAGAAATGCCTCAGCCCGTATATATAAAACTAAACCCGGATATGGATTCTAGGGGGCCTAGTCTGCACTCATTTGAAGAAATCTTTTTAAAATTTAAAAGTCGCGGTTTCCCCATCGACGAATTTTTTCTACGAAAATTAGCTAAAAATTATAGACCGTTAAACCATAAACTTAACTAAAACCAATGTCAAAGCATCAGAGAAAGGGTCTAGTTGAAATGAATTTTCTGTAAATATTTTAGTAAAATGAAGGACAGTAGCGGTTGAAGTTGAAACTTAAGGGTTTGCAGAACACCCTTCTTGCGACATTTTCTTTACATAACCCGGATTTCTTTTAGTTTCTTTGCTTAAGTTGCCAATTATGACGTTTGAAATCGCGACTGACAATTTTTTTAAATGCCTATAACTTTTTTGTCGTTTAACTTACAGACCTAAATTTAGGAACATGATTCACGCTTAATAATACAAATAGGCGTACTAAATGGTTGTTCTTACTTTGTTATTTCCGGAGATATAATTTTTTTCCAAAGAAAACACAAAATTTTGCTGGAAAAACTGGGCTGATTTTCCTGGCTAACGAACTTAACTAAGACATTTGCAAAAGGAAGGTACTCACCAAATTTGACAAAAATCGGCCCTTTATTTTTTGAGTTGTCGGTGTGATACATACAAATATATATATATATATATATATATATATATATATATATATATATATATATATATATATATATATATATATGTATATTTATTTATTTGTTTATATAAACATATAAAAACTAAAACTGACCCCGGATATGTTTTAGGAGATCTAATTAGCGCTCATTTTAAAGAAATTTTTTTCAAAATTCAAAAGTCGCGATCTCCTCATTAGTGAATTGTTTTAAGAAAATTCACTAAGAATAAAATAAAAATGAGAGGTGACGTGTTCAAAATGTTTACGTGATGTGTGTCAATATTTAACATGCGAATATAATCAAACTATATTTTGTATTTATCTGAAATATCAGATTTAAATGTATGTACATGTGATACCATTTACCGTTTTCATGTTTTTTGACTTTACCTAGTGGGTGGGCTCTTTTGTTGTTAATCAAACGTAAATTAGAAGCGAATAACTAGAAAAGTAAATGAGCTTTTCGTTCAATGATACAGCGATTAAATTCCATCTGCAATTGTAAAAGGTGATCATCCTCGCCTGCAAAACGATTCAATAGCTACCAGCTTAATCGAAGTTCAAGTTACAGACCGGTTTTGCAACATAATTTTTAAATTCTCATTGCTAGCTGGCAAAAAAAGAATGCAGTCACGTCTCGATGTTATACTATTTTGTGTAACGTAAAACGTTAAAGAATGCTTCAAACACAAAAATATTTCTTACTTAATAAAAGACGCCGATTTTCTCGTGAAGATTCAATGAAAGTAATGAGTTTTAACCACAATAGAAAAGGCCTATAACATCAGTATTTTTTTATATAATGGATTTGAACAAACGTGTTTCAAAACAAAATTGATTACAATAAAAATACTTTTACAATCCACATCTGGAAAGAAACACAAAAAAAGTGGGTTGTTCTTCAAAACCATTTAACTAATATTGTGTGTGAAACAATAAGTATATACTTCTATAGGTATATACGTAAGTACGTATACTTATATACGTATTAATATATTCCGATTGTTTCCTAACATTTCTATAGGACAAACTTTTGGCTTAGGTCGCCACTTGCATCTAGCCGGACCGCTCAACTTTCCCACCCGCAATCCCCAAAGTATACGAAGTCTGCCGATAATATTCCAACGATGATAAGAAGATATCTTAGGCCCAGGGTTGAACATACTGAGACCTTAGAGACGATCTTCGGCGAGATTTGGGGAGTAGGCAGATTGAGGCCTCGTAATCGAGCTACAACAACCCAACCCACCTTTGTCCACTCCTCTAAGGAGTAGGAAGATTGAAGCCTCAGAGTTCATGCCCTTACATATTTCATTTACCTCTTGCAAATGGCTCCAAAACGGGAGCCGAAACGTCGAGTTTTCATAACTTTTGGACGCGGTTCAACCCGAGAACCAAGTATGTATCACATTGAAGACCGCGGAAATAATTCCGAACATTATATTATATATATATATATATATATATATATATATATATATATATATATATATATATATATATATATATATATATATATATATATACACACACACAGTAGAATCCTAATTAAAAGAGGAGTCACCGGATCTCGTTATATCAGAACTAAGAAGTAACTACAAAAAATGTAGGTATGTACAACCCTAATAAACGTAAGTGTACATCCGGACTACTCCCCTGTAACCCCTTCCATCGATATTGAAAGTCAACTGTAACTGCTGGTTTGAATGAACAATTTTATTCTCATAAAAAAATCTCTGGACATAGCAAGTGCGTTATGGTAGAGAATTTTCTTTAAAATATTTTTAATAGCAAATGCCTTTCTTTGATGAAAGCAGGCTTCAAACTTGGTTGCCTATATAGTAGAAACAATGTACCATATTTCAACGAAATAAATTTATTGTTTGAAAATATATAACATTTTTGAAAAGTATAGATGCAACAAATGTGTTATGGAAGTGAATTTCCATAAAAATGTTTATTCGAATTTTCTGCTCATATTTCCTTTTTACTACCTACCCCGCCCAGCACCCCTACTAACTCCTGGTCCCGTAATTTCCTTGGGGGTGTGAACAAGAAATTTTTCTTGGGGTTTGTGGATCCAGGGGGGCCCTAGGCAGGTTTCTGAAAACAGTTTTTTGAAAAGCGTTCGGGGGCTAAACTGAAAATTTACCGAAAATTCGCTACCAAAACGCACTTACTGCGTCCAGTTTTTTTCTTACAAACGCATTATATTTCGATAAAAAATGCAAAATTCATTAACGAATTTGTTCTACGAAACTTAGCTAAAAAAAATTATAGCCCGTTAAACCATAAACTTCACTAAACCTACAGCGAAAGCATCAGAGAAAGGGTCTATTTGAAATGAATTTTCTGTAAATATTTTAGTAAAATGAAGGGCAATGACGGTTGAATCTGAAACTTAAGGGTTTGCAGGACACTCTTCTTGCAACATTTTCTTTTCAAAATCCGTATTTATTTCACGTTCTTTGCCTAAACATTGCGAATTTTGACGTTTAAAATTGCGAGTTTGACGTTTTGAGGAAAACTCCAAAATTTGTTTCTTTAACTGACCATAACTTCTTTGTCTTTAAAGCTAGAGAGTTCACTTTTTATAATACAAACACGCATACCAAATTTGGTTGCCCTTGCTTTGTTATTTCCGGAGATATGATTTTTTTAAATGATATTAGAGATTCTCAGAGCAAACGATGCGCTTTCACCAAATCAGCATGGATTCAGGGAGGGTCTTTCAGCCATTTCAGCTCTAGTAAGCATTCTGGGCGACGTATATAAGAACGTAGATTCTGGTAGTAAGGTCATTGCGCTTTCTATAAATTTATCTTAGGCATTTGATTGTGTCAATCACGCTGTACTGCTAAAAAAGGCTGATTCTTATGGACTGCGTGGTCAGTACCAAAAGTTATTGAAATCATATTCACCTGACCGAAGACAGTATGTGGAATATTTTGCGGCAAGATCATCCGACTTGAATATTTATATTGGCGTTCCCCAGGACAATGTTCTGCGACCGCTCCTATTTTTGTTATACATAAATGACATTGAAAGTAATCTAAAAACGTTTCTTTGTGCTTTTTGCGGATGATATAATATTAGTAGCAAATGGAAAATTTGTTTATGAAGTGACTCAAAAAAGCCAACACTATTTAAGGTCTGTGCAAAATTATTTTATTGGAAACAAAATTATCCTAAATAAAGAAATTTTACAATTTTATCCAGTTCGTGCTGGTTATACTGAGAGTTCATTGATAAAACTTCAGGGTTAATCGATTCATCAGGCAGATAAATTTATGCGTCTTGGTATTTACTTTGATCTATCATTGTATTGGAAAGGCCATGTAGATTATGTTTGTGGGAAATGTGCTGGAGCATGTTTTGCAATCAAGCGCTTGTGTCAGGTTTCCAATTTAAAGACTGTAAAGATGTATTATCACTCAAACTTTGAATCGTTAGTTAAGTATGATGTTATCTGCTGGGGTAATTCTGTATCTTCAGATCGTAATTTTGTTTTGCAAAAGAGAGCAATTCGCTTTATGTTTAATCCTAAATATCGAGAATGTTGCAAAAGTACTTTTGTATCAGAAAAAAATTAACTTTTCCTTGTTTGTTTATTTTTGGTGTCTTGGTTTTTGTAAAAGAAAATATCTTACGTTTTGCGTCTTTCAATGTTCACCATAATGAGGAATTTGCACATTTTTTTATTCTCATCTTATTCAATTCCCCACATTGTATAAAATCAATTGACATATAAAATTTAATTTTTAACCAATAGTTTTCCCGTAAAAAAATATAGAAAATCAAAATAATTATCTCCGCGCCAAAACGCAGCCGTAAACAAAGACAACCTACTGTGACGTCACGATCCGGTATTTGCCAAACGAGTCTTGCTTACTCACACAGAGATCCCCATCTCACCATTAGTGTTTATGCGACTTACGTGTGCCGGATAGTTATTGTTATCAACTTATATTATTGTTAATATCTATATACTCGTATTAATTATTCTAAAAACTGTACAGTCTTATAGTATGACTACAGAAGTTGGATTTGTCCAAGGATAATCTGATAATTTACCAAGAATTGATGTACTAGCAATGTTTGCGTTTTTAGAAAACAACCTGAATTTCATGGGTGCTGAGCTAAAAGGAGTGAAAGCTGGGAGGTATGTGTCTGATATGAACCTTATTTTATCCTGTAAATATCTTTGTTGGATTTTATGTACTAATTTCTAATAAAATATAATGTAAATAAAAGCATAACCTCAAAATGTTCTCCATTCAAATAATCTACAAGAAAAATATACACCATTTCTTCCTGATTTTATCATCCTTAGGTACATTAAAGAATAATTTGTTGGGGGTAGTTATTGTTGTGGAAGTACATTTGGGCACTATACAGCACTTATAATATTTATGTCCACGAACTGTTATGTCTTTCGCACTCTCGTATTGTGATTCTGAATCTGCTGAAGCCATCACACAGTCACGCACTAAACTATATTACACACAACTTACTACCTTTGAACCTATATTATACACTAAACACCAAAACTACTGAAAATTGTGATAAAACTGCTCAGAATTCGATGCAAACACAAACAAAAACAAGCAGATGTACCGGATTGTGACGTCACGTCACAAACCTCTTCACCAATCAGATCGCGTTTTCACTGATCTTGTCTTTTTGAATTATATTCAATATTTCAATAATTAATTACTAATTAGTAGTTCACTTAAAGGGGGGTTTACTTGCAGACATATATATATATATATATATATATATATATATATATATATATATATATATATATATATATATATATATATATATAAAGAGTATTTTGCTGTAGTTTAAATACGTTTTGCATCAAAAGTAAATTATATGCAACTTCCTCATTAGATGACATGTCATGGCCGGGACCTGCAGTATGATATCCAAAGACTTGAATTGTATAAACAAAGTCCTTACTACATAGGCGCTGTACTTTACAATAAATTAGATACTAGTTTTAAGGATATTGAAAGCCTTAAGAAATTTAAATCAGCCATTTGGAATATTCTTGATTCAAATGCCTTTTACTCTGTTAAAGATTACTTAAATTTTAGTTTAGAATAAGTACCTTTTGTTGTTTGACTTATCCTATATCATTTGTATGATCCATTTGATTACTAAAGGTATTATATATATATATATATATATATATATATATATATATATATATATATATATATATATATACAGGGTAAGTAAAATTCGAAGCTCACCATTGGGATCTCTGAAACGATGAGAGATACGAAGTTAGACTGAGGCAAAGTTGATTATTGCTGCCCTCAATAAACTGACGAAAGAAAATTTGAGCTACCCACTTTAGTTCCTGAGTTATTTCGAAAAAAAATTTTTTTTTCCTCCTGCCACCACTTTTTCATTACTCGTCGTAGAAGATGCGGTTTTCACCTCTTCAGAGCACTTATTCATCTAGAATATTAGTAGCATATCAAACTGGTTTTTCCAGAACATCTTCAACATTCTTTTTGCATTCAGAAATGGCGGAGATATTGCCGAAATTCGTAATACTCGTATGAAAAACGCATTAGCCATGGCTGTCAAAGCTGTGGAACAATTTCTATTTGAAGTGACATTTTATCATTTTAGGTGTGACAATGTCTATCTTGTTGTCATGATTGTTGTTATCACATTTCTTACTTGATTGTTTGTTGAGTTAATTGATGACGATGTACTTCCCCAACGCAGAAAAACGATACATGTTAAGAATCTATTATTTGCATAATAGAAACAGCAAAATCGCCTGCGAATTGTACCTCAGAGAATACCCGGAGAGGAGGCAACCACATCGTACTGTTTTCGAAAAATTAGATAGCAATCTCAACAATTACGGTTCTTTCACCAAACCCAGGAGCAAATATGGTTAGCGAATAAGAGAAGAGGAGTCACGGCAGGTTACGCAACGGGTGTTCAATAATTTGTCATTATATCTTTGTAATTTATTAAGAAAAAAAGCATCCAATGAGTGAAAACAAATTATTTTCAAGAAATAATCCACACAGTTTATGACAAGGTATGTGATAAGGTACTTAAGTTGTATGATTATTTATTGTTATTATTGTCACAGTTGTAATGCGCAGTTAATAATTCAGTTTGAAGACAATCCAAGAATATCAACGCGTGAAGTCGCTCAGAGATTTCAAATTCCCCAAAAAAGTGTCAGTAGAGTCCTGAGAAAAAATAAATTCAAATGTTATAAAATACATATTTCGCAACATTTGTTGCCAGGTTACAGGGAAAGACGGCTGAATTGGTGTTCTTGGCTAAGGCAGAAACTCCAGAATGACCCAGAGTTCCTGGAGAACGTTCCCTGGTCAGATGAACCCAGATTCACGAATTGTGGGGTCTTTAATCGCAATAATGAGCATTATTGGGCCAAAAACAACCATCATCAAAATATCCAGACACGGAACCAAGTCAGATTTGGACTGAACGTTTGGACAGGTATCATAAATGAGAGACTTGTGGGACCCTTTATTTTCAACGAAAATTTAACAGGAGAAAATTACTTGAATTTTTTATCGAACCAGTTTCAGGATTATTTGGATGCACTTCCACTTGCACAACTTTTACGACTGTGGTTCCAACAGGATGGTGCACCTGCCCACAATGCAATTGCATTCAGAAACTTTCTTGATAATCAGTTCCCAAACCAGTAGATAGGGAACCGTGGAGTAGTCCTCTGGCCCGCAAGAAGCCCAGACCAGACGCCGTTGGATTACTTTTTATGGGGACACCTTAAAAATATAATTTACAGAGACCCAATTGTATCTCTGCAAGATTTGCGAAATAAAGTAATCAACGCTTTCAGAACTTTGAAACGAAGCTTAATAAAGAGGGCCGTTGGCAATCTCAACCGGCGAGTCAATTTATGCATAGAAAGGAACGGTGATTTAATCGAACATCTGGTATAAAATAGAACGGGTACTAGAAACAATTATTTTAAGTTTGCTTTAGTTTCTGTATGCATAGGTAAATAGAATTTTCTTAAATGTTTTGCTATTGTTTTAATTGATGCTATTCTAAATTTCATGTACTTTATGCTTAAAATTAAAACATAAATTGTTACACAGCTAATGCGTTTTTCATACAAATATTACGAATTTCGGCTATATCGCCGCTATTTCTGAACGCAAACCCATCAACATGTACATCAATGAAATCAGCACAAGAAGACATACCTAATGGACTCAAAAACAAATATGGCGTCCATATGAAAAAATAAAGTTGAAGATGTTCTAGAAAAATCGAAATGTTGCACAACAAATTTGATTGCTAGTAATATTCTAGATAAATCAGTGCTCTGAAGACGTAAAAACCGCATCTACATACGACGAGTAATAAAAAGCTCGGAACGCAGCAAGTGCGTTATGGTAGTGAATTTTCATAGAAATGATCTGGCACAAAATATTTTATTATAACTTTTTTTTCTTGTAACATAGAAATCTAAATTTTGGTGTATAGTTTACTTTTTATATCGTAAACCTACCTACCAAATTTGGTTATCATATATTTTATATTTTTTAAGATAAAAAAATTTTTCAAATGAAAACTCAAAATTTTTCCGGAAAACCTCGTCCAATTTTTCTAAAAAACGAACTTGTCAAAGACATTTACAAAAGGAAGGTACATGCCAAATTTTATTAAAATCGGCTTATTACTTTTTGAGATATGAATTTTTTTCAAATGAAAACTCAAAATTTTCCCGGAAAACCTCGTCAGATTTTCTTGACTAACAAACATGTCAAAGCCATTTACAAAAGTAAGGTATGTGCCAAATTTTATTAAAATCGGCTTATTACTTTTTGAGATATGAATTTTTTTCGAATGAAAACTTAAAATTTTCCCGGAAAACCTTGTCCGATTTTCCTGACTAACAAACATGTCAAAGCCATTTACAAAAGGAAGGTATGTGCCAAATTTTATTTAAATTGGCTTATTACTTTTTGAGATATGAATTTTTTTCGAATGAAAACTCAAAATTTTCCCGGAAAACCTCGTCCGATTTTCCTGACTAACGAACTTATCCAAGCTATTAACAAAAGAAAGGTGCATGCCAAATTTTATCAAAATCGGCCCATTATTTTTTGAGTTATCGGTGTGATACATATATATATATATATATATATATATATATATATATATATATATATATATATATATATATATATATATATATATATATATATATATAATATATATATATATATAAATATATATATATATAAACATATAAAAATTGAAACTGACCCCGGATATGGGTTCTAGGGGTCCTAGTTCGCGCTCATTTGCAAAAATTTTTTCAAAATTCAAAAGTCGGGATCTCCCCATTAGTGAATTTTTTCTACGAAAATTCACTAAAAAGTTAGGGCAAGAGGAAGAAAAAACAAAAAACTGTTTTTTCGAAATAACTTAGGAACTAAAGTGGGTAGTTCAAATTCTCTTTCGCCAGTTTATTAAGGGAAGAAATAGGCAACTTTGCCCCAATTTAACCGACTTCGTATCTCTCACCGTTTCCGAGATCCCAATGGTGAGCTGCGAATTTGACTCACCCTATATATATATATATATATATATATATATATATATATATATATATATATATATATATATATATATATATATATATATATATATATATACTGTTACCCAAGGAAGTCAGACAATTTGGCTTTGAATATGCTACGGCTCTAAAAAGGAAAACGCCTGATTCGTTGAAGACTGAAAGCTCGCAGGTTCTGCGGTTTCATGGAGAGACACGTTGAGCTGGGCATAACGAAACTCTCGCATCTCTATATTAGTCTGACCTCTGTTCAATGCGCAGACCAATTGCGGCCTTATTAAATACCACTGATGATAAATACAGCTTAAGAAACTTCTTCTCTTGCTTCATACTTTTTTCTTTGCACCCTTCACGGCAATGTCAGACAGGAGAACATTTTTATCATGCCTGATGATGCCGCAAAAGGCGAAGTCTGTTCCAGAAACGATACAAGTACTTGCGGAGCCAAAAAATAGGTCTCTACATCTGTATTTATCATGTGTAATTAGACTGTGCATTAAACGAAAACCAGACGGAGGTACAGACATAATAGTTCCACTGTGGATAAATCAAATCATTTAATTTTCAAATATGTCCTCCAAAATCTCGGAACAACAGGACAATGGACTAACTCGTCTCAAATTCGAAAACCAAAGTTATGGGTATTTTATTTAACGGAAAAATATCAACAAGCTTTGAGCTACAATAAGCTTTAGGTTTTCATTACTATGGTAAGTATACGTTTTATAAAGTTACTTTCTTTAAGTCAACTTTCGAATATTTACTTATTCCTAAAAATGATTTTTATAGACCTAATAAATCGTAACGTTTCTTACATTTCCGGTCAGAGTAGGCTAATTTTAAAGAAATAGCTAGTTCTTGTGAAATTTTAATCTCATTCTTTAAGTATGTCGACTACCGAATGAAGAAATGTCATTTAAACAACATTTAATTTTTACAGTGCAATTTAAATTATTTCTATTCTAACCTTTGACTAATGTATAATTAGATCTGGACTGGTTGGAGAGTAATATATAACTGAAATTTGTACCTGTTTACAATACACATAGGAAAAGAGGACAAAACCTTGACTACAGCAGTGCTGTAATAAGCAAGCTGTTATGAGAACATTAAATATTGCAGCAATAATTAGTAAATTTCATTAAATCACTTAAATCACTTTCAAAGTTTGCCAGTACTTTTAAACTAACTTTACAACGTAGACAAAATTTAGTTTTAATTGCAAGCTAATACGACTTCAATGAATTTACTGAATTGTTGTATGTTTTTTTGCCCCCTATTTAACGGAATTTGTTCCAATCTATTCCGACTCACTGTATATATATATATATATATATATATATATATATATATATATATATATATATATATATATATATATATATATATATATATATATAAGTTCACATTTTGACATTAAATTTTGTTGTGACGTCATCGTATTCCGAGATGTGACATCATCGTCAATTTTTTGAAATGGTAACCCCTACTTTTGACATTCTATTGAAAAGGGCGCTTTTTTTCTGAATACAGATCACTAAATTTCACGATATGTTACGTAAGGATTATATTTTTGAGAAAATGGAGATATAGGTTTTGAACATTTTAATCAAACAATGCAAAAAGTCTAGACGTAGCAAGTGCGTTATGGTAGTGAATTTTCATAGAAATGATCTGACACAATTTTAAAAAAAAAATTAAATGCGTAAAACTTCTTTTGTCTTGTAACGTAGAGATCTAAATTTTGGTATGTATATAGTTTACTTTTTATAACGTAAACCTACCTACCACATTTTTCAGAAATAAAACCTAAAATTTTCCCGGAACACCTATTCCGATTTTCCTGGCAACAAACTTATCCAAGCCATTTACACAAGGTACCTGCTAAATTTTATCAATATCGATCCAATACTTTTTGAGTTATCGGTGTCATACACACACACACACAATATATATATATATATATATATATATATATATATATATATATATATATATATATATATATATATATATATATATACACACACACACACAAATATATATATATATATATATATATATATATATATATATATATATATATATATATATATATATATATATATATATATATATATATATATATAATTGAAAATGACCCCAGTTATGGGTTCTAGGGGCCCTAGTTCGCGCTCGTTTGAATAATTTTTTTAAATCTAAAAGTCGAGATCTCCCCATTACATCTACGAAGATGCACTAAAAACAATAACAAGGCATGAGGCAATATTAAATTAAATGGTCAAATTGTTGGCCATTAACTTCTTGCCAATAAGCAAGACGATTTTCAAATTCCTGGATTATTTGTTTTATCGTATGTCACGGGATTGGCCTTGTTCCCATGGTTATCCTATTTTGCAGTTCTGCGATATTTCTCGGTTGATCAAAATAGACTTTAGAATTTATGTAACCCCACAAAAAAATCTAGAGGAGTTAGGTCCGGAGATCTAGCTGGCCTTTCAATAAATCCTCTTCTACCTGATCCACCAATTTGGGAAAAGTGTGTTAAGGTAATCACGTACTGTTCGCAAGTAGTGCGGAAGAGCTTCCTCCTGTTGAAACCAAATTGAATCAGGGAGAATATTAGGATTAGCTTTATGTGGATCAAACATAGTTAGATTAGCATATATATGTTGGCAAAGGAGATTCAAATGATTATTAGCACTAACCGTACCATCAATAAAAAGTGGTCAAACAATTGAGGTACGCACAATTTCAGCCTAAACATTTATTTTTTTGCGAAAATCGGGCATGGCTCTCCCTCTTTCAATCTGGATTTTTGCGTGCCCAATATCGACCGTTTGGCTTGTTTACTGGTCTATTTAAATAAAATATGGGCTCGCCAAAAGAAAACTATTTTTTCTGAAAATTTGTGCGGATTTTCTTGCAAATTACGTAAAACATCTAATTTTGTATGTACTGTAGTATCTGTAGGATGGTTTTTCTTGAATGTGTCTCTTACATGGCCAAAAAAATTTTTTTTTCTCGATTATACTAATTGTTTATCGTGCAGTAGGTCTGTCCGGATACCTGTTTTTCAATAATTTGCAAACTTCAGTTTATGTTTGGGTCTTGTCTCTGTTATGATCAAAACTTCAATTCGCTGTCTCTCAGTTAAAAGTACCATTTTTTAGGTAGAAAATAACCGTACAGAGTTTGGAGAAAACAAGTGCATGTCTTGAAGTAAGAAATATCAATTTTCTCAAAAATAAAATTTTCGTAAAATAAGCGTAGATCATTTCTATCAAAAGTCGCTACTATAATTCACTTACTGTGTCCAAACTTTAATTATTATTATTAGTGAATTTTTATTTAAAAAAATTCACTAATAGACAGGTATCGATGGTGAGACTTTGCATTTTTTTTTAATGAGCGTGAATTAGGACCCCTAGAACCCATATCCGGGGTCAGTTTCAATTTCTATATGTTTATATTGTCACATTTGTCTATGAGAATTAGGTTTAGGAACTTTTTTACTTCTATGGTAGTGTGTTGGTAACAGCGAATACTCTGGAATGATATTTTTAGAAAGGACCAGAAGTTACAGGTGTAGAAAAGTGTGGAAGGTCTAGAATCTCTATGGACAGTATAAATAGACGAGCGGTGCGCAGAGTAAGTTAGTTCAGTATTTAGTCAGTGTGGTGTAAAAGAAGTGATCATAGAGTATTAAGCGAGTCAGCAGTAAGTGTTGGTGTTTAAGAAGCGATCATAAAAGGCGAATTGTGGAATATAGTTCTATGGACATTTAGTAATAGAGAACAAAAATATTTTAGTTGATACTGGTGCTGGAAAATAGTTGTAATAATAAATTATTAGTTTGAAAACTGTGTTTTGTTTGTCAACAAATCCAGAAACCCGTAGAACGTAACAATATATATATATATATATATATATATATATATATATATATATATATATATATATATATATATATATATATATATATATATATATATATATATATATATATACAGGGTGAGCCACGGTGGATGAAGTATTAAAAGTATATGGAGAATGAATCAACCGATTGCTCTGAAATTTTGGTTACGGATGTAATGGCGTATGATCTCTCGACCTAAAATATTTTTGAAAATGCAGTGTTGCCACATATACGTAAAACTGGCAACATCTTCGTAATTTTAAATAAAACACCCTATATATTTTTACTTTTTTTGAATTGTCGTCTCTTTTTGAGTAACTTTTGTTGATATTTTCCTATACCTATCTCAAGTCGTTTTCGAGATAATAATTATTTTCTGAATTTATTACCAAAAATTTGACTTTCATTAAATCGTGTTTTCTCCTACCGACGAAGCGATTTAAAGATAATTTTTTAGCTACGGTTAGGCAAGGTCTAGGGGCATCTCCTCCAATAATCAAATCTTTAGACTATCATACAGGGTGAGTTAGAGAACGTTTTCTATAAGTGACTCTGAGAAATGCACGAAAGTCATTTTTTTTAAATAGAACGCCCTGTATATTTTCAAATTTTTTGGATCGTCTTCTCTTTTTGAGTAACTTTTGTTAATATTTCCCTATACCTATCTCAAGGCGTTTTCGATTTATGGTCACTTTTCTCTAACCTATCCAAGATTATTGGTCTTTTTGTATATCATAATGGGTGGGCCATGAAATTTCTATTTTGTCACTTTGACATGACAACAGACATGCTGTTTATCTAAATAAATTTGACTTTAGTTATATTTACATTCAATTTGAATAGCTATAGCACAAATATGGCAGAAAATAATTATACAAACACAGTTTTAATGGATTTGTTTATTATTCATGGACAGTGCAATAAGATTATCAGCAGAACTTGTAGAAGATTTAATGATAAATATCCGAATTTGCCGCAGATGAATAACAGAAAGTTTCTACGAATTCATAGGAATTTTATAAAATCTGGTGCGTCGTTAAGAGATGCAAGAAATCTACCCAAACCTGTGACATCTGACGAGGTAAATGAAATCAATGTGCTAGCGTATTTTCATGCGAATCCCCAGTATTCCATACGTTGTGCTGAACAGGATTTAGGATTGCCATATTCATCCATTCGAAGAATACTAGTAAATCATAAAATGCATAATTATAAATTTACAAGAGTTCAATTTCTCACGCTTCAGGATTATCTACAGAGAATAGAGTTGTGTGAAATGTTAGTTGTGCGTATGCAAGAGGACCCCAATTTTTTAAAGAAAATGATATGGACTGATGAATCCAAATTTTCTAGGGAGGGGATTTGTAACACACGAAATCGTCACTATTGGGCCACAGACAACCCCCACGTTACTAGAGAGGCTGGTTTTCAAGTCAAATTTAGTTTAAATGTTTTTTGTATGTTATTGGATGACAAAATAAAATATTACATATATGACGAAAAATTGAATTCCAGAAAAAATTTAGATATAATTAGAACAATTGTGGAAGGCTTCCTTGATAATCTGTCAATTGAAACATATAGAACTTGTTGGTATCAACTCGACGGGGCTCCTGCACATTGTACATCCGAAATTAGTATGGAGTTGGACCGGCTTTTCGATGACCGTTGGATCAGACGTTTCGGACCGTGTAACTGGCCTGCGAGGTCCCCTGACCTTACCCCGTTAGATTTTTATCTTTGGGGTATTCTTAAAGATCGAGTTTATAAAACTCCAGTCCACAACAGGGCAGAATTAGAACGTCGAGTGATTCAAGAGATTGAAAACTTGGACCCCGCTGAAATAAGAGCTGCTACAACAAACGCCGTGCATCATCGTATACAAAAGTGTCTGGAAGTTAACGGTCAACATTTCGAACAATTATTATAGTTTTAAGATTTTTATACATATTTATTACTGTCATTGGTATTATTTGTTATTGCTACTTGGCCTTTTTTACTATTATCGCTGATTAGGTATTAGTTTTTCCAAATACTGATAGTGTTATTGTTCTCATAACGACGAACCAAAATTTATAAAATTCCTATGAATTCGTAGAAACTTTCTGTTATTCATCTGCGGCAAATTCGGATATTTCTCATTAAATCTTCTACAAGTTCTGCTGATAATCTTATTGCACTGTTCATGAATAAAAAACAAATCCATTAAAACTGTGTTTGTATAATTATTTTCTGCCATATTTGTGCTATAGCTATTCAAATTGAATGTAAATATCACTAACGTCAAATTTATTTAGATAAACAGCATGTCTGTTGTCATGACAAAGTGACAAAATAGAAATTTCATGGCCCACCCATTATGATATACAAAAAGACCAATAATCTTGGATAGGTTAGAGAAAAGTGACCATAAATCGAAAACGCCTTGAGATAGGTATAGGGAAATATTAACAAAAGTTACTCAAAAAGAGAAGACGATCCAAAAAGTGTGAAAATATACAGGGCGTTCTATTTAAAAAAAAATGACTTTCGTGCATTTCTCCGAGTCACTTATAGAAAGCGTTCTCTAACTCACCCTGTATGATATTCTAAAGATTTGATTAATGGAGGAGATGCCCCTAGACCTTGCCTAACCGTAGCTAAAAAATTATCTTTAAATCGCTTCGTCGGTAGGAGAAAACACGATTTAATGAAAGTC
This sequence comes from Tillus elongatus, assembly GCA_964006375.1. Lineage (NCBI taxonomy): Eukaryota > Metazoa > Arthropoda > Insecta > Coleoptera > Cleridae > Tillus > Tillus elongatus. The sequence goes on along the minus strand of OZ023264.1, from coordinate 145,170,506 downwards.
AAATTTTTGGTAATAAATTCAGAAAATAATTATTATCTCGAAAACGACTTGAGATAGGTATAGGAAAATATCAACAAAAGTTACTCAAAAAGAGACGACAATTCAAAAAATGCAAAAATATATAGGGTATTCCATTTAAAATTACGAAGATGTTCCCAGTTTTACGTATATGTGGCAACACTGCATTTTCAAAAATATTTTAGGTCGAGAGATCATACTCCGTTACATCCGTAAACAAAATTTCAAAGCAATCGGTTGATTCGTTCTCTATATACTTTTAATACTTCATCCACCGTGGCTCACCCTGTATATATATATATATATATATATATATATATATATATATATATATATATATATATATATATATATATATATATATATATATATATATATATATATATATCCATCCGATAACCCAAAAAATAATTAACCGATTTCGCTGAAACTCGGCAAGTGCCTTTCTTTTATTAATTGCTTGGATGAGTTCGTTAGCCAGGAAAATCGGACAGGGTTTTCCGGGAAAGTTTTGAGTTTTCTTTCGAAAAAATTTTTTCTCCGAAAATTACAAAGCTGTTTTAATGAAAATTACTAGATATGTTGCCTTGGAAGAGACCTTACTACGTACCAAAATCAACTTCGTAATTTGATAGAAAATTGAGTTATTCAAATTTTGAATTTTCTTTTAAAAAAATTTTTTTTCTCCGAATATTACAAAGTTATTCAAATTAAATTTGGTATATATCTTGCCTTGGGAAAGACCTTACTACATACCAAAATTAAACTTTCTAGGTTTATAGAAAATAGAGTTATTCAAGTTTGAAATATTTAATAAAAATTCACTACCATAACGCACTTGCTGCATTCCGAACTTTTTTTTATTTCTATCCAATTCTTTTTTCCACTTCAGATATTTATACCTACGTTTACCTTAAATTTTTAATCTTTAGGATTTAGCATGTTCTTTGTACAAGATAATTGAAATTTTTTATTTCTTTATTTCTTTTTTCTAACAATATGGTAAGTTAAACGGAAACTTTATGTTGCTTAAGTTATAAATTTTTGCAATACAAACGCTAGTTTTGTGTTTTGTAAACTCACAATTTAATAGCATAATAAGCTCAGCATTTCCCAATTCTCCACAATATCAAAGTGGGTTAGGAATTTCTCAGTTCGAATTTCGTAAGCCAGGTTTTAGTGAATTTTTATTTTAAAAAATTCACTAATAGAGAGGTATCGATGGTGAGACTTTGCAAATTTTTTTTCAAAAGAGCGCGAACTAGGACCCCTAGAATCCATATCCGGGGTCAGTTTATATATATATATATATATATATATATATATATATATATATATATATATATATATATATATATATATATATATATCCATTCATCCATCCGATAACTCAAAAAATAATCAACCGATGTCGATGAAACTCGGCAAGTGCATTTCTTTTATTAATGGCTTAGACGAGTTCGTTAGGCAGGAAAATCGGACAGGGTTTTCTGGGAAAATTTTGAGTTTTCTTTCGAAAAAAAATTTTTTCTCCGAAAATTACAAAGCTGTTTCAATATGTTGTTACTAGATATGTTGCCTTGGGAGAGGCCTTACTACGTACCAAAATTGAACTTTTTAAGTTAATAGAAAATTGAGTTATTCAAATTTTAAATTTTCTTTCGAAAATTTTTTTTCCGAATATTACTAAGTTATTTTAATGAAATTTGGTGGATATCTTGAGTTAGGAAAGGCCTTACTACGTACCAAAATTAAACTTTCTAAGTGTATAGAAAATTGAGTTATTCAAGTTTGAAGCATTTAATAAAAATTCACTACCATAACGCACTTGCTGCGTCCAGAACTTTTATTTTAAAGATAATTCAATGGCCTTTTAAAAGCTGCGTCAAAAGACCCTACGTTCCATTTAAAATTTCAGGGGTGAGCCCCACTCTCGCCTGCAGGTTGAAGTAATTGTTAAAATTAGATATAAAAAGTCCTTCTTGGCATATCAAATGACGTGTTTCGGCGATTTTCAAAAAAAGTAAACGTGGTATGTGGTTTTATGGTGTTGCGTTCTGAATGGGACCCGGTATAATTCAGTAAAAAATCACACTTACCAGCTCAGTGCTCATAGTATTGCATCCTCTTAAAGGCAGTGTATATTGCACAGGTGACGGCCTTTGCACCCATTCCCCCAAACAGGAGCTATTCTTGGACAATCCTCTAGGATATATCATGCCGTTGAATCTCCCCGACCTGGTGTTGATGCTGACTACAATCTCATCGCTGTTACACTCCACACGCACGTCGGACGCAACTTCCGGCGAACCTGCAACACAGGAAACATCACACATCACCATTGTTTTACTAGCATACTTTGTTTTTACAGTGGCGTTTCGTCTTAGTAAATGTGTCTGTAAATATATGTACCTACATTTACACAAGGAGAAATTGTCAACACTTTAGTGAATTTTCTTTTAAAAAATTACTAATGAGGAGATCGCGATTTTTGAATTTTGAAAAAATTTCTTCAACGGAGTGGAAACTAGGATCGCTAGAACCCATATCCGGGGTCAGTTTCAATTTTTATGTGTGTAGATGTATGTATATATATATATATATATATATATATATATATATATATATATATATATATATATATATATATATATATATATATATATATATATATATATATATATATGTGCTTAAAAAATTGTGGGATAGCCGTCAGTTGCAAAAATAAAAATAAAAATTAATTGCCGAGCTTTCGAAATAGTTTATTCCATTCTCAGGGATATAACGCGAGTTTTACTCGAACTAATTATTAAATAACAAACATGAAAAAAACCACCCTTTTTAATCGACTTCAGTCAAATTTTCAAAAAGTTTTTTTTTTTTATGTTTGTTATTCAATAATTAGTTCAAGTAAAACTCGCGTTATATGCTTGAGAATGGAATAAACTATTCCGAAAGCTCGGCAATTAATAAAGAGTTTTTATTTTTGCAACTGACGGCTATCCCACAAATTTTTAAGTAAATAACAATATTACCGTCACAAAAACTGAATTATATATATATATATATATATATATATATATATATATATATATATATATATATATATATATATATATATATATATATATATATATTTGTGTGTGTGTGTATGTATGTATGCATATGTATGTATCGCACCGATAACTCAAAAAAGAATGGGCCGATTTCGATTAAATTTTGTGAGTGCCTTCCTTTTGCAAATAAGTTCGTTAACCAGGAAAATCGGCCTAGTTTCCCAGAACATTTTGTATTTTCTTTCGGAAAATTGTTATATCTCCCGAAATAACAAATTTATGCCAACCAAATTTGGTACGCGGATTTACTTCGTAAAAAGTTATAGGCATTTGAAGAAGAAAAAAAAAACAGAATTTTAGTGCCACTGATGACCAGAGAAACGCACAAAAACAAAATATTCTGTGTGGATAACAAAATCTATTGTATATTACAGACAAAGATTAAGTTTTTTTTGGTGCAAAAAAGCCAAGAAATGCCATAAAAATTACATTGAAAATTTTATAATTTTTCTTCTGAAAATGTCAAAGTCGCGATTTGAAACTTCAAAATTGGCAACTTTTAGGCAACGAACCTGAAACAAATACGGCTTATGTAGAGAAAATATCGCAACAAGTGTGTTTTTACGAACCCTTGAGTTAAAGCTTCAACTGCCATTGTACTTAATTTTACAAAAATTTTTCCAGAAAATTCATTTTAAATAGACTCCTTCTCTGGTGCTTAGTCCGTATTTTAAGTTATAGAGTGAAGAGAAAACTTTGTACCCCTTTTTAAGCACAATACGAGCAGGAAGGAGTGTGAGGTTTGGTATAAGTAAATTTTATAGGAGTATGAGTGCAGAGAGATAAATGTATGTGCAATATGTGTTAGAAATATATTAAGCAATGCTTTGTTTCAATTAGACAGACGGATTCTCTGGTCGGAGCTGACCGTTCATTAATACGTAAAATGTCAAACACATAAAACTCTGTGGTCGAACAGACGCACTGAGATTATAGAGGTATACGATATGACGAAAGAACATCAATAACGTTCAAGCTTTAAAATTTATACGGTCGAATTTCGACCACTGCACAGGTCGACTAGTGTGGATTAAGACTATAATTGTTATCCAATTTTCGTAGAGAAAATTCCACGACCACTTTTGGATTTAGAAAAGATTTCTTCAAATGAGCGCGAACTAGGACCCCCAGAACCCATATGTAGTGTTAGTTTCAGTTTTTATCTGTTTACATAAAGTCAAGCTCAATATTGTCGTTACTAGGAAAAATTTTATACGTTAATTATAGGGTACCTTGAGCTGCATCTTACAAAATGATTTCGACAATCACAGGGTAGCCCGTAAGTCGTTGGTGTTAAAAATTTTCTATTTTTAAATCGAACACCTCTTGTATTATTGCATTTTTGCATTTTCCTTCGAATTATAATGCACGTTTGTAAACAAAAATTTGATAGCGTTCATCGTTTTCGAGTTATTTCAAATGCTTCACGTTTTTGGCACATATCAAAAATTATGATGCGGCGTTTTTACCAATACATAGCAGAGTCCCATAAAAATGACACATTCAGAGAGGTTTTCGTTTATATTATTCGTGATAAAAAATCGACTATACAATTTTAGTGAATTTTCATTAAGAAAATTATATATATCCAACCGATAACTCAAAAAATACTTCACAGATTTGGACCAAATTTGGGATTTACACTTATTTTGATAATGGCTTGGATGAGTTCGTTAATCAGATCTTAACGCCCAATTTTTCTTAACAAACGATTAAAGAATATTTTTTAAAATGCAATATCTCTCGAATTCTTTAATTGATTAAAACGAAAATCTATAACTTAAAAGAACATAGACAGGCGTGGTTGTATACCAATTTCCTAGTCTTTTGATCAAAGAAAAATAATGTTATTAGAAAGTAAATTTAAAATAATCGTCGACATCACTTTAGATTCTGTAATGCAATATCTACAATGTTGGACAAAAACAGCTGATGTTACCTGTACTGCTATGCTATTTAAATAAATGGTGGATAAAAATCTTTACAATGGAAGTTACAAGTATCATTGCTAGATGTCACAATGTAGAACATTGTGAAATATACGACAGGGACGCCATCTTGGTGTGGAACCAGGTAGTAACTAGTATATTTATTGAAAATAAATATATGGGTCAATATTACACCTGGAATTATTATTTGTTGACTTATTAAGTTAGAGAATATTATAACAGTAATGACTTTGCTTGAGTTCATATCTTGTTGATTATAGCATCAGTTTAGTACTGATTACCCTTCTGGTTTAGCAGTATTGTGATTGATACATTGTTGAACTGGCATTGTGCTTTCGTTGTGATAATAGTCTCAAGTCACCGAGTCGTCATAATTACCCTTTTAAGTACGAACGTCATCCAGAACCCCTCTGAGATGTCTCCATGCTCAAGATTTGCTTAGGCCTCCGCCGCTTATTGAGGGAATTGTGGTGATTTTCACCTTTCAGATGCGCCTCCGTGGCCGTGCGGGAAGGTCGATTCAGACTTTCCAATACGGACTCGGGGGTCGACGGTTCGAGCCTCACCGGCGGCGGATGATTTTTCAAAATCACTGTCGTCGTTGAGATCGAGCTCAAGGTGGAGGGTAGATTAGTTTAGATGAGCAAAAAGGGTCAGCAATATATATATATATATATATATATATATATATATATATATATATATATATATATATATATATATATATATATATATATATAATATATATATATATATATATATATATATATATATATATATACATACATATATACATATATATTCCTAAAGTTCCCCGCTACTAACTATCTGAAAGGTGAAAAAAAGGTAAGATGCTTACTGGCAATTAGGCTATTGCTGACCCTTTTTGCTCATCTAAACTAATGTATGTATGTATGTATATATGTATATATATATATATATATATATATATATATATATATATATATATATATATATATATATATATATATATATTTCTTCTCACCCCAATCCTCACTTATTGCTTTTGTTTCATCATACTGATTTTCAGTTTATTTCTTCTTAACATACAATCCAGAGCAAATATTTTAACCCTCATAAATAGAAGACCTTAAAATTTCTAACTTTAGAAGTTTTGTGTATATGTACATCTTTGCACTTTTTTTATGAATCTCTGTAACGAGTTAATTAATTAATCATTGGATACGTATTTAAATGCACCTGTTACAGTTTAACTTTTGTAATTTCAGGTAAAGGTTGAAGCAATTACTTACCACGATCTTGATGTAGTCTTTATGTGTCCAGTGGTGAATGTCAGTTTGACATTTTTAATAATAAATAAGGAAAATCTGTTGTTTTTCCTTTCACTTTGTTTCAGTTCAATTATCCTGATATGAGTTACTACTGAGTCGCTAAGAGGATATAGTGACAGTTGGATACTACCATTGATGAGCAATAGGTAGTGTAGTAAATTCTCTACAATGGTATATATGGGATACAGCTAACAACAGCGACAAGATTGGAATACTAATACTGACGTTATGTGAGGTTATGTCACATCCTGAAGATGCAAATATTTATGCAAATCATGAGCAGATTTAAAGTGTGAAGTGGTTGTTCACAGGACTGCAATTTCGTCAAATATTATTATAGAACCATGCTTTTATTGACATTATATCTTACATTGTAACGCTTGCTATCGAAATCGAAAATCGAAAAGTTAATTAGCAGCATTTAAAATTAGTAATAAAACAATAGACATTGCTGTGGTTAATGTGGCAATACTCTTTTTCTTTTTTTTTCCTTTAGCTTTGGCTATTTCCACAACTATGGCCAACCATAAACGCTAGGGAGTAGTTTCACCTCACTATCCTGGGAATTTTCCCGAATCTCTTCCTTTATGCAAGGACGGTAGCATATTGAACGTGCACAACATCAAATGGTACACGTTACCGAGTGGCGTGCAGACATTCATTTTGCTTAAACACAATGCTACTACCTCGGTTGATGTTACTTTATGTACTGAAAAATAATTTGACGTTTCTATTGGGAATTGAATCCGGGATCCTTGGGTCCAGAGGCAGACATTCTTACTCCTGGTCCACCGACGCTGTCAATAAATTTTAAGGTGCGGAAATTATCTTATTAGGTATGTTGCAGACTTTTAAGTCTATTGTATTACCTAGTGTTTTCATAACCATGGATAAAAATAAATAAGTCATCGTAGTTTAAAGATAATTGTGTTTCTTCTATGAGATCTTATAACCTAAGTTTCTTCCTGAAAGAAATACTAATGTCGCCTTAATTAAATTGCATGGCTAAGTTCAAGGATAGAGCCTTATACAAGGTAAGTTCGTGACTTTTTGAATTTCGCGCCTCTTCCCAGAAAGGAAAACACTGCTTCTGTCAACAAGCATCTGTCAGTTGACTCCTGTCAAATTTTGAACAAGCTGCGTCATTTAGTTTGTGTTAGATAGCCATTGAAAGCAGACAACCTCTTGAGTTATAACGAAAATGAAAAAAAGTGAATTTCGTGTGCTCATCAAATAATACTTTTGCGGAAAAAAACATCACTCAAACCAAGGCTAAGCTTGATAAATACTATGGGAACTCTGCACCAACAATTTCCATGGTAAAAAAAGTGGTTTACTGAATTTCGTTGCGGCCATACAAGCACAAATTACGCCGAACGTTCTGGACGCCCAGTTTAGGTAGCTATACCCGAAACAATTGAAAAAGTTCACGATATGGTGTTGGCCGATCGGAGATTGAAAGTGCGGGAGATTGTGGAAGCCATAGGCATATCACATGGCTCAGTGGTTTTGATTTTGCATGACCACTTGGGTATGAGAAAGCTATCCGCAACATGGGTGCCGCGTTTGCTCACAATTCACCACAAACCCAATCGTGTGACAAATTCGAATGAGTGTTTGGCGTTGTTCAACCGCAATAGGGACGAGTTTTTGCGTTGTTTCGTAACCGTGGACGAAACATGGATTCACCACAACACATCAGAGACCAAATAGCAGTCAAAACAGTGTGTTTTTCCGTGCGAATCGGCGCCGAAGAAGGCCAAGACGGGTTTGTCAGCCAATAAAGTCATGGCGACCGTTTTTGGGGTGCACGCGGTGTAATCCACATTGATTACATTCAAAAGGGAAGAACAATCAATGGCGAATATTATAAACTTATTGGACAGATTTAGTGATGATTTGAAGAAAAAACAATCGCATTTGGACAAGAAAAAAGTTCTTTTCCACCAAGCCAATGTAAGGGTGCCCACATGTGTAATCTGTCTCCATGACGATATTCCATAAATTGGGCTACGAATTGCTCCCCCATCCGCCCGATTCTCCGGATTTAGCCCCGAGTGACTATTTCTTGTTTACAGACTTAAATGAATGGCTCAGCGGAAAGAGATTTGACTCCAATGGTGAAATCATCTGACAAACAAATACCTATTTTGAGGACCTCGACAAATCTTATTTTTTGAAGGGATAAAAAAATTGAAGAAACGTTGGACGAAGTGTATATAGCTCAAAGGAGACTATGTTGAGCAATACAATTATTTTTTTGTCAGAAAACCTTGCGTTTCATTCAAAAAGTCACGGACTTATTGACCCGCCTTCGTTTATTGACAGTAAACAAAAAATTATGTTACTTTCCAGGGAATATTAGTGAGACGGAATAATACACAAGGTTTGTTCTTACGTTCATTTCCTGTCAAAAGGATTTGTGTACATCGTTTTTTATGCAAAAACCGAAAAATCTGCGAGGTCAGCTGTTATTTTCAGTGCTTGTTTGTGGATGCTATCAGGGACATGATTCGGTATTGCACCAATTGAAAGTGGTTTAAGCCAATCACAATACAAGATTCCGCGTCGATGAGTGCGAGAGCAAAAGATAAAGGGCTGTCTTGAAGGACTCAAGAGACGTTCGAGGTCTTGACTTGCAAAACGATAGACAAGTCGAACAGCAGCGCTGAATGCATATTTCAAGAATCTTCGTGGTTTCGTTTCTTACAGTAATCACGGAATAATAGTCAAAGGCTATGGAGCTCTCCTTCATGGCGGATGAGCTCTGGAATCAAGTTCTTGACATTAGAAGGTTTATATTAATGGAAAAAAGCGTCACCTAATTATACAGCTGACAATGAATAAAGGTCAAGTCTCTATAAAAATAATTCTAAAATAATTTCTTTTATCTTTAAACTTAAACATAAGACGTCATGTAAGACCGAAACAGTCGTTAAATGTGTTTCAATGGCAATTCTATTAATTCTGTAATTAATTGTTACGTATACTTTTAATATAATATCCCGGGCATTAAGCTGGTGTCAAGTGTCATGTAAACAAACGTTAGTTAACGTATCCTTAGATAGCCCAGTGGTAGCGTGCTTGTCTTCTACGTAGAAGGTTGCGTTATCGTTTCCACCCTACGCTCACCCAAAGGCTGCCATCCCTTGCACACTGACGTGCCGTTGGTGACCTTTCTCTCTTTTATAGATATCTGCACGGGCCCTGCTCAGAGCTTTCTTCCATAGTTCCTCCACCTGCTGCCCCCAACAGATCTACCAAATGAACAGAGCGAATTCACCCTTTTACTGTCCAGGTCACCAGACAGTGAACACCTTGTTATGCCCGCTCTTTTGTCCCAATGACTTCCAAGTTGTGGAATTCCTTGCCGGAACATGTTTTTCCTTCTCCTCCGAACCTCCAAACCGTCAAGTCAGGAATTAACAAGTTGCCTCTTTCCTCCTTGTCAATACCCACGCTACGATAGTATTTAGGCTGTAAGCCCTCGTAGTGTGTTGTTGAAATTTAAAAAAAAGGTCGATGAATGTATGGTTTTTTGTTTCCTTTTGGCCTTTGGAAAAGCAATGGTGCACAGATTTCATACGTTTGGAACAAGATCGCATTTTTGTTTAAAATGCCTGAATAACTTTGTCAACTTTGAGTCTGAAATTATAATTTTCAGCAGATATTTTGTTATTGTTGATATTGAAAAAACCGGTTTGATTAGGTTGATTAAAACGAAATCATTCTGGCGATTAATGAGGGAAAATAACTACCACGTTTATAACTTGGCAGGTAACTTTTTTTTCCTTCTGGAAATCTTTTGTAACTTTAATGAAAATTGTCATAAAAGTTTGTTTTAAAGACAATTAAACTATCTACAGATATAGCAAAAATTAATTGTTTAGCTTAATAGAAAACTTAGTTTTGGGCATTTTTCTCAAAAGAAGTTACACAAAATTTTTTTTGATAATAGCGAGATCGATGGTAACACTTCCGAAAGAATTCTTCAAATGTGCGCGTACTAGGATTTCTAAAACTGATCTGCAGGGTCTGTATAAGTTTAAAGTAGGTATTAATTTTAGTGATATGCCGTATAATGATAGTGTATAATTCTTATGAAAATTCACTACTATAACGCACTTGCTGCGTCCAGACATTTTAATTTTCTTCTGCAGGTAGTGGGTCAGTAACAATTTAGGGAGGACGAAAATTAACATATTTCGTTTGGCGGAAATAGCTGAATTCTTTTATTATCTATCGGACGTGCTTCTGCCGGTATTGATTTTGTATCTATCTAAGTAATCTATCAGGAGACTGCCCATAGGCGGCGGAGCGAGATTCATACACTTTTTATTATTACTATATTTAGCAATATATATATATATATATATATATATATATATATATATATATATATATATATATATATATATATACTTTCGAAGGCTGTTTAGCTGTCCTGGTTTTCTAAAATATTGTATTGATTTTAAATTATCCTTATTAACGTGGTGATTATTATATCAAATATGACGGGCAACGGAAGATACGGTACTATAGATAGATCTTCCGTTGCTTAACATCATATTTGGGGTAATAATCATCACGTTAATGAGGAGAATCTAATATTAATAAAAAATGTTAGACAACCAGGACAGCTAAACGCCTTCGAAAGTATATATATATATATATATATATATATATATATATATATATATATATATATATATATATATATATATATATATATACTGCGAAATACAGTAATAATTAAAAGTTTATGAATCTCGCTGCGCAGCCTATGGGTAGTCTCCTGAAGAATATAAATAGAGTTTTGGATATAAGATATTTAAAATTATTCATCCTCTGAAACGCAAATTTGGTTAGTGAAACGATCGTAAGGTTTTTAGTGAATTTTTATTTTAAAAAATTCACTAATAGAGAGGTATCGATGGTGAGACTTTGCAAAAGTCTTTTCAAATAAGCGCGAACTCGGACTCCTAGAACCCATATCCGGGGTCAGTTTCAATTTATATATATATATATATATATATATATATATATATATATATATATATATATATATATATATATATATATATATATATATACAGGGTGTTTCATCAGCAAACCGACATAGCTGAATGGAAGGTGTATTTTTTCAAGGCGATTCAGGATCCGGTATTGAAATTTTTGTGAGGCCCTTCGTTTCGATGTTACAGGGTGATTCATGTATTTTGTCGAAATTTTTGATGATCAGTATCTTTTGAACGAATTGATGGAATTGAATGAAATTTTGTAGGTATGCTCTGTCAATGACACTCAATGCACTGCATTTCCCGCCGATTCGAAAAAATGCAGTGGCGTACATAATTTTCTGACCACCTTGGGTTTTGTTAAAAAGATCACCCTGTATGCATTTTATTTAAATGTTTATGCCATCTGAGAAAACTACATGAGAATAGCTACTATTCTGGCAAAAAAAAATGTTTGGCACCATCAACTGAAACGAGAAAAGATAGGTAGACTTTGATTGCTTTTAGGATTTCAAATCATGTTTGTTCGTAATTTTCGACAAATCATATGTGATTTCCTAAAAGGTACGTATTTTGTATTTATTTCAAATAAATTCGTTTTTTCTACTGATTCAGGTATCATTAGGCACCATTCTAGATTTTTGTTAGCTAAACATAAGTGAAAATCAAAAAAAATAATTTGTTGTCCTCTTTTGGTGTTGTAAAAAGTTCATCCTGTATGCATGTTATTCAAATGTTTACGCCATTTGAGAAAACTACATGAGAATGGCTACCATTCTGGCAAAGAAAAATGTTTGGCACCATTAAACTGAATCGACAAAAAAATAAGTAGACTTTATCTAATCAAAAACGAAAATCCCGATAGTGAGCAATGGAAAAGTATTCATTTTTGTTTAATATCTGACATTTCCTGTCAGTAGATGTCAGATTTGATTCACTTGCCTCTCTCACTTATTAAGCGTTTGTTGATTTACTTAATTTAATAATCACTGACTGGTAAAAGCTTGCTGAAGTGATATTTATTTGGTGTTTAAAATGCCGTATCATTATTCCAACGCAGAATATGCTGACATTTTGTTTATTTACGGATTTGCCGATGCCAATGGAAGGGCTGCCGAACGAGAGTACCGAAGACGGTACCCCGAACGCCGTGTGCCACATCATGAAACTTTCTCCAGGGTGTTCCAATTTTCAAGGGAACACGGAAAGTTTCCCTCGAAATCCATTAGAGAACGACCCATCAGACAAGACGCAACTCAGGTTCGTTTTTTGGTTGCTTCTCGATATTATTCATTGCTCATTATCAGGATATTTAAATTTTTAGGTAGAAAGCATCATTTAGATGGTTCAACAGAATCCCCAAACAAGCACGAGAAGAATAAGTGCTGCTGTTGGAGTCCCTCATTCACAAGTTTGGAGGATAATCAAAAAGGAACGTCTCCATCCGTATCATATGCAGAAAGTCCAGAGGCTCGAAGAAGGTGACGAAGTTGCTAGACGGGCATTGTGTCGGTGGATTGTAGGACATAGACGCAATATTCCTAGAATTCTTTTCACCGATGAAGCCCGGTTCACGAGAGATGGGGTGTTTAATACTCGAAATTCACATGTTTGGTCACATCAGAACCCCCATGCAACGAGAACGACTCAGTCGCAGCATAGATTTTCTGAGAATGTGTGGTGTGGCCTAATTGGTGACAAACTGATTGGACCCCACTTTTTCGAATCAAGATTGACTGGAGAGACCTATGGAAATTTTCTACAAAATGAGCTGCCTGGTTACTTGGAAAACAGGAACGTAAATGAGAGGGGACTGATCTTTCAACATGATGGAGCGCCGCCCCATTTTTCCTTAGCTGTCCGAAATCATCTTGACACAAGGTATCCAAACAGGTGGATAGGTCGTGGAGGTCCCTATGCTTGGCCCCCCAGGTCGCCTGACCTAACACCAGTAGATTATTTCTTGTGGGGTTACATGAAAGCCATTGTTTATCAAGATGAAGTGGACACAGGTGAGGAGCTGAGACGCAGAATTATCGCGGCAGCTGACCAAATAAGAGGCAACCCTGAGGCGATCAGTAGGGCAACCGAAGATTTAATGAAAAGGTCAAGGAAATGTCTCGAGTTTGATGGCGGCCTGTTTGAACATCGTCTTCACTGAACTGAATTTTTTTTCCAACATGTTTTGATGTTTTTCTTTATGTTTCATTTATGTACTTTTGTTTGGAAAAAAATATAATTTCTCCGTTGAGTTGTCTTTTTTTTTTGATTTTCACTTATGTTTAGCTAACAAAAATCTAGAATGGTGCCTAATGATACCTGAATCAGTAGAAAAAACGAATTTATTTGAAATAAATACAAAATACGTACCTTTTAGGAAATCACATATGATTTGTCGAAAATTACGAACAAACATGATTTGAAATCCTAAAAGCAATCAAAGTCTACCTATCTTTTCTCGTTTCAGTTGATGGTGCCAAACATTTTTTTTTGCCAGAATAGTAGCTATTCTCATGTAGTTTTCTCAGATGGCATAAACATTTAAATAAAATGCATACAGGGTGATCTTTTTAACAAAACCCAAGGTGGTCAGAAAATTATGTACGCCACTGCATTTTTTCGAATCGGCGGGAAATGCAGTGCATTGAGTGTCATTGACAGAGCATACCTACAAAATTTCATTCAATTCCATCAATTCGTTCAAAAGATACTGATCATCAAAAATTTCGACAAAATACATGAATCACCCTGTAACATCGAAACGAAGGGCCTCACAAAAATTTCAATACCGGATCCTGAATCGCCTTGAAAAAATACACCTACCATTCGGCTATGTCGGTTTGCTGATGAAACACCCTGTATATATATATATATATATATATATATATATATATATATATATATATATATATATATATATATATATATATATATATATATATATATATATATATATATATATGTATGTATGTATCCATCTGATAACTCAAAAAATAATCAATCGATTTCGATAAAACTCGGCAAGTGCCTTTCTTTTATTAATGGCTTGGATGAGTTCGCTATCCAGGAAAATCGGACGGGGTTTTCCGACCGAGAAAATTTTAAGTTTCCTTTTTCTGAAAATAACAAAGCTGTTTTAATGAAATTTACTACATATGTTGGCTTGAGAGATACCTTACTACGTACGAAAATTCAACTTTCTAAGTCATTAGAAAATTGAGTTATTTAAATTTTAAATTTTCTTTTGAAAAAAAAATTTTTCTCCTAAAATTATAAAGTTATTTTAATCAAATTTTTTGGATGTATTGCCTTAGGAAAGACCTTACTACATACCAAAATTAAACTTTCTAAGATTATAGAAAATTGAGTTATTCAAATTTGAAACATTTAATAAAAATTCACTACATAACGCACTTGCTGCGTCCCGAGCTTTTCAAATGTGTTGTGGTGATTTAGGATCTCCAAGTATGCTTACAAGGTACACCAATAGAAAAACAATGAAAAGTGTGCTAGAAGAGCAGACATATGCTTCTTGAAAGCACTTAAAAAGAAGGAAGGGAAATTTGTGGGGAATATTTCTGACCAGATTATTTCAAGAACACATGCTTGGGACAAACAAGCAGAGAGAGAGAGAGAGTGAGAGAGAGAGAGAGACATGGGTGCGACGACACGCCGACGTTGCGTTTAGACCGTGGTGGCGATAATGATCAAATAATAAACTGATAAACATGCCCATGCATTTAACAGATGAACAGACAAAAATATGACAAAGAATTGTAAAAAGTTTTAACTGAATCGAATCCACTTAGTTTTGGTTCAGTAAACTTGAGTGTCAATGTTATAGTAAGATGTAATAAATTATTGTGAAACTTATTTCTAAAATACAACAATATCCTATTAAGCCACTTTCAGTGTATTCATAGCTAAATAAATTAAATACTAGCAACTTATACATGATCTCTTCAGCTATCTTTTTGTACTTTAACGTCGGTCTATTTCCTCGACTATAACCAACCACCGACGCCAGGGAGCAGTTTCACCTCACTATCCTGGAAATTTTACCGAACCCCTGTCTTTCTGTGAGGATAGTAGGGATCCTTAACATGCCCAACATCGCATGGTACGGGACCGACGGATGTACGACCCCTCTGAAGGGCGGAACGTGCAGACATTCGGCTTGCCGAAATACAACCTCGATTGATGTTAATTTTACAGTATGTACTGAAAATGTGAAAGGGGACCTCTGGGAATCGAACCCAGCACCCTTTGGTTCAGAGGCATACCTTCTTACCCCTTGACCACCGAAATTCCATCTCTTTAGCTAATACAGGCCAATTACGATATTGCCGAGAATGGCCCAAAAGTAAAAATTAAAAGACAGAAGGGTGTTGAAGTGAGATATTGAATTTCAATATTTTGCTCGATATCTAGAAAAGTTGTTGTCTTGAAAATTTGTACAGGTGAGTTTTTCATAGTGATAAAAAATAAAAGATAGAGGTTGGACAATGTGGTTGGAAACTAAAAAAAGTCTGGACGCAGCAAGTACGTTATCGTAGTGAATTTTCATAAAAATGTTTTTAATAGCAAATTTGTGCGTTTTTGTAAAAGAAAGCAGGCATCAAATTTGGTGCCAGTATAACCTATATAGTAAAAACAATGTGCCATGTTTCATCAAAGTAACTTTATTGTTTGAAAATGTACAAAAATTTCCGAAAGTAAACTTAAAGTGTTCCCGAAAAAACTCGTTTCTTGGTCAATCTTATAGGTTAATAGCAAATTGAGCTGTTCAAATATGAAGCATTTAATCAAAATTCGCTACCATAACGCACTTGCTGCGTCCCGAATTTATTTTCTTACAGACATCCATTATATTTCGATGGAAAATGCAAAAATGCAATAACATAAGGCGTGTTCGACTAAAAAAAAAAGGAATCACCAACGACTTATGGGCCACCCTGTCATTGTAGAAATAATTTTTAAGATGTAGCTCAAGACAACCTATAATTAATGGATACAATGTTTTTAGTGAATTTTCTTAAAAAAAATTCACTAATGAGGAGATCCCGACTTTTGAATTTTGAAAAAATTTCTTCAAATGAGCGCTAATTAGGCCCCCCAGAACATATATCCGGGGTCGGTTTAAATTTTTATATGTTTATATATATATATATATATATATATATATATATATATATATATATATATATATATATATATATATATATATATATATATATATATATATATATATATATATATATATATATATATATATATATATATATATATATATATATATATATATATATATATATATATATATATATATATATATATATATATATATATATGTATCACACCGATAACTCAAAAAATAATGGGCCGATTTTGATTAAATTTGGTGAATAAATTCCTTTTGCAAATGGCTTGGATAAGTTCGTTAGCCAGGAAAATCGGTCCAGGTTTTCCCGGAAAATTTTGTATTTTCTTTCGAAAAAAATTTATATCTCCGGAATTAACAAAGTAAGGGCAACCAAATTTTATATGCGGATTTATTTCACTATAGGCAAGCTACCTACTAAAATTTAGCTCCGTAGCTTAAAGGATAAAAAAGTTACAGGCATTCAAAGAAAAATAAATTTGGATTTTCCTCAAAACGTCAAAATTGCGATTTTAAACGTCAAAATTGGTGAGTACATTCCTTTCGCAAGTCGCTTGGATAATTTTGTTAGCCAGGAAAATCCGCCGAGATTTTCCCGGAAAAATTTGTGTTTTCTTTCGCAAAATATTTATATCTCCAAAATTAACAAAGTAAGGGCAACCAAATTTGGTAAGCTGGTTTATATCGTTATAGGTGTCCCACCTACCAAAATTTAGCTCTGTAGGTCAAAAGACAAAAAAGTTATGGGCATTTAAAGAAAAATAAATTGGGGGTTTCCTCAAAACGTCAAAGTGACAATTGAAAACGTCAAAATTCGCAACATTTAGGCAAATAACTTGAATCTAATACGATCTATGGAAAGAAAATGTCTCAAGAAGAATGTTTTACATACACCGAACTCTTAGTTTCAACCGTCATTGTCCTTCATTTTACTAAAATATTTCCAGAAAATTCATTTCTAATAGACCCTTTCTCTGATGCTTGGCAGTAGCCTTAGCTATAGAGTTTATTGTTTAATGGTATATAATTTTTGTCGAATTTTCGTAAAAAATCAATAAAGCTCAATATATTCGTTATTATACAAGATATGAAAAAATATTGTATACATTAATTATACGGTGTTTTGAGCTACATCTTAAAAAATTATTGCGACAATCACAGGGTGGCCCATAAGTCGTTGGTGATACAAATAATTTTTTTTGTCGAAAACGCCTTATTTTTTTGCATTTTCCATCGAAATATAATGCATGTTTGTAAGTTAAGAAATTCTGGAGGCAGCAAGTGCGTTGTGGTTGCGAATTTTGATTAAATGCTTCATATTTGAAAAGCTCAATTTGCTATTAACCTATAAGGTTGACCAGGAAACGGATTTTTTCAGTAACACTTTTGGTTTACTTTTAGAAATTTCTGTACGTTTTCAAACAATAAAGTTATTTTGATGAAACATGGCACATTGTTTTTACTATATATGTTATACTGGTAATCAAATTTGATGCCTGCTTTTTCTATATAGGTTATACTGGTAACCAAAATTGATGTCTGCTTTCTTAAAAAGAAAACACACATATTTGCAATAAAAACATTTTAATGAAAATTCACTACCATAACGCACTTGCTGCGTCCCGAGATTTTATTCATATCTTGTATAATGACGGATATATTGAGCTTTTTACGAAATTTCGACACAAATTATATACCATTAAACGATAAACTCTATAGCTAAGACTACTGCCAAAGCATCAGAGAAAGGGTCTATTTGCAATGAATTTTCTGGAAACATTTTAGCAAAATGAAGGACAATGACGGTTGGAGCTAAGATTTCAGGGTTTGTAAAACATTTTTCTTGAGACAATTTTCTTTCCATAGCCCGCATTAGTTTCAGGGTCTTTGCCTAAATGTTGTCAATTTTGAGGTTTTATGTGTGTGTGTTTTGTTTCTTTAACGTCGGCCCATTTCCGCGACTATGGCCAATCACCGACGCCAGGGAGCAGTTTCACCTCACTATCCTGGAAATTTTTGCCGAACCCCTGCCTTTCTGTAAGGAGTGTAGGGATCTTTAACGTGCCCAATGTCGCATGGACACAGGACCGACGGCTTTACGCCCCCTCTGAAGGGCGGAACGTGCAGACATTCAACTTGTTCAAAATACAATGCCAGAACCTAAGTTGATGTTAATTTTACAGTGTGTACTGAAAAAAGTGAAAGGAGTACCCTGGGTTCGAACCCAGTACTCTTCAGTTCAGAGGCACACGTTCTTACCCCTGAACCACCGAGGTTCTCTTGAGGTTTTAATTCGCGACTTTGTTTTGAGGAAAACACCAACTTATTTTTCTTTAAATGCCTATAACTTTTTGTCTTTTAACATACAGAGCTAAATTTTGGTACGTAATTTACCTAGAACGATATAAACCCGCGTACCAAAATTTGGTTGCCCTTACTTTTATTTCAGGAGATATATAAAAATTGAAACTGACCCCGGATATGTGTTCTAGGGGGCCTAATTAGCGCTCATTTGAAGACATTTTTTTTCAATATTCAAATGTCGGGATCTCCTCATTAGTGAATTTTTTAAAGAAAATTTACTAAGAAGCAGAACTACCCCCAAAAAAAAACAACAAAATAACAACATAGGGTTATGCGTTAGATACGATAGCAACAGCTAGTGATGAAGAGACCTTCGTTGTCGAAATACGTATCTAGCTCATAGAGTCATTCGTTAGATACGATAGCGGCAGCTACTGATGAAGACAACTTAGCTGTCGAAATAGTACCTAGCGCATAACCGTGTTATTATTTTGTGTTTTACGTTTGGGGTGATTTTGCTTTTTGTTTTGATAAAAAACAATTAATTCTTAACTTGGCTCTCACGGATTGAGACCGCAGTCGGTCTGCGGTTCTAATTGTGGTGAGAATACATCTAGCCTTACATTACATTGTCTCTATATTAGGTAAGAAATGGGCCAAGGCTGACAATTTAGAAAACTGTTAGTTGGTTGTACACAGTCTCTATTTTATAACGTTTTGTGTTATTTGGAGCTGTCGTGACAACATACTACCTGGTTCTGCATCAAGATGGCGATCCTGCCATACATCTTACAACGTTCTGGGATGCTGGTTACCATAGCCGTAATACTTTATATGCTGTAATTAGTATATCGTAATGACCAGCTCTAATTAGAGCGAAACCGGTCTGCGGTTTGAATTATGGTGAGAATACATCTAGCCTTACATACGTTGTCCCTATATTAGGGTAGAAATGGGCCAGGGTTGACAATTTACAAAATTGTTAGTTGGTGGTACACAGTCTCCATTTTATAACATTTTGTGTTATTTGGAGCTGTCGTGACAACATACTACCTGGTTCCGCACCGAGATGGCGATCCTGTCGTACATCTCATAATGTTCCAGGAGGCTGGTTACGATAGCCGTATTACTTTATATGTGTGTTCTCACTGTAATTAGTATACCGTACTGACGAGCTCTAGTTAGAGCGAAACCGGTCTGCGGTTCTAATTATGGTGAGAATACATCTAGCCTCACATACGTTGTCCCTATATTAGGGAAGAAATGGGCCAGGGCTAACAATTTACAAAATTGTTAGTTGGTTGTACACAGTCTCTATTTTATAACATTTTGTGTTATTTGGAGCTGTCGTGACAACATACTACCTGGTTCCGCACCGAGATGGCGATCCTGTCGTACATCTCATAATGTTCCAGGAGGCTGGTTACGATAGCCGTATTACTTTATAGGTGTGTTCTCACTGTAATTAGTATACCGTACTGACGAGCTCTAGTTAGAGCGAAACCGGTCTGCGGTTCTAATTATGGTGAGAATACATCTAGCCTCACATACGTTGTCCCTATATTAGGGAAGAAATGGGCCAGGGCTAACAATTTACAAAATTGTTAGTTGGTTGTACACAGTCTCTATTTTATAACATTTTGTGTTATTTGGAGCTGTCGTGACAACATACTACCTGGTTCCGCACCGAGATGGCGATCCTGTCGTACATCTCATAATGTTCCAGGAGGCTGGTTACGATAGCCGTATTACTTTATATGTGTGTTCTCACTGTAATTAGTATACCGTACTGACGAGCTCTAGTTAGAGCGAAACCGGTCTGCGGTTCTAATTATGGTGAGAATACATCTAGCCTCACATACGTTGTCCCTATATTAGGGAAGAAATGGGCCAGGGCTAACAATTTACAAAATTGTTAGTTGGTTGTACACAGTCTCTATTTTAAAACATTTTGTGTTATTTTGGAACTGTCGTGACAACATACTACCTCGTTCCGCACCGAGATGGCGACCCTGTCGTACATCTCACAATGTTCATTAAACGTGTTGTGGCGAGTGACATGTTTCTTTAAATAAATATTACTAGGGTCTTCGTCACCTGGGTACTATCGTAACAACATCTTACAATTTGTAATTTGAAGTTTCAAAGTTATTTTTTAACGACGTCACACGACGTAAAATGCCAGTTGAATATACTTAAAAATGAGTGTAGGAGTTGAAAATTATTTTAAAAACGAAATTTTATTATATATTATTATTGGGACTAATTAATCATACATTATAACATTTGACAATAAAGTCGACAACTTGTGCTTGTCCAAGTCACAATTATGATGGGTTTAGCCAAATCAGTATAATCTGACTCTGCGAAGGCGACATTGGCTGCTACAATTTTGACATGCCAAAAATAGTTAATTTTGCTTCCTTAATTAATCCATTCATCATCCACCTCGTCCAGTATCTACTTCTCAAAGGACTAAAACCAGTAAGTAGCACTTTCTATATTGAATTATTTTTTTACCTTGCCATTTAGAAAAATTTTAATACTTTGTTCAAGAAAAATAGCCATATTAAATTTATGAAAGCTCCAGCTAGCTCACTATATTTTGCTCGTGAAGCCCTTTCTTTTGATACTCATGTCAACGGGCTTGTGACGACAAATATATTCCACCATCTTGCGCCGGCCGCCATATTGAAATTGTGGAATCATCACCCAGCCTACTGTTTTTAATGATTAAATCTTAAAAATGAAAGGCATTTATTCCAGACAGTTCTTAATATGTATGCTACGCGTTTCGGTTTTTAGAGAACAATCTTCAGGGGGTTGCTACCTAGAAGGTAAAAGAGGTGGTTGTGTCAGAAACTAGGCTTCTGGTAGGCCTAGCATGTGCATTACACACGCCAACTAAGCAACTAGTAGCTACAGACAGTGTCTACAAAGCTATTGTAAAACATTACAACTGAAACTATGAAGGACGTGCAAGCTCAGCCAACAACGGTCAGAAGTTAAAAACAACAACATTTTCCCACTAAACGAAACGCCTAGGGTATATAATAAAAACTTGTTGTAAGAAAAGCCTCTACTTTTTTAACCTTCAATCATAAAATACAGTAGGGTGGGTCATGTTTCATAATTTCAATATGGCGGCCAGCACAAGATGGCGGAATATATTTTTCTTCAAACAACATTTTCCCACTAAACGAAACACGTAGGGTACATAGTAAAAAACTGCCTGGAAGAAAAGACTCTACCCTTTTAACCTTCAGTCATAAAATCCAGTAGGCTGGGTCATGATTTCATTTCAATATGGCGTCCGGCAAAAGATGGCGGAATATATTTTTCTTCAAACAACAACATTTTCACACTAAACGCAACGCGAAGGATACATAATAAAAACTGTCTGGAAGAAAAGCTTCTACTTTTTTAACCTTCAATCATAAAATCTAGTAGGCTGGGTCATGCTTTTATAATTTCAATATGGCGGCCGGTACAAGATGGCGGAGTATATTTTTCTTCAAACAACAACCTTTTCACCCCAAACGAAACGCGTAATGTACATAATAAAAACTTTCTGGAAGAAAAGCCTCTACGTTTTTAACCTTCAATCATAAAATCCAGTAGGCTGGGTCATGCTTTCATAGTTTCAATATGGCGGTCGGTACAAGATGGCGGAGTATATTTTTCTTCAAACAACAACATGTTCACCCTAAACGAAACGCGTAATGTACATAATAAAAACTGTCTGGAAAAAAAGCCTCTACCTTTTTAACCTTCAATCATAAAATCCAGTAGGCTGGGTCATGCTTTCATAATTTCAATATGGCGGCGACAAAAGATGGCGGAATATATTTTTCTACAAAGAACGTTTTCACGCAAAACGAAAAGCATAGGGTACATAATAAAAACTGTCTGGAAGAAAAGCCTCTACCTTTTTAACCTTCAATCATAAAATCCAATAGGCTGGGTCATGCTTTCATAATTTCAATATGGCGGCCGGAAAAAGATAACGAAATATATTTTCTTCAAACAACAACCTTTTTCGACTAAACGAAACGTGTAGGGTACATAATAAAAAGTCCCTGGAAGAAAAGCCTCTAATTTTTAACCTTTATTCATAAAATACAGTAGACTGGGTCATGCTTTCATAATTTCAATATGGCGGCCGGAAAAGATGGCGGAATAATTTTTTTTTCAAACAACAACCTTTTCCCACTAAACGAAACGCGTAGGGTACATAATAAAAAGTGTCTGGAAGGAAATCCTCTAATTTTTTAACCTTCATTCATAAAATACAGTAGACTGGGTGGGGCTTTCATTGTGCGGCCGGCGAAATATATTTTTCTTTACATCAGATGTCTAAAAAATATTGAGTAACTCAAAACCAGAAACCTTCAGACATACATAATTGTCTCGCATACAAGTGACATGGTAAATATGTCTGATATGTCTAACAAATATACCGTATGTCATTTAAATATGCCATAATTATGTGTTTTATGTAAAAATCACCATTAACTCGAAAATTATCAATTCTAGGTATAGGAAATGCTAATGTAGTTTGAAGTAAAATTATAATTGCATTCATTGAAGGCATAATATACAGCGTGTTCTATTTGCAATAAGAGAGTTATCACATTCTGAACTTCTGGAGATATGAAAGCAATTTTCAGAACACTCTGTATATGAAACTCACTTTTGCATGCATGCTATACAAACTTGATACTTCTATGATGTATAGTGTCAAAATTTTTCTTTAAAATCATCTACACGACGAGTTATTACCTTCAAAATCGTTACGATTTTTTCGAAAATTTTCAAAAAAATTGAAATATCTCTGAAACTAATGAATTTAGGTTTAAAAAATATTGATCTAAGTAAACTTAAATCGATGACAAATGCAAAAATGCATTGATATACAGGCTGTTCCTTTTGAAATAACAAACTTCATAGCAGTTTCCGGTATAACCAATTTTGGAAACTATCACCACCTGATAGAGTATCTTCGAAAACTAAGTGTTTCAGTGCTCAATTTCATAGAATTTGACAAATAATCGAATAAGCTACTCACCGTGAATGACCCTATATATATATATATATATATATATATATATATATATATATATATATATATATATATATATATATATATATATATATATATATATATATATATATATAGTATTTATGTACTATACAAGGAGAAGGGTTAAGGGCAAAGCCGCAAGGAGACAACCGCATACACGTGTTTCAAGCTTATTAGCCATCATCAGTACGGTATAGCCAGGTGAAGATGGGAACACACTGGATGAAGATGCAAAAATACACGGAGTCACAACAGGCAACCAGTGCACACTTGCAGCAACATTTGGAAGACCCTCAATCAGAGGGAAACAACCAAAAAAGCCACGGAATGAGGGTCTTCCAAATGTTGCTGCAAGTGTGCACTGGTTGCCTGTTGTGACTCCGTGTATTTTTGCATCTTCATCCAGTGTGTTCCCATCTTCACCTGGCTATACCGTACTGATGATGGCTAATAAGCTTGAAACACGTGTATGTGGTTGTCTCCTTGCGGCTTTGCCCTTAACCCTTCTCCTTGTATAGTACAGAAATGCCGTGTTATAAATCCTATTATAGTTATATATATATATATATATATATATATATATATATATATATATATATATATATATATATATATATATATATATATATATATATATATATATATATGCAACGTCTCATCATCGATACCTCTCTAATAGCTAATACTTTGAAATAAAAATTCGCTAATAAACTACTAGAGACAGGATCACAGCGACATTGATTTTTTTTACTGTGACGATGATAATGGTAATAAAGTATTAATTTAAAAAATGTAGTGGTATTCAAGAACATTATTGGGCATTGCTGTATCAATTACCTTGGTATAGTCGAAACCGAATGTTTCATTTTGTGTGTCTGAAGAAACGGAAAGCGAAATGTTAGCCAAACGACATTTTTATTGCTGATTTAAATATCGCACAGACAAGATCTTACGCAAACGTTAGTTTTCACCTTTTATTTATGTCCGTCGACAGTTGTGGGTCTTACATAAATCTTCAAGGATGACTTGACATCTTTAGGCATCATATGGTGTCATGTGGTTGCCGCAAATAGAATGCTATTAGTGTAGGTTTAAAATAAATCATAAAACAACTATCAAATTGAACACACGATAAACAGAAATAAATTTCAAGATAAGACATCTTAAAAGCTAATGTAATTGACACGATAATGTAAAATGCACTTTTTTTCTTCTTTTATTTTAACATCGGTCTATTTCAGCGACTATGGCCAATCACCGACGCCAGGGAGTAGTTTCACCTCACTATCCTGAAAATTTTGCCCAATCAAGTTCTTTCTTGTAAGGAAGGTGGTGACGTTTAACGTGCCCAACATCGCACGGGATATTTGACCAACAACTTAATGCCCCCCTCCCTAGGTGGGCGGAACGTGCAGATCCTCCCTTTGCTCAAACAAAATGCCACTATGTCGGTTGATGTTAGTTTAGATGTGCTGAACATTTTTTTGACATTTCTACTGGAAACTAAACCCTTGGGTTCAGAGGCACACGCTCTTACCCCTGAACAACCGAGGTTGCAAAATAATAGATCTCATGAGATAGGATACATTTAGCAAAATGATGTGAAATGCACTTAAAAAATTGGATTTAACGGTAAAAACAGGTTGTCCTGAGAAGGATAAATAATGAGTTATCTTTTAAAGAAGCGAGATTCATGTGTAGGGTGATCTATCAACAATGCGATGAGGTTAGATAGAAGCAAAATATACGAATTCTACATCATAAATACAAGCCTGGACGCAGGAAGTGCGCTATCTAAGTGAATCTTCATAAAAATGTTTTAATAGCAAGTATGTCTGTCTAATGCAAGCAGGCATCAATTTGGTTACCGGTATAACCTATACAGTAGAAACAATGTACCATATTTTAGCAAAATAACTTATTGTTCGAAAATGTCCAAAAATTTTCCGAAAATAAACATACAATGTTTCCAAGAAAACTGGTTTCCTAATCAACAAACCTTGAGTTAAGAGCAATTTGAGTTATTGAAATTTGAAGCATTTAATGAAAATTCTCTACCAAAACGCACTTACTGCGTCTCGATTTTTTGTCTCACAAACATGCATCACATTTCGATAAAAAATTCAAAAATGCAATAATAAAAGGGTTCGAAAAAAAATTGTAGGTATCACCGACGACTAATGGGGCACCTGTGATTGTCAAAATAATTTTATAAGAAGCAGCTCAAGACACCCTATAATTAACGTATACAACTTTTTCTCTTATCTTGTATAATAACAATTATATTGAGCTTTACCGTACAAATGCGTCACCCCGTATATAATAAACAGACAATATCTGAAACTAAGCCCGGATATGGATTCTAGGGGGCCTAGTTTGCGCCCATTTGAAGAAATCTTTTTAAAATTCAAAAGTCGTGGTCTCCTCATTAACGAATTGTAGCTAAAAATTATAGATCGTTAAACCATAAACTTAACTAAAACTACCGCCAAAGCATAAAAGAAAGGGTCTATTTGAAATGAAATTTCTGTAAATATTTTAGTAAATTGAAGGACAATGACGGTTGAAGCTGAAACTTAAGGATTTGCAGAACACTCTTCTTGCGACATTTTCTTTACAAAATCCGTAATTGTTTCAAGTTCTTTGCCTAAATGTTGCCAATTTTGACGTTTCAAATCGCGACTTTGACGTTTTGAGGAAAACCCCATTTTTTTTTTAAATGCACACACTTTTTTTGTCTTTAAACATACAGACCTAAATTTTGGTACATGATTCACTCTTTATAATCCAAACACGGGTACCAAATTTGGTTGCTCTTGCTTTGTTATTTCCGGAGATATTTTTTTTCCGAAAAGAACCACAAAATTTTCCGGGAAAAACTGGCCTGATTTTCCTGGCTAACGAACTTATCCAAGCCACTTGCAAAAGGAAGGTACCTAGAAAATTTGATCAAAATCGGTCCATTATTTTTAAAGTTATCGGTGTGACACACACACACACACCTGTATATATATATATATATATATATATATATATATATATATATATATATATATATATATATATATATATATATAAACATATAAAAATTGATACTGACCCTGGATATGCGTTCTAGGGGGCCTAGTTCGCGCTCATTTGATGACATTTCTTCAAGATTCAAAAGTCGGGATCTCCTCATTAGTGATTATTTTTAAATTCACTAAAAATGGACATTTTCACGGACTTGCTGCGCCTAGACATTTCAAATGTTTGTTTTTGTACTGATCGGCATTTCTCATTAATTTTAATTGCATGAATTTAAAACACCTATCGCGTTTACCTGTTTGGAAAATTCTTTGTAAAACTGTACACGTGGTTCAAAGAACACGAACAAAGTTAAAGGTGCGAGGTCATTTACTCCCATGATGGTAAGTTAGTATTTAATATCCTGATATTTTCTTGCTCGCTCATCCAAATATGGCCTTGCCAGAACGAAGATACCAACAGTCTTCTTCGCAAATCACCGTCAATTAAACCATTGTGTTATGGTCGACCTTAGTTCCGGTCTTGAACATATCTTTAGTGTGATATAACATGTTTATTGCAATTTATTCTGATACCCATGGATTTTGTTTCTTATATAAACGCTTCAAAGTTCTCAATTTATTCTTGAACCACGGAAATCAATGCAGAATGCAGATTTGCTTGAAGTGTAAAGGTATCTACTTTTTTAACATTTCACCTTCTGAATAAGGATAATATCTCTTTTTAACAGTTTTATTAATTATTTAGCAACCTCGGAGGCCTAGTGGTAAGAACTTGTGCCGCCTGTTTCGTATCCATTTTCTATAAGTTATGTAAAAATTAAGGGAAAGGAACTATAAGGCCTCAGGGTAATGAATTGTGTTATTGTAAATCAATTTCGAAGCCTTAATTTGTGCATTCCCCAAATGTCACTGAACATCGTCTCTAACGCCTCAGTGTGTTCAACCCTAGACTTGAGAAAGATCTGACTACCGCTTGGTGGTGTTGTGGTGTAGGGTGGTTATCTTGGTCACTATGAGAATCATTATTATTTATTATTAGTGAATTTTAAAAAAAATCACTAATGAGGATATCTGTGTTTATATATATATATATATATATATATATATATATATATATATATATATATATATATATATATATATATAAACCGATTATGATAAAATTTGGTAGGTGCCTTCCTTTTGCAAGTGGCTTAGATAAGGTCGTTAGCCAGGAAAATCGGAACAGTTTTTCCTGGAAAATTTTGGGTTTTCTTTCGGAAAATTTTTGTATCTCCGAAAATAACAAAGCTGTGGCAACCAAATTTGGCACTAGGTTTACACTATTAAACTTACACCACATGCCAAAATTTAGATCTCTAAAAGGAAATGTTGTGTGCCACTGATGACCAGAGAAACAAAACCAAAATATTTTGTGTGGATATCAAGATCTATTGCATATTACAGACAAAGATTACGTTTTTTTTAACGCAAAATGGTCAAGAAATAACAGAAAAATGACTTTGAAAATTTTACAGTTTTTCTTCTTAAAAAGTCGCGATTCGAAGCGTCAACTATTATAATTTTTTAGATGGAGAACCTGAAACAAATACGGGCTATGTAAAACAAATGTCATAATAAATGTGTTTTACAAAGCTTTAAGTTACAGCTTCAACCATCATTGTCCTTCATTTTACTAAAATATTTTCAGAAAATTCATTTCAATTGGGCCCCTCCTCTGATGATTTGGCAGTAGTTCCAGATATAGAACTTGTGGTTTAATAGTCTATACTTTTTCGCGAATTTTCGTAGAAAAAAAGCGACCGCGACTTTAAAATTTTAAAAATATTTCTTTAAAGGGGTGCGAACTAGGTGCCCCCGGGGTCAATTTCAGTTTTGACATGTTTAGATAAATACATGCATGGTGCATTTTTACTGTAAAGCTCAATATATCGGATATTATACAAGATACAGGAAAATATTATAAAAGTTATTTATAGGGTGTTTTGAGTTGCATTTTATAACATTATGTTGACAATCACAGGCTGGCCCATAAGTTGCTGGTGATACAAGTTTTTTTTTAATGGAACAGTCTATTTATTATAGCATTATTGATTTTTCTATCCCAGTTTTAACGCATGCTTGTAAGGAGAATATATTTATATCGCCCATCGTTTTCTAGTTATTTCAATTGTTTTTCAACTTTTTACATTTTGGAACATACCAAAATTGTGATACGGCGTTTTACCAATGGAAATCGGAGTCCCATGAAAATGACGCATTTAAGGAGGTTTTCAATTATATTTACCAATAGCTAGGAGAGGCTCATGAAAGTGACGCATTCAGTGAGGTTTTCATTTAACATTATTTGTCGCAAAAATCGAGATGCTGTATACAAATAGTGACTGAATTTGGAAAAATTCGAACTGTCGTAATTCATTTTTGTTTTGTTTTCAAATTGAACAACTCCCTATACCTAAAGACCTTAGTTTTGGAAATATTTTTTTGCATTTTCCTATTTTAGTGAATTTTATTCAAAAAATAATAGGCCCACTTTGACCATTTTCTAAGTACCTTACTTTTGCAAGTTGCTTAGATAAGTCCGTTAGCCAGGCAAATCGGTCCAGGTTTTCCCGTAAAATTTTGTGTTTTCTTTCGGAATAAACTTATATCTCCGGAAATAACAAAGTAACGGCAACCGAATTTGATATGCGTGTTTGTATTATAAAAATAAAATGAACCATGTACCGAAATTTAGGTCTGTAAGTTTAAAGACAAAAGATTTATTGGCAGTTATAAGAAAAAAAAAGGTTTTCCTCAACACGTCAAAATCGCGATGTGAAACGTCAAAATTCGCAACATTTAGGCAAAGAACGTGAAACAACTACGGATTATGTAAGGAAAATGTCCAAGAAGAGTGTTCTGCAAACCCTTATATTTCAGCTTCAACCGTCATTGTCCTTCATTTTACTAAAATATTTACAGAAAATTCATTTCAAATAGACCCTTTGTCTGATGCTTTGGCTGTAGGTTTAGTTAAGTTGATGCTTTGGCTATAGGTTTTGCTGAGTTTTTCGTTTAACGGTCTATAATTTTAGCTAATTTCGTAGAAACACTTCGTTAATGAGGAGACCGCGGCTTTTGAATTTTAAAAAGATTTCTTCAAATGAGCGCAAACTAGGCCCCCTAGAATCCATATCCGGGTTTATTTTCAGTTTTTATCTGTTTACATATATACAGGGTGACTCATTTCTACCGTAAAGCTCAATATAATTATTGTTATTATACAAGATACGAGAAAAATTGTATACGTTAATTATTAATATTAATCTAAAGGTGCATCTTATGAAAATATTGTAACAATCACAGGGTGGTCCATAAGTCGTTGGTGATACCTACAATCTTTTTCCGAACACCCTTCTATTATTGCATTTTTGTTTTAGTGAATTTTCTTAAAAAAAAATCACTAATGAGGAGATCCCGACTTTTGAATTTTGAAAAAATTTCTTCAAATGAGCGCTAACTAGGCCCCCCAGAAAACATATCCGGGGTCAGTTTCAATTTTTATATGTTTATATATATATATATATATATATATATATATATATATATATATATATATATATATATATATATATATATATATATATATATATATATATATATATATATATATATATATATATATATATATATATATATATGTATCACACCGATAACTCAAAAAATAATAAGCCGATTTTGATCAAATTTGGTGAAAAAATTCCTTTTGCAAATGGCTTGGATGAGTTCGCTAGTCAGGAAAATCTGCCCAGGTTTTCCCGGAAAATTTTGTGTTTTCTTTCGAAAAAAATTTATATCTCCGGAATTAACAAAGTAAGGGCAACCAAATTTGGTAGGCAGGTCTACATCCTCATAGGTAAGATATCTACCAAAATTTAGCTATGTAGGTCAAAAGACAAAAAAGTTATAGGCATTTAAAAATAAATAAATTGGGGTTTTCCTCAAAACGTCAAAGTGGCGATTTAAAATGTCAAAATTGGCAACATTTAGGCAAATAACTTAAATCTAATACGGGCTATAGAAATAAAATGTCTCAAGAAGGATGTTTTACAAACCTTAAAGTATTAGTTTCAACCGTCATTGTCCTTCATTTTACTAAAATATTTGCAGAAAATTCATTTCAAATAGACCCTTTCTCTAATGCTTGGCAGTAGCCTTAGCTATAGAGTTTATCATTTAATGGTATATGATTTTTGTCGAATTTTCGTAAAAAATTAATAAAGCTCAACATATCCGTTATTATATAAGATATGAAGAAAATTTGTATATATTAATTATAGGGTGTCTTGAGCTACATCTTAAAATAATATTTCTGCAATCACAGGCTGGTCCATAAGTCGTTGGTGATACAAATTTCCTTTTTTTTTTTAAATTAAACACGCCTTATGTTATTGCATTTTTGCATTTTCCATCGAAATATAATGCATGTTTGTAAGAAAATAAATTCTGGACGCAGCAAGTGCGTTATGGTAGCGAATTTTGATCAAATGTTCATATTTGAACAGCTCAATTTGCTATTAACCTATAAGGTTGACCAAGAAACGTGTATTTTCGGGAACATTTTAAGTTTACTTTTGGAAATTTTTGTACATTTTCACACAATAAAGTTATTTTAATGGAACATGGCACATCGTTTTTACTATATAGGTTATACTGGTAACCAAATTTGATGCCTGCTTTCTTAAAAAAAACACATATTTGTTATTAAAAATATTTTTATGAAAATTCACTACCATAACGCACTTGCTGCGTCCAGAATATTTTTTTTAATCGAAATATAATGCATGTTTGTAAGAAAAAAATCTAGGTGCAGTAAGTGCGTTTTAGTAGCGAATTTTCAGTTTTTAATGACTCAATTTGCTATTAACCTAAGGTTTGTTGGCTAGGAAACCAGTTTTCTCGGAAACATTTAAAGTTTATTTTGGAAAAATTTTTGTACACTTTCAAACAATAAGTAATTTTGATAAAATATGGTACATTGTGTCTACTATATAGGCTATACCGGTAATCAGATTGATGCCTGCTGGCATTAGAAAGACATAATATTTGCTATTAAAAACATTTTTATGAAAATTCACTTCCTTAACACACTGGCTGCGTCCAGACTTTTATTATTAGAATACGATTTTCGATATGATATTTCATTGTGGTCCACCAGTTATCGATCATCTTTTATAATCGACACTGTATTGGCCAGTGGGAATAACATGTGAGTGTTGGGGCTTGATCACATCCTAACTGTACATGAGAAACAAGTGACTGCATCATATGAAATGTTAAACGGTACCTACAACTTTCCTTACTAAGACAACTGATTATAACGCCGCCTCATACAGGTTTTCTTAGAATGGCCATTAGATAGATGCTGGACAAAGAGGCTGAAGAAATATTGTTAATAGGCTTTTTCTTTTGATAACGGCAACTGAGTGAAATACATGAGAACATGTCTTAATAGTATGTATGCAAGATGACCGTCAAGTTTAACAAGCAAATATTCCTGCGCAGCAAATGCATTATGATAGGGAACCTGTGTAAATATTTGTTCGAACGTTAATAACACACATTCAATTTTATACTATCGATTTTGATTTTTTTTTACCAAAGCTCGCTACAAAAATTGTTAGTTTTACGTAAAATACATTTTTACAATCCTTATAGAAAAAATAGCTTACGCGAGATTACAAGTTTCAAAAAAATTCCTCAAGTTATGTCAAACAAGAATCATTAAAAAACTTTAGTCGAGGTACATTTTATATATACACTGTGTAAAAGCCAAATGGAATAAATTCATTATTTCCGTTACTGTACATTATTATAAAACTCTGGACGCAGCAAGTGCGTTATGGTAGTGAATTTTCATAAAAATGTTTTTAATTGCAAATATGTGTTTCCTTTTTAAGAAAGCAGGCATCAATTTTGGTTACCAGTATAACCTATATAGTAAAAACAATGTGCCATGTTTTATAAAAATAACTTTATTGTGTGAAAATGTACAAAAATTTCCAAAAGTAAACTTAAAGTGTTCCCGGAAAAACTCGTTTCTTGGTCAACCTTATAGGTTAATAGCAAATTGAGCTATTCAAATTTGAAGCATTTAATGAAAATTCGCTACCATAACGCACTTGCTGCGTCCCGAATTTCTTTTCTTACAAACATGCATCGCTGAAAAATTCAAAAATGCAATAACATAAGGCGTGTTTAATTAAAAAAAAAGAAGAAAATTTGTATCACCAACGACTTATGGGCCATCCTGTGATTGTAGAAATATTTTTTTAAGATGTAGCTCAAGATACCCTATAATTAATATATACAAATTTTCTTCATATCTTGTATAATAACGGATATATTGAGCTTTGTTGATTTTTCACGAAAATTCGACAAAAATTATATACCATTAAATGATAAACTCTAAAGCTAAGGCTACTGCCAAGCATCAGAGAAAGGGTCTATTTGAAATGAATTTTCTGGAAACATTTTAGTAAAATGAAGGACAATGACGGTTGAAACTAAGACTTCAGAGTTTGTAAAACATCCTTCTTGAGACATTTGATTTCCATATCCCGTATTAGATTCAAGTTCTTTGCCTAAATGTTGCCGATTTTGACGTTTTAAATCGCGACTTTGACGTTTTGAGGAAAACCCCAATTTATTTTTCTTTAAATGCCTATAACTTTTTTGTCTTTTGACCTACATAGCTAAATTTTGGTAGGTAGCTTACCTATAAGGATATTAACTAGCGTACCAAATTGGTTGCCCTTACTTTGTTAATTCCGGAGATATAATTTTTTTTCGAAAGAAAACACAAAATTTTCCGGGAAAACCTGGGCAGATTTTCCTGGCTTACGAACTTATCCAAGCCATTTGCAAAAGGAATTTTTCCACCAAATTTAGTCAAAATCGGCCTATTATTTTTTGAGTTATCGGTGTGATACATATATATATATATATATATATATATATATATATATATATATATATATATATATATATATATATATATATATATATATATATATATATATATATATATATATATATATATATATATATATATATATATATATATATATATATATATATATATATATATATATATATATATATATATATATATATATATATATATATATATATATATATATATATATAAACATATAAAAATTGAAACTGACCCCGGATATGTGTTCTAGGGGGCCTAGTTCGCGGTCATTTGAAGAAATTTTTTCAAAATTCAAAAGTCGGGATCTCCTCATTAGTGAATTTTTTTTAAGAAAATTCACTAAAAAATCCCGAAACACGTCAAATTTAAATTATAAATTGACATTTTTCAACGTGAAAATGCGATCCCTATCTTTAACCCCTTTCGAATGACAGGTACAACCTCCAATTTTTTAAAAAGGAAGTATAGGCCTGTGATATGTCGTTTGAAAGGTATGTTCATTCTCTATTCAAAAATGTTATCGTTCTCAAGTTTATTGCAACAATTAAGATAGAATAAAATAAAATCATGTGGTTACCGAAATTCGCTATAAAATACTCAAAACTTATTACAATATTGTAATAAGTATACTCAAAACTTATTTCCCGTTTAGGTATTGAAGATAAGAAAGTAAACAAAAACCGTGGTAATGTGCTTTTTACATTGTATCCATTAAAAATACATTAAATAGTTTCCGAGGCAATGATAGTTTGTTTAAAACGCCTAAGCAAATTGTTTTGTAATTATGAGTTGTCATTTAAATTGTTAGTATTATAATTTTATTTTGAATTTTGTTAACTTCAATTCTGAAAAATGGTTAGATTAACGGAAATGCATAAAATAACAGTTATACAAATGATTGGTTACGGAGATAAAACCCGAACACAACATGAAGTAACTCGCCTACTTCATGAGGAATTTCCTGATTTATCGCCTATATCCCAAGGAACAATTAAAAAAATAGAGAAGTAGTTTCGCGAGTTTGGTCATGTAAGGTAGATAAAAAAGCAGCCAATGCACTGAGTGATGAAATCAAATTAGATGTAATGCTTGAATTTGTGGAAAAGGCACATACATCGGCTAGACAGGCATCCACTACATTTAATGTTAGCCATGCATCGATAGTTACCATATTAAAAGAAAATAAAATGCATCCCTATAAAATGATACCTACTCAGGAGCTCATGGAAGACGATTATGATAGGGGAACTTATTTTTGTGAGCGAATGATGGACATGTTGGATAACAATAGTATCCAATTAGAAGACGTTATGTTTTCTGATGAGTGCACTTTTTCACTTAACGGTCATGCTAATCGGCAAAATTGTCGCAACTGGGCAACGATAAATCCTCACTGGATGAGAGAAGAATACACGCAATACCCTCAGAAGGTTAGTCTTTGGGCAGGCATTTTTGGAAACCATATCATTGGTCCATTTTTCATTGAGGGTAATTTGAATGGCGATAATTATTTGGCTCTACTTCAAAATGATGTCATTCCAACTATGGCAAATTTAGATCCTGATCCAGGAAACCCTCAAGTTACAGTGAATACGATATGGTTTCAGCAGGATGGAGCACCACAACATTACCAACTCAATGTCTGGCAGTACCTCGATGCAATATTTCCCAATCGGTGGATAGGGAGGCGAGGATCGATAGAATGGCCAGCGCGATCACCAGATCTTACCTTATTAGATTTCTTTTTATGGGGATATGTGAAGAGCATTGTGTGTAAAACTAAACCTTTTGATTTAAATGACCTAAAAGAACGAATAACGCTTGTGATTAGGTCGATCACGCCTGATATGTTAAATAATGTTAGAAGACAGTTTTATTTAAGATTAGGGTGTTGCCAAGAAGTTTGCGGTGAACATATTGAACATCTACTTCATTGACATTCATAGTTCTTTTTAGTGTTTTTCATTTTATTACATTTTGCATTACATTTAAGTTTTTGTTGTATTGTAGCGAATTTCGGTAACCACAGGATTTTATTTTATTCTATCTTAATTGTTGCAACAAACTTGAAAACGATAACATTTTTGAATAGAGAATGAACAGACCTTTCAAACGACATCTCACAAGCCTATACGTCCCCTTTAAAAAATTGGTGGTTGTACCTATCATACGAAGGTGGTTGAAGGTAGGGATCGCATTTTCACGTTGACAAAAGTCAATTTATAATTTAAATTTGACGTGTTTCGAGTTTTTTTATAATAATGTACAATAACCGAAATAATGAATTTATTATATTTGGCTTTTACACACTATATATATATATATATATATATATATATATATATATATATATATATATATATATATATATACATACATATAAACAAAAATTGAAACTGACCCCGGATATGGGTTCTAGTTCGCGCTCATTTGAAGAAATTTTTTCTAAATTCACAAGTCGGGAGTGATCATCCCATTAGTGAATTTTTTCTAAGAAAATTCACTAAAAGCTTATTTGCATGATGATTAAAATATACTACTGTAATACTACTCTGACCAGAGAGGGGGCTCCGCCCAATCGGCGCCGCTATTAATTCGCGGGGCAACTGCGGGTGGGCCAGATAAACTTCTAACATAGCGGTGATGCCACTGGGGAGTTGGCAAAGCTCCTCGCAGGCGGTCCAGGCGGCGTTGTGTTGATCCAAGAGCCTTATGTGTATAGGAAGCAAGTGAGAGGGCTTGGAGAAATCGGCTTCAACATCCT
Source organism: Tillus elongatus (assembly GCA_964006375.1). NCBI lineage: Eukaryota > Metazoa > Arthropoda > Insecta > Coleoptera > Cleridae > Tillus > Tillus elongatus. Next base: position 145,133,769 of record OZ023264.1, on the reverse strand, counting down.
AGTTGCTGGCGAAGCAGAGGAAGAACAACCTTGGACATGCATACTGGCGTCGAGGGATCTGGACATGATGTTGCTGCCGCAGCTCGGGTGCAGGGACGCCACAGCAGCTGTCCTAGAGTATAAGGTGAGTAATATTAGGATTAAGATTATGATGTGCAGCCTTTATGTTCCCTAAGATCGGCGGGGGCTGCCTCCGTCGGAGGAATTGGTGCGTATCGTTGATTTCGCGAGCGAGCATGGGTTACTGATCATAGGCTGCGATCCAAATTCTCACCACAGGATTGTAGGGCAGCACAAATACCAACCCACGCGGTGAGGCTCTACTAGAGTATTTGGCCACAACGAACCTAGAGATATTAAACAGAGGTACAGCTCCGACGTTTGTCAATCGTATCCGGCAGAAGGTGATCGACATCACGTTAGCGAGCAGAGGAATAACGAAGGATATATCTAACTGGAGGGTGACGGAACACATATCAATGTCTGATCGTCGTATGATCAGCTTTGAATTGGATGTGGGCCGTGAGGGTCCTCCCCCCAGGTGAAATCCCAGGAAGACCGACTGGGATGCCTACGTAATAGGCCTCGGTGGGTCGCCAAGGAGGCCAGAGGGGAGAACACTTTCTATAGAGGCATTAGATAGCAATTTCGAGGCCCTAAAAGGTAAAACAATGGCAGCCTACGAGGCCGCGTCACTACTTATGGAGGAGCCGTCCATCAAAGTTCGATAGTGTGACAGGGATCTCGCCGCACTACGCGGGAGGACTCGGAGTGCCTTAAACCGAGCCGCCCGAGAATCGGGTGAGGCAGCCTGCGACGAGTTTAGAACTGCCAGAAGGGAGTTGAAGAAGGAATTACGAAGGAGTAAACGAGCTGGTTGGCGCGCGTACTGCGGGGAAGTCAATTCCCTGCTGGACGCAGCCAGGCTGGTAAGGGTACTCAAACAGGAGTTAGGCAGTACTGTAGGATCCTTAAGGAAACCGGGCGAGAGCGGGACCAGCACCGGCGAGGAAACCTTGCGACATCTTCTCGAAGTTCACCTTGCGGGCGGTGGAGCCGTCACGGGGGCTGCCGACCTGGGTCGGTGGACGGTCCCGAATGCGCACTGGCAGCTGGCGGAGGGGTGGTCACAGATGGCTCTATAACTTGGGCGGTGGGCTAGTTCGCTCCATTCAAGGCCGCGGGATGTGATGGGATTTTTCCGGCTCTGCTCCAGAGGGGCCTGGATATACTGCTTCCCAACATTAGGGAGGTTTTCCGGGCCAGCCTGGCGTGGGGCTATGTCCCAAAGGCCTGGCGTCGGGTTAGGGGGGTCCTCATTCCCAAACCGGGAAGGGAGGACTACACGTTGGCCAAGGCGTACAGGCTAATCAGCCTTACATCCTTCCTGCTTAAAGCATTGGAAAATATCGTAGATAGGTTTATGTTGGGAGGGATCCTCAGGGATCGCCCCGTCAATAAAAGTCAGCACGCGTGCCAGTGGGGAAATCGACGGAGACGGCGTTCCACGCTGTGACGCGAAAGGTGGAAAGGGCGCTACACTACGGGGAGAGCACATTAGCTGTGTTCTTCGATGTGGAGGGGGCCTTTGATAGGGCAAGGACGGATATCGTTTGTGCCGCCCTACAGGATAGGGGATCGCCGAGGTCCCTAATAAGCTGGGTGGCGAGCATGCAGGAGGACAGGAAGTCGCGCTGACCTTGAGGGGCCGGGGGCTTGGACGTTGGGGTGACGGACGGCTGTCAGCAGGGCAGCTGCCTTTCGCCTCATCTATGGTGTCTGGTCATGGACGGCCTCTGGTACTAGTCACAGGCAAAATCCTCAGCGTCGTCTGTGAGTGCAAGCAAGCTGCCTGTAGCGCAATTGAAAGGTGGTGTGGTGAGCTGGGACTCTCCGTAAACCCGGCGAAGACGCAGATGATCCTATTTACCAAGAAGAGGAATGTGGAGAGGTTCGGGGCGCCCGTGATGTTTGGAAAACCTTTAGCTTTAGTGCGGCAGGTCAAATATCTGGGAGTGGTCCTTGACTCCAAACTAACATGGGGGTCGCAAATAGAACGAGTTGTAAGGAAGGGAGTAGTAACCCTCTGGCAGCTGCGTCGAGTGATAGGGAGGATCTGGGGACTTAATCATCGGATCCTTCATTGGATTTACACAGCGATCGTCAGGCCGAGAATCCTCTAGGGGCGTTGGTCTGGTGGTGTGTTGTGAACCAAACTACTACCAGGAAGCTGGCCAAACTCCAAAGGCTGGCAATCCTGGGTATCACAGGCGCTATGAGGACGACACCCTCAGCCGCGCTAGAGGTTTTGTTGATGCTGCCACCGCGTCCCATCTGTATCAGAAGGGAGGCTATGGCGTCGCATCTTAGAATGCGAGACTCTGGAAACTGGTGCGGAGAGGGAGCGGTAATAGGGAGTGTAAGAGTCGCCAAGGAGGTGGAAAAGAAAATTCCGATTTCTGCCATCAAGGTACGGAATGCCGAGGACGATATTAGGTTGACTAGGCTATATACCCTCAGGATCCCCAGTAGGGATCAGTGGAGGGAAAATGAGGTTGCATTCCAGCTCACAAGCCTGGTCTGTTTTACCGACACCTGTGTGAATGCGAGGCTTTTGGGAGTCTTCGAGCAGAATTGTTCGGTTCGAGGACTCTGCGGAGGAATCAGGTAAGTACCGTCCAACTGAAGACCGTCACGGCCTTCACTTCGAGGTCGAGGCGGTTTGGCGACGGAACCGAGGAGGAGTTGCTGGGTTTGGCAAAAAGGGCCCATTGTGGCCTACTTGCTTGGCGTTAGCCTCCCCACCACTGCGACTACTACTACTACTACTATAATACTACTTGGTGAAACCTTTAGCTACTAAATACAGATGCAGAAAGTTTTTCTCTGGCTTCCTTTTACGGCATCGTAAACAGCGAAACCGGTTACAGCGAAGAAAATAAGCACTTGTAAAGCCAGGGAAGAAGTCTCAATACATATGTATTTAAAAACGTCTGGACGCAGCAAGTTCGTTAAGGAAGTGAATTTTCATAAAAAAAGTTTTTAATAGCAAATTGGTCTCTCTAATGTAAGCAGGCATCAATTTGGTTACCGTTATAACCTATATAGTAGAGAGAATGTACCATATTTTATCAAAATAACTTATTGCTTGAAATTGTACAAAAATTTCCGAAAATAAACTTAAAATGTTCCCGAGAAAACTGATTTCCTTTGGGTTAATAGCAAATCGAGTTATTGAAATTGGAAGTATTTAATGAAAATTCGTTACCAAAACGCACTTACTTCGTCTCGAGTTTGTTCTTAAAAACATGCATAACATTTCGATAAAAACTTGCAAAAATGCAATAATATAAGGGTGTTCGAAAAAAATAATTGTAGCGATTACCACCAACTTATGGGCCACCTATGATTGTCCAAATAATTGTATAATACGCAGCTCAAGATACCCTATAATTAACGTATACAACTTTTTCTCGTATCTTGTATAATAAAAATTACATTGAGCTTTACGTTGATGCGTCACCTGTATATATGTAAACATATTAAAACTGTAAGTAACCCCGAATATGGAGACTAGGGGGGCCTAGTTTGCGCTCATTTGAAGAAATCCTTCGAAAATTCCAAAGTCGCGGTCTCCTCAATAACGAATTTTTTCTACGAAAATTTGTTAAAAATTATAGAGCGTACCATAAACTTAACTAAAACTACCGCCAGAGCCTCGGAGAAAGGGTCTATTTGAAATGAAATTTCTGGAAATACTTTAAACTTAAGTATTTGCAGAACATTATCTTTATATAATCCGTATTTGTTCCAGGTTCTTTGCCTAAAGGTTGCCAATTTTGACTTTTCAAATTGCGACGTTGACGTTTTAAGGAAAACCCCCTTTTTTTCTTTAAATGTCCATAACGTTTTTGTCTTTAAACCTGCTGACCTACATTTTGGTATATGGTTCACTCTATATAATACAAACACGCGTGCCAAAGTTGGTTCCCCTTGCTTTTTATTTCCGGAGATATAATTTTTTTCCGAAAGGAACCACAAAATTTTCCGGGAATAATAATAATATCTTGTAAATATAATGTCTTCAGCTCTCCTCTCAGACTTTACTGTAGTTGTGGAGCAATATCAGTTTCAACGCATGAACTTGTAGGACATTGACTTTTTGTGTTCATCCATCATTAAATTTATTTATAAGTTGTGCCTGCTTTAAATTCTTCTTGTACTTATAAAGGTATTTCATGTTGAGGAAGTGTAATTCTCTCACGGTCGTCGAACGCTGTCTAGAGACTTTTGATTATATTTGAAATTCAACAGTTTCCATTATTATCAATTATAATTATAGTTTGCGTTTGTTAAGCTTGTTAGCCGCTTAATCACTGGCCAGTCTGCTGGAAACCCACATATTTCTTAATATCAAAACTGATTTTTCGCATTACGGTCGCGGCTTTGAAGTGTTTATGCAGAGATAATTACACCACGCGACCATTACTGCATGTAAATTTTCTAATATTATTGTAGAGCCTCGGTGGTTCAGTGGTAAGAACGCGTGCCTCTGAACCGAAGGGTACTGGGTTCGATCCCAGGGTACTCCTTTCACTTTTTCAGTACATACTGTACAATTAACATCAACCGAGGTTGTGGCATTTGTATTTGAGCAAGTTGAATGTCTGCACGTTCCGCCCTCCGGAGGGGGCGTAAAGTCGTCGGTTCCGTGTCCATGCGATGTTGGGCACGTTAAAGATCCCCACCCTCCTTACAGAAAAGCGGGGGTTCGGCAAAATTTCCAGGAAAGTGAGGTGAAACTGCTCCCTGGCGTCGGTGATTGGCCATAGTCGCGGAAATAGGCCGACGTTAAAGAAATAAAAACACAAACATAATATTATTATCTTGTTAGCAATCGAAGCTCAGGGGTAGTTCAACCTGATCGACTTTTCTAAAGCATTTTTATAGTATACAGGGTGGTGATAAAGTTTGGAATCATAGGAATATCTGTATATAGGTGAACTTAAAAGAAACACGCTCGAACACGTCAATTTTTATTATTTTTTTTCTATTTTTTTTTAGCTAATACTACTATATTATACAGGATGTTGCGTAAATGAAATATCAACGTCACCTTTTTAAAATGTAATACTCTTTATATTATTGCATTTTTGGGTTTCTTGGAAAATTTTAGATATGTTTCATGTATGATGTCCTATACCTATCTTCAGTTGTTTACGAATTATTGACAATTAAAAATTTGATACTTTTAATGAAAGCAAAAATAAAAATCTAATTGTCTGAGCATTTTTTAAAAGTTAACCTGTTCACAGATTCCTATTATTCCAGACTTGATCTTAGTTTGTACACGTGTCTTAAAAAAGCAGTATCAATGTAAAGGTTGTTTATTCAAATGAAATGGCCCGTTTTTTTTTACAAAAAACGCACCGACAATTTGATTTTAGTGAATTTTCTTTAAAAAAAATTCACAAATGAGGAGATCCCGACTTTTGAATTTTGAAAAAATTTCCATTTTCAAGACGTAAAGGAAATATGTAAGGACACTCTAAGGCCTCAATCTGCCTACTCCTTAGAGCGGTGGAAAAAAGTGGGTTCGTTTGGTTTCAAGCGGTAAAGGAAATATGTAAGGACACTTTCTAAGGCCTCAATCTGCCTACTCCTTAGAACGGTGGACAAAAGTGGGTTCGTTTGGTTTCAAGAGGTAAAGGAAATATGCAAGGACACTCTATAAGGCCTCAATCTGCCTACTCCTTAGAGCGGTGGACAAAAGTGGGTTCGTTTGGCTTCAAGAGGTAAAGGAAATATGTAAGGACACTCTCTAAGGCCTCAATCTGCCTACTCCTTAGAGCAGTGGACAAAAGTGGGTTCGTTTGGTTTCAAGAGGTAAAGGAAATATGTAAGGACACTCTCTAAGGCCTCAATCTGCCTACTCTTCAGAGCGGTGGACAAAAGTGGGTTCGTTTGGTTTCAAGAGGTAAAGGAAATATGTAAGGACACTCTAAGGCCTCAATCTGCCTACTCCTTAGAGCGGTGGACAAAGGTGGGTTGGGTTGTTGTGGCTCGAATACGGGGCCTCAATCTGCCTACTCCCCAAATCTCGCCGGAGATCGTCTGTGAGGTCTCAGTGTGTTCAACCCTAGCCCTCAGAGAGATCTATATATATATATATATATATATATATATATATATATATATATATATATATATATATATATATATATATATATATATATATATATATATATATATATACCCACTAAGGGTGGTGATAACAACCCTTATATTTTAAATAGGGAATATGGGTCGAGTGTTACATCATTTGAAAGCTCTTTCTTTTCTGAATTCAGCACACTAATTTTTTTCGAAGTTTTATCAACTCGTTTAAAAATTATTCACACTTGGAGTTGCAAGAACGTATTTCATTCATTGTTATAAGAAATGCACTAATTAGTCAATTTTTCGTTAAAAAAAAACCTAAAGAACAAAACCCAACGTTAAAAAATGTTTATTCAGTTAAGTGTTCAAATTGTTGACCACCAACTTCCATACAAAAGTACAAATTTTGTTCAAAACGAGTTAAAATAACTTTGTAATATCCAAAGACTTACGGACTAGCCCGTGGTTAGTTAGACTCACATCATACGTTTGCACAAAAAACGGCTAGTTTAAATTTCCTAGTAAACAGATTGATTACATTTTCGTTAAGTAAAAATAGATTTAATACAGAATTAAAATACATTAAAAGTGTGGCGAGATATAACGGTTACTCGGATGGTTTAATAGACAAATTGGTCAACAAACACAGAACAAAGCAAATGATATCTGAATGTACGACATTTGAGAAAGATAAAATAGAGAAAAAATTTGGGTGTTTACCTTATGAACCACGAATCACAAAAGGTTTGGAAAGTATTTTTAAGAAAGCCGATTTACATTTCACTTTTTCGACGAAAAAAAATTTAAAAAATTTGTTGGGTAATACGAAAGATAAAGACAAAGTGACTGAAATGTTCGGTATTTATGAGATTAGTTGCAAATATTGCAATCTTAAATACGTGGGTCAAACTAGGAGAAACATAGCCACCAGATTTCGTGAACATCTTGCACATTTACGATATGGTACGGTGGACAAATCGTGTGTGGCACAACATATATGGGATAATAATCACCACATTGACAAAAACAATTTGAAACTTGTCAAAAATCTTAGACATCAAACTATGCTTGATTCATTAGAAAGTATTTTTATATCAAGGTAGATTAAGAACTAAACTTCATTGAATCGTGCGGCACCTTTAATTTCAAGCCCTTTATTTTCACTTTGCATTTGACCACTTAAACACTCCTAATTTGTCTGGTAGAATAATAAATTACGGTCAGTAACTCGGCCGGTCTATACATATACTAATCTCTACGATTGTCTCGACTTAAGGACCCTTTCGTTTTCTGTGTATCTATGAAGTGAATATAAATACTGTTTACGAAGAATTAAAATCAATATAAATATATTTTATGTAGTATTTTAGTTGAATTATTTTTCTTTTGTTTGAGTTAACAAGGTAAGCCAAACACCTGGGTTTAGTTTTCTATATAAAAAATATGAGCAGAGGTTATTGTGTTTGTTCTCGCCAGATGTGGTTGTCGGCTTGCTCCAATACCCACATAGTAAATTTCTAGATCGAAAGGGAACGTGCAGATTTCTTAAATAACTCGGCACGGTTCCTTTTAAGCCTATTACCCTTATATTAGATAAGGGCTCATAAATTTGCCGACCAGAAGATTGAACAAACGATGGGTCTTCGACGACAATTTTACTTCGGACTTGTTCGTTTACCTAGATGCGATATAAATACACGGTAGCTAGTAGTTTAATTTTAGATTTTTTCTTCCTCTGAAGATGTTGACATGATCAACGAAACGATCAAAAGGTCTCTGAAATATGTGTTGTGGTGATTTGGGTTCTCCAAGTGTACTTAATAGCTCAAGACATCCTACAATATACCCCAAAAAGCAGGAATGTTTTTTTTTTTCGTAGAAAGAAAATAAATCTTAAGAAATACTTGAGTAGGTGTATTAAGTATGGAACAGTTTGATACAGTTGGGGCACCAACATGAATGAAAAGTAGTTATATTTGATATCAATAAAACCTCAATAAGTGGTCAGTTGATTGTCACCATTTTATTATCGAGACATGCATGTATAGTTAATTAAAATATACTACCGGAAATTTTCCATTTATCTAATGTATTTTTAACGCGCCTTAGTGAAAATTATCAAAGAATTGTGTTTCTAGAACCAGAAGGTATAACTAAAATTTTATCTTTTATTTCATACCATGAATGAAAGTTTAACGTTCGTGTATTATTACGGAAAGTTGACGTATTTTAGCAGTCTTACACTAAAGATAAATACACCTTTCTACATTTGTTATAATTACATTTTGGAGAGTCCGATTCACAGAAACATAATGACCATTTCGCCGAAAAATTTCGCTCCTTGGGAGGACGTATAGACTATTTTAAGCTCGTATGACGACACTCGCACTACCCACTAGCCAAGCCGCTAACATGTTTTCATCCCTGCAGCTATGTCCAGTAACACCAGACACAGTCTCTACCCTTATTACAGAAAGGCATGGATTCGGCGAAATTTCCAGGATAGTGGGGTGAAACTGCTCTCTGGCGTAGGTGATTGGCCATTGTCACAGAAATAGACTCACCTTAAATTTTTTTAAACAGACAAGGTTATTAGCCACTGGTATCGCTTTATTGTTGTTCAAGTGACATCGTCCTCGGGAGATAATAAGCTGTCCCGCAAACCTTCTCCTTGTGGACGGTTGGCCAAGGGCTCGGAGTGAGCACCGAAAATTCAACCGTCATACCGTTTACGAGGAGGAGGAAGTGGGAGAGCCACAGAACTCTCACTCTATACGGTAGAAACATCCCAATGGGCAGGGAGGTAAAATATCTTGGGGTCGTATTGGACTCTAAGCTAACCTGGAATGGTCATGTTGAAAAAATTCTGCGTAAGGCAGTTATGACCCTAGCCGTCACTAGGCGGCTATGTGGAAAAACGTGGGGACTAAGACCTAGTATGGCCCACTGGCTGTACACAACGCTGGTCAGACTATCGTTAACATACACGGCACTGGTCTGGTGGACCAAGGTGACACGATCTAGTGCCAAACAAAAACTAGGCAAGATCAAAAGGATGGCTTGCCTGGGCATTACAGGGGCCATGAATTCAACCCCAACAGCCGCCATGGAGATGTTGCTGGATCTGCTCCCTCTACACATAGTTATCATGGGGAAGGCCAGGCTAGGACTATACAGACTAGCCTGCAAGGGTAGACAGACTGAAGATGAACCCGGGCTTCAGGGGCCACTGCAAAATTCAGGAGATCGTGAAGGAGTCCATGCTTGAAATAACGTCAGACCTCACGAGCCCGCGAATCTGCAGGAAACACAATTTTACAGTGGAAATCCCCGACGGCGAGGCATGGCGGGAGGAGACTCCGGGCTTACCACGGGACGCGTTCGTCTGGTTCACAGACGGATCGAGCGTGGAGCGTGGGACGGGGGCAGGTGTTTATTCGGAAGGACCGAGGGTAAGTCATAGTATTTCCCTCGGAGCCCATGCAACGGTCTTTCAGGCCGAAATGTACGCCATTATGCACTGCGGGAGAACAAGAGGACGGGCTACACCAACAAGTGAATCCTCATAGCCACAGACAGCCAGGCAGCCCTTAAGACCCTAAGTAGCCCACAGGTAAATTCCAGGCTGGTAAGTGAGTGCCGAGATCTACTCTATTCATCGAAACATTTTGTTTACATTTCTAACGATATGTGTTCTTTCGTAACCATCTAGCTGACGCGACTGCCTGGCATTTTTTTTAACCTTGAAATTTTCTTTATCTGCATAATGATTATTATCCCAAATATGCTAAGCAATACATGATTTGTCAATAGTGCCATATCTCAGTTGCGCTAAATGTTCTTTAAATCTAGTTTCAATAATTCTTTTAGTTTGCCAAACATATTTAAGTCCACAATCTTTACAACCTATTTAATAGATTCCCGACACTTCTGTGGTTTTACCTTTATCCTTTGGGTTACCTAGCAAATTTAATTAACGCTTTCTTAAAGAAGTCTTACAAAAGTATGATTTAAAAAAAATGTAAATTAGCTACAGTGACAAAGAAAAGGCTCGCAGACCCGAAGACAAATACAAGTGTGCTAGAAGAGGTAAGAAAAGAAAGAGGCTTGCGGAAAAGAAATTGAGAGGAGAAAGGCGCAATTTATTTGACCTATTTGAAGACATAATTACATTCTGATAACATTATCAGAAGCCACATACTTGATGTTGCTAAAGATAGTCATAGGTGTGACGACAAGGTGACACCGCCTTTGGACTGTGGTAATCTTTAAATTCGTTTAACTTTTAGTTTACCCTTTCAAAACATAAATTTACTCTCAAAGCGATATTTTTGAATTAATCATATCAGCGCATATAATCTCTTATAATGGAAGGACACTTTAATATTGTACTTACTTGTGGGTGGAGGAATATTTGCTGCTCTGGCAGTGAATTCGAAACATATCTGAAACAAAAACAAAACTTTAGTAACAAGTTTGCTATGCTAATGTTGCTGTATTCCCACCGGCTTCAAAACCAGATAATGAAACATAATAGCTCATCAAGTTAAGGAAGATTAAACTAATAAGCGACTGTGGAAAATATTTTCATTCATTTGCATACACTTATCCATTATTAAAAGATTTTATCTCCGCTGTCAGTCATCTAACATTATTTCAAATTTAAGTAACGGTATTGACAAAAGCCGGGAGCGAAGTTATTATAATTTTTGTTGGTGAACCGTCATTATATGCAATAATTTACCAGCATTGCAATAGTGCGTTCCTTAACACAAACGTTAACCGATTTTTCTCTGGAATTGTTTGGCTTTGAACTGACAACCCAGTTGATATATATACGGTCCTTGTGTGGCATTATATGTGTAGTTAAGTGGCTTACTATATTTCAAACAACACGGGCACACTAGTCGATTAATGGTAAAGCCACCGTTTGATGCGGTTACGCAGATAATTTTATGACTCTTCAATTATGTTTCGAGATAGTACAGAATGGAGAAGCTCTATTTGTAACTGTTAATGGTGAACAATATGACTTGGAAGTGTTAAAAGAGTACGTAATCCCACAGTTGCAAAACTAACACGAAGTAATTGAAAGCATGATTTGTATGCAGGATGCAGCACCTCTGCACATTTATAGATTAGTAGAAGAATATCTAAGAAATGCTTTTTAAGATGATTTTTTGAGCAGGTAGAGATTTTCCAAATGATCTTGATCTTAACTCTGAGGGTTTGTAACAGTGGTGTTATTATCAAAATTAGGTGTTTATAATTCAGATAACAATCCTGCAAGAATTAAAATACATAATGAGGAAGCTCGTTGATGCAAATCAATCAGAAATTCTTCATATGGTTCTGTGCAATATGAAGATTGGTAATCTTACTCCAACAAAATAGGTATATTAAACATGTCTAATCTTTCAGAATTTTTGTCATCTTAGTATTTTTAGTGAATTTTTATTTTAAAAAATTACTCTTATAGAGGTATCGATGATGAGACTTTGCAAACATTTTATCAAATGAACGCGGACTAGGACCAGTAGAACCCATATCCGGGATCAGGTTCAATTTTTGTATGTTTGTATATATATATATATATATATATATATATATATATATATATATATATATATATATATATATATATATATATATATATATATATATATATATATATATATATTATAATGAGTGAAGTATGTCAAATTAAGATGTCATTTTTGGTCTCGTAAAAAAATTTACAATTTCGGCAAAAATATGGGTAGTTGAGAAAGGTTTGCAGTTGGAAAAGTATTATGGAGTGATTGGTATTAATTGTAAATGGAGGTATCAGGTGAATCATTAGAAGAACGAAGTGGAACAGGAAAGAAATCTTTTGGAATGTCAAAATTTTAAGGTTGTTGAATTTGGAGTGTTGTCAAGCAGTTTTGGATGCAACTATGTATAAAATTATGTTAATATTTACCACAAGTCTTGGACAGGTACCTTTCGTTTATTACTAGCTTGGAAGAGTTTGTTATCCAGGAAAATCGGACAACGTTTTCCGGGAAAATTTTGAGTTTTCTCTCGAAAACAATTTATATCTCCAAAAGTTACAAAGCTATTGTAATGAAATTTGGTGGATTTGTTGCTCTGGGAAAGTCTTTACTACGTACCAAAACTCAACTTTCTAAGTTTATAGAAAATTGCGTTACTCAAATTTGAAGAATTTAATGAAAATCCACTACCGTAACGCACTTGCTACGTCCCGAACTTTTAGTGAATTTTCATCGTATCCTACCGATAACTCAAAAAATACTTTACTGATTTGCACCAAATTTAGAAATTACCCTTATTTTGCTAATGGCCTGGATGAGTTCGTTCATCAAATCTTAACGGCCAATTTTTCTTTAAAAAAAATTAAAAAATATTTTTTAAAACGCAATATCTCTAAAATTTCTAAGTGATTGAAACAAAAATGTACAACTTAAAAGAACATAGACAGACGTGGTTGTGTACCAATTTTTAAGTTGTTTGATCAAAGGAAAATAAAGTTATTCAAAATTAATAATAACATAATCCTCGAAACCACTCCAGACTCTGTAATCCAATATCTACAATGTTGGACAAAGACAGATGACGTTATCTCTACTGCTATGCTATTTAAGTAAATCGTAGATAACAATCTAAACAATGGAAGTTATTGCAAAAGTTTAGACATTGTGAGATACGACAGGGACGCCATCTCGGTGCAAGATGTTGTCACGACGACTCTAGTTTACACAAAATTTTGTAGATAGTGCTAGTTTGCGTCCAAAAGCGCTAAATATTAGCATGAGAATTTATACTAATAAATAAAAAATTTAATGACAGTGATTCAATTTGTTTAAATCAATCTAGAACAACGTTTCATTATGTATAAATATTAAGCTTACCATTCTTCACGTTTACGGAATTTAAAATTAAAAGCCATTACTCTCTCTCTCTCTCTCTCTCTCTCTCTCTCTCTCTCTCTCTCTCCTAGTTTAATCTGACCACACGTAGCTATTTGTCACAGAGAAGCGTGTACGCTCGCGCTCTGCGCATCGTATAACCTGGAAATGGACTCCGCTGGTGGTGGTTGTCAATACTAGCGTTGTATATATTCGGATGATACGGATGCATATAAAATAATGTTCGGAATGATCATCTGATTACGTTTTCACATTAAGAAGGGTATATTATACTTATATTTAGCGTGGTATGGGGTGGAATCGTTGATACCGTATAGTAATAAGTAATAATAATAACGTACACGTGGTAAATATAATTTGGTTTTATTATTATTGTCCAGCGAATACCAATGTATTTTTACAAATATATACGATAAGTTCGTGTTAAGTTTTTTGTAACTAATAAAATATAATGGTGACCAATAACTAAACCAAAAAGATTCTGTGGAGTTCATTATTTCACTTTTACTAATAATTATATATATATATATATATATATATATATATATATATATATATATATATATATATATATATATATATATATGCCAAATGCAGCGGCGCACTTATTTTTTCCATAAAAATGGCCCTAAACCGTTTTGCCTTTTTTTGACATAGAAAAACTGCATTAGTAAGCCTTGGTCAGGTGACATAGAGTACAGTTTTCACAGCATTAATAGAGTTTTTCATCTTATATATTTTTATGATTTGTTCATCAAAACCAAATAATAAATACAAAAGTTGCAGGGGTGTTTTCATTTAAAATGAGCCACACTGTATATATATATATATATATATATATATATATATATATATATATATATATATATATATATATATATATAAACTTTTAACTCACCCTGGATATGGGTTCCAGGGGCGCGACGTCGCGCTTATTTGGAGAAATTAGAAATTTACCGAAAGTCTTACCATCGCTGCCCCTTTATTAGTGAATTTAAAAGATAGGCGCAATTAAAATTTATGACCTTAACATAAACATTCCGGGATAAAAATAATTCTCGGCGTTCCTATTGTAGTGACAGTGACGTTCGGAGATAAATAGAAATTCTTCACGACATAATAAGCAATCTGTGACAGTTTATTCTGCGTATACATATACTACTACACTACCTACAGGTTATAAAGAATTTTATAGTTTTATTTTCCTAATAATTACCAGATTATCATAGTAATTACAATAGACAGACCCGTACTTAGATGGTCGATTGTTTTTATTAGGGATATTTATTATATTTGAGCGAGAGGAAACGAAAAAATGAAATTTCGGTCTATTCCTGATTTGAAATGTTTATGAATTTCTCAGCACGGATAATCCGCACACACATAATCGAGAGTATATTGTAAATGAATAACCCTTACTTTATATCCTTCTATATTATCTGAGGATTTTTACAATTAAAATAATATACTCGGGATATTTTTAAGGTTAATCATTGATATGCCAGTTAATCAAAATTGATTTAAAGGATTTTTTAATATTAGTATATAGGTCGATTCTCCGAAAAAGGCGTCTAACAAGAAATAACTTTATGTATTCTATGTATTCTATATGCAAGACCATTCGAATTCTTTAACGGCTATAATTTTGCAATAGTTTCTGTTTAAAGATGAACAGTTGCAGCTAGTCATCTTCTACCACACATAATTAATTCCTGTGAAAATTCTACAGCATATGAAACGAAAGATTAATTTATTTCTTGCAAGGTGTCCTCTTTCTATTTCTGTAAGCTTACCGCATAGATGATGCACTTTATTTATTTTCACTTTATTGTGGTTTTATCGTAGATAATAGATAATAAACATATGCAATTTAAGCACCTATTACCAAGGAGTTCCATTCACCAAGGTAAGACAGAGATATTAAAGCAGTATTACGTCATGACAGGCTGGTAATGCTCAAGGCTGTCTTGACGTTGATTCAAAGTAATGTTAAAAGCCACCGATGCCATATATTGATATGTGATACAAGGATGTTGAATTGAAAGCAGCCAGACAATATGGTAGGTTTTAAAACAACGCAGAAGTATGAAACTAAATGGTACACTGATTGACAGACTGACGCTTGACTCAAATAATGTAGATTGAACAGTATGGAAGAGCCAGATGGAATAAATTCAGTATGTTAATTATTGTGGAGATTTATAAAAAAAACGAAAAACGTCAATTTTAGAATAAAAAATTACATCCTGCGAGGTGAAAACTTCACCCATACCTTCAAGCCCCTTCAAGTTACAGTTGCAACCCCCAAATTTTTAATAGGAGGTAGGGGCTTATTATACTTCATTTGAAAGATCTCTCCATTTAAAAATGCTACGGATTTAAAATTTATTGCAAAAATTAACATTAAAAAATCATCTGGTTGAGATTCCATGGAGATTCTAGACCTTCTACACTGTTATACACTTGTCACTTCTAGTCCCTTCTAGAAATATAATTCCAGAGTACCCGCTGTTACCAACACACTTTACAACATACCTGTGACCATAGAAATGACACAGTGCATAAACTTAATTCTCATAGAGACGGGTGTGACACTGCCCCCTACTTACATTCAATCGCCCGGAGAATTATGAAATTTCTTGGTATGGCGTAAGCCTGTGCATATGGACCACCTTCATCTTGCTCATTTGGCTCCTCTGAATGCGGTAGACAACGTCATTGATCCTCTTGACCACCTTACACGGACCTTTCCATAATTTCTGTAGTTTCGGTGACAGTCCCTTGCGTCGTACTGGATTGTAAAACCATACGGATCTTCTTCTTTAAAAACAGCTTTATTAGCTCGCACGTCATAACAGGTCTTCATGCGGTCGATTTCTACTCGTACGTGCATTCGGACAGCAGAATGGATGGCTTTCCTTCTCGTCAATATGTCGGAGCTCTCTCCAAGCAAAGTTCTTACGCTGTACTGGTGTTTCTACTCACACAGATATCCCTGCAGGCCCTATTCTTCCTGTCGACATCAGCTCTGTTCCAACAAGTGTGTTCACTGATCTTTTTCGTGGTTGGTATCACACTTACCTGGTCTTTACACCCTTAGTATTAGACTTCTCCCATAATAACTTTTCTACTTGCTTCTGACTGGGTAGCTGGGTCGTCTTTTCCTCTTACAGCTCTCTTCACTGGAATTACAGTTTCACGACGGACGTTGCTATTTTGCTCTATGGTGATTTTCCGTACTACCAGGTTACTGCCAGGCGACATTATTATTTCTTCACCGCCGATAGCCAGATTGTTAGTGCCAAGATCAAGTTTAACTCACTGACCCTGAAGTATGTCCAAACCAATTATAATCGGGTCTGATATGGCGGCGACTATGGCTCTCTGCTTTGTCTTCCATGTCCCAATTTGCAGCTCGACGTCAGTTTCGCCAAATGCCTGGATCCCATCATCACTGGCTGCATTTACCCTGTACACTCTGTCTGGATCTCTTACTCGCCATCTTGGTACCATGTCGCGGCGAATAATCGTCCTAGGTGCGCCAGTATCGACGACCATATGGGTCTTGTTGTCGCTTACGTATCTATGTAAGACGAGAGCGCTGTCAGAATCGCTAGTCTGAGAAACAGTTACCGGCCTTAGCTTCACTTTCTCCCATGCCCGTGATCTAAGAGCCCAACATTCGCCTCGTATGCGTCCCACCTTGCCGCAGTTCCAGCAACGCAACGCATTTACACAGTAAGCTCTAATTGGGCGCTCATGAGACGTAGGCCTTGTTTGTGCTGCTATTTTATTTATTAGCTGCATAACCTTGGATGAATTTGTTTTGTTTTCTTCTTGAACTTAGAGACTGCGAACTTTCACATGACTTTCTGACGCTTGCTTTGCCGATTTAAACTCTAGCGAATGTGCCAAAGCATCGTTCAAGTTTCTATCTTAGCATCCTCAGCGCTTGTTGAGTGTCGGTATCCCTGATGCCGTCAATGAATGTTTGCAGTGACAGCTGATTAAAAAATTCCACCAGGGCTGTGGTGTAAGCTAATCGTGTTAGTCTGGCAACGTCAGCATCGAATTGCTGCAGACTCTCGCCTGATTTCTGACAACGATTTTTCAGCTGGATTCGATAAAGCTGTTGTAAATGCTGGTCGCCAAATCACACCTCTAATCGATGTCTAATGCTGTCAAAACTGAACTGTTCTTCGCTGCGAATTCCTTGAAGCACATCTAGGGCATCTCCTCTGAGAGGTACAATTAAGGAGGTCGCTTTCTCTCTTTCGCTCTAACCATTTGCTGTAGCAGTGGCTTCGAACTGGCGTAGATAAATACCTCATGAGACAGAGCCATCGAATGCGAGAACCTTAATTTTTACGACGTGGCTATTTTCGAGTCTAATGTTTCCTTTGGCCAGGGTGTCACACTTCTTTTCTAGTAATGCCACTCTTTGCTGTAGTTCGGCTCGTACCTCTTGCAAAGTCGTCAGTTTGTCATGTACATCGTCACTGGCAGTACTTACATGGCTCTAACCCGCTGGAAGATGTCGTCTTTTACCTGATTTATTCGCTCGTCTAGACATGAAGTAATATTCTCAATTCTGCTGGCTTGTTTTTGCAGAATTTACTTGGTTTCTTCGTATCTTTCTCATCTTTTCTTGTTTCGCTTCTTGATTAAGAGAAAGAAAGTCAGAGAAGAAGTCAGAAAAAGAGATTTCTTTTTCTGGCTTCTTCTCTTTGTCTGGCTTCTTCTCGTGCTAATTTAGCTCCTTCGTCCATTTTTTAAATCATTTCCAATAGGTGGGTGTCCATATTGGCTGTTGTGCTACATGTCTTAGGCATAGACGTACTTAAAGCTGGTACACAGTTTATTCTGTTTCAAAAACACACCCAGTTATGAATTACTGCTGACAGTGATCGTTCAGAGATTCTAGAAATGTCCACGTTGTCCAAAGAATATTCTGGAAAATATCTCCGCTAGCAGCTTGAAAATCCCACTTCTGACACCAGTTGTTACGTTCTTCGGAGTTCTGGATTTGTTGACTAACAAAACACAGCTTTTCAAACTACTAATTTATTATAAGCAACTATTTTCCAACACCACTATCAACTAAAATAATTCTCTCTATTACTGAATGTCCATAGAAATTCCATATTTCACTGTTTGCCTTCTATGATCACTTATTCTGCACCAACACTAACTTACTACTGACTCACTTACTCCATGTGCGGCTCGCCTATTTATACTGTCCATAGAGATTCTAGAGCTTTTACACTGTTCTACACCCGTCACTTCTGGTGCCTTCTAGAAATATAATTCCAGAGTGTTCGCCGTTACCAACACACTTTACAAGATGCCTGTGACCATAGAAGTGACAAAGTTTATAAACTTAATTCTCATAGAGACGGATGTGACAATATAGTATTTTTGGAACAAAATACATAGAGACGGAATGATATTGTCAAGTGACAATGTTTTGGGCTATTGAAATTCTGTTTTAAAACTACATTTATTTTATATTCTAAGGATATATTCTTATGTCCTTAATTACTATTATTGACCATACATCATAGTCAACTTTCTTATAATGTCCGTAAAATTTTTCAAATTGTGACTGCCAGATACTATTTGTCTTATTTATAAAAACTGATCACAAAAAAGTTTAATAGAACCATTCCCGGATTTTACAGATCGTAATAACGTAAATTATTCAGATTAGTTTAAACATGGCCGAAAAATTTGCAACACATAAAAAAAACGATTCAAATTAAATAGCCACCCATTATTTTAAGTCGCTTAAAATTGTTTTTGATGATGTTGGTTTAGTATGTCCTAAAACGATATAGCGTTTAAAATGGCATAGATCAATTATTTTGGTAAGTATGACAGCCATCTACTTGAGAATAGCATAAACTACAATACAAAATGCGTATCTCAAAATGACTTCACTAGAAAAGGTTTGTTTCCATGCTAATAAAGATAACCTAGTAAAATGGTAAATTGGCGCTCTGAAGTTTGTGGCTGACCTACATACAAATGTTAATTTCTGAGGTTTTTAGTGATCATAATCAGATAAAATTAAAGTGCTTATAGTCCAAAGTCTGAGCTATATTAAGAGCTACAAATTGGCATTTATAGTTCAAGTTCTGAGAAAATTGGGGTATGAAAATGCATGTTTCATCAATGCAGGTGAAATGGCATAGCAACTGCGCGCGCAAAATGACATAGCTATGTCATTTTACCAGTCTACTGTAAAATATCTAGCAGATAATCATTATAAATGTAGTACCTACTCTCGTAAAAAAGATTGTTGGCAATTATAAAAGGAAGACGGCACGGTAATCGTGGGATGCGGTTGCAATGGAAAATGCTATTATTGCAGTGCATAGTGGCCAAATGAGTTGGTTAAAGGCAGCACGAGCATTTAACGTTTCACAAACAACATTAAGAAGGCCCACTTATAATGCAAACAAGAGAGCTAAAAGTAGCACTAAGGTTCTGGGTCGATTTACAACAACATTTAATGAAGTATTTGAAGAACAACTTGTGAACCACATAATTTTGCTTTACTTTTTAGATACCAGCCTCGGGAACAATAACCTGATATTAAGACACAGTGTAAGACAGTAAAATCGCAAGGTAGCATTCTCATGGATATACGACAGAGCTGATCCAACTAAGCCATCAAGGAACAATGGAATAGCTGATGCAGAGATAGACACCTGCATTCAAAAACAATCGACGCCTCATCCATAAAAAAGGGCATATAACGAAGACCCGTCGTTCACTTCTCATCCCAGTTTAGTCTGAGTCATTTCGTACTACGTAATTTTATATCTCATTTATGTTGATATCTGTATTTTATTATTTATATTTTATATGTATAACTTAGTGTATTTTTGTAATATTAAACAAAAATTGTTTAATAATTCAATTGTGTTAACCCGAAAGTTAATTCGCGATTGTTTGGTACTACAACCACAGAAGTAAAAAAATCATGCCATTGCCATTAAAAATCGCTTTTCCAACAGATTTAAGGTCGGAATGCTGGCAGGGAATGGCTACGGAGATTCAGAAAAAGGCATCCAGAGATGTCTTTACGTCAGCCCAAACGTTTAATAGGCCACAAATTCATTTTTTTTTTGATACATTGGAATCATTTTTAAAACAGAAATCAATCGACCCTCACCGTGTTTACAAAATGGATAAAAGTGTTTATCTGCTGTTGAAAAGCCTCCAACAATATTTGCTAAAACAAGAAGAAAGGAGGTAGGAGCCCTAACAACCGCTGAAAAAAGTCAACATATTACATGGGTATGTAGCATGCACGTTGTAGGCAATTTTGTGCCTACAGCACTCATTTCCCCATGTAAAAACTAAAAAGACCAGTTATTGGATGCTTTGCCACCAAGCAGTTTGGGATTCATTCATGAAACAGGCTGCATGACCTCCGAAACATTTGTTTTGTGGCTGAAACATTTTCAACGTTTTGTTGGCGCCACCAACGAGTCTAATGTACTACTGCTTTTGTTTGGACACATTAACCACAAATCTTTAGAAGCAGTGACCTTCGCTAAACGACATGGCATAATCCCAATGTGCTTTCCAGCACACTGCACTCGCCGTATGCAGCCATTGGATGTTTCGTTTTTTTGGTCCGCTTAAAACATTTTATTTTTATAATCAAGAGTGTTCAACACGGCCCAAAAATTATGCTAGTAGAGTCATAACCCAATACCAAATTAGCGAACTGTTTGCTTATCGAACAGCTACGACAACTCGAAACGTAATTAGTGTTTTTTAAAAGACCGGGAGTCACCCACTTAATGCTGACATATTTCCTGATGAGTTTTTTGAACCAGGTGAAACAACTAATGCTGCAACTCAGAATAATGGTTTTAGAGAGACATCTTTATATATTTTTACTAAAGATGCTGGAAGCTCGACTAGCATCACTACGCAAAACAACGAGAATCACAAAAATCCTTAAAACCATCAGAAAACTTTACGCATAATCATTCTAGAAAATGTTATTCAACCACACCAAAATCAGGATAAGAGAAAAGTGAACAAGGAATACAATGAACGTAAACACTTGAAGCGAAAAGTTACTTTACAGGACATATCTCCAGTTCCAGTAGGTACAGATGTTAAAAGAAGAAAGAAGAAAGAAGAAGAAAGAAGAAAGAATAAAGAAGAAAGAAGAAAGAAGAAAGAAGAAAGAAGAAAGAAGAAAGAAGAAAGAAGAAAGAAGAAAGAAGAAAGAAGAAAGAATAAAGAAGAAAGAAGAAAGAAAAAAGAAAAAAGAAAACAACCTTCATTTTGACAGTTTTTGATCAGCGCGCGTTTAAGGTAGGTGAATAGAGTCTTGTTTACACAATGTCCACGTCCGGTATTAAAAGAAAACGCCTTACCATTGAAGAGAAAATGTCGATATTAAAACAAGTCCAAACGGGAACGAAAAAAGTTATATTTGTAGGCAGTGCGGTATTGAATTGTCTACATTATCAACAATTTTAAAGTACGAGAATGCTATTGTCTAGGCTAGTGGTTCCAACACTATTGACAACAATAGAAAAAGTCTAAAAATAATTGACATGGAGAACTTGGACAAAGCATTGTTTGATTGGTTCAAAGGTCAGAGCAACGCAAACATTACTATAAGTGGTCTATTTCTCCAGGAGAAAGCTGTTTCTCTTGGTAGATAAATGGAATATGAAGGGAATTTCCAGTGTTCTAAAAGTTGGAATTCTCGTTTTAAACAAATACATTCAATTAATTCAGGAAAAGTTTCTGGGGAAGCGCAATTTGTAAATAAGGAAGTCACATCTGATTGGCTTCAAAATAACTTCCGAGAAATAACCGAGGAATATCAGGCATGTGATGCTTTCAATGCAGACTAGACAAGGCTTTTTTACAAAATGTTGCTGGAAAAACTCTAAAATTCAAAAACGAAAAATGTTTTGGTATGAAGTTCTGCAAAGAGCGACTGACTGTACCAGTTTGTGTAAATTATGATGGTTCTGAGTTTGGAAGACTATTGGTTACTGACAAAGCACAAAAACTAGTATGTTTTGAAAATGTAAAGAGTTTGTCGGTGAAATATGTTGCTAATAAAAAAGCATGGGTGACTGGCGTTATTTTTACAACTGAAGTAGATGAATTGGATAGAGAACTGGAAAGAAAAAAATAGAAAAAAAATTGCGTGTGGTATATAATTGTGTGGCACATCCACAATTGACGAGTTCGAAGAACTAGTTTTTCTGCCACCTAATACCACATCTGTACTGCAGCCTTTACATCAGAGAATTATCAACTTTCCAAAATATAGTTGCAGGAGACAACTCTTCACAAAAATAATCGACAATATGGACAAGAATCAGGACAGTCAACTTTCGGTAAATGTCCTCGAAGCTATTCGTCTACTTGATCGTGCATGGCAAAATTTCTCACAAAAAACGGCGCAAAATTGTTTCAGGCATGCTGTTCTTCATTTTGCACACAGAAATGAAAACGTTGATTCAAGCGTTTCGGAAGATGTTATTGCTGACGAAGATATCGCCGTCGAAGACGATGACTTCTCTATGAGCGAATGTGCTAGGCTTATGAAATTGGCACAAGTGTTGGATGCGATGGATACCGGGACATATATAATTATCTGGAATCTTCAGGTATTCCAACAGATTCCAAGATAATTGAAGCTGCATATTTGAACACTACCCAAGAAGTGATAGAAGATTCCTATTTGGACAAAGAATCTAAAAGCCGCAACTGCACCAATGTTTCACTGCAAGATGCCATATGTTCCGCCGAAAAGCTTAGAATATTTTTAGAGAGGGCCTCAAACTCAGAGAATGGGCTAACTTCCATAGAAAGGGTTTTGGAAAAGAAGGAAAAAGAAAAATCGACAGTTGAATGAAAATCACAGACTACTTTTTATGATGTGTATAAAGTTAGATTAAGTAATAATGTACTGTATATACAGTGATTTTTTTATGTAAATAAAATTGTTCATTCAGACTAGGCAGTTACAGTTGACTTTCAAAATTGATGGAAAGGGTTATAGGGGAGTAGTCCGGTTGGTACACTTACATATAGGTATGTACATATCTAAATTTTATGTAGTTACTTCTTAGTTGTGATATAACGAGATCCGGTTTTTACTAGATATTATTGCTGGTCCCTTGACTCCCCGTTAAATCTGGATTGTACTATATATCTTTTGCAAATAAACTACGCGGTTTTAGGATACATTCCCCTACGTATTACGAAATATATATATTAGGCATGTAATTCAACACGACATAAAATTCTACCATAAAAGCAGTGTAAGAAAATGTAAAATTAAACGATTGAGGTGAAGAATTTTCATCTCAATATGGAATTTACGTGCACTTTATCTGGTTGTAAACTAAAATAGTGAAACTCAGGTATGTTGTGTTACAGACAGTGAAAGTAATTTGTCTAAACAAGCCTGGGATATTTAGTTATATTTCATACTTTGTATTCTAAATAAAGGTCATTTGCAAACGCTAGGATAATATCTATTTTTTATACTGAAATATTGTTTAACTTGCGCAAAGTCGGTGTGGAAACAAAGTAATCTGCCTCACTGTGTGACGCAGAGATTTTAAGGATATAAAATTGGAGTGCGTGAACTTTTTATCACACTCATAGAAAATTATAGTTTTTCCGTCATCCGCTCAACAATAAAGTATAAATATATTTTAACTGGACTTTTACTCAAAATAGTCAATATAGTTTAGAGTAACAAATAACAAAAGCACTTGATAAAACTTCACGGGAGATAGTTATTAAGCTCAGATAATGTTTCAGTCTCACGACCATTCTTGATGGGCACTAGTTATATACTTTATTGTCTTAATATCTGGGTTCATCGAGAATGGTCGTGCGACCGAAACACTGTGTTTAGGTTTAGTTTACAGACACAATATACTCTATACGAGATATTTTACATAGAAACTGTCTTAAATCGATAGAAGAATTACAACTTCCTAACAATAATAAATTAATTAAAGACCAACTAAATAAAAATTACTATGATATAAAAAGTTCGGGACGCAGCAAATGCTTTATGGTAGCGAATTTTCGTAAAAATGCTTTTAATGGAAAATATGTATTGTTTTTACAAGAAGGGCATTTGGTTGATAGTATAACCTATATAGCACTAACAATGTCCCATATTTCATTACAATAGCTTTGTTGTTTCCAAAAGTACAAACATTTTCCGAAAACAAACTTTAAAAGTTTCAGAAAAACTGGTCCGATTTTCCTGGCCAAGGAACCTCTTTGAGCTATTTACACACCTGACAAGGTATAATTATTCGCAAACAGCTTTAGGACCACAATTGAAAAACAATTATGATAATTTCTTTTACATAAAGTGCCGTCAGTAATGTTACACTAAATCATATTTTTCACAAAAATTCAACTTTTTTTACAAGAACTTACTAAACATTTATTATTCATTACGAACATATTACAAAAATCTTACAAAAAAATGATATCTACGGAGATACTGAAAACATTTCTGCGAAAACTTTTCAAATTCAGCCACTATTGGAGAGTACCTGTATACGGCAGCTCGATTTTTTCGACGAGTAATACAAAGAAAAAGCTCTCTGAATGCGTCATTTCCATGGGGCCCCACTATCTATTGGTAAAATCGCCATATCACAATTTGTGATATGCGTTTGAAATATGTACCAAAAACGTGAAAAGTTGCAAAACGATTGAAATAACTCAAAAACGATGAATGATATATTTTTTCTCTTACAAACATGCATTATAATTTG
Source organism: Tillus elongatus (assembly GCA_964006375.1). Lineage (NCBI taxonomy): Eukaryota > Metazoa > Arthropoda > Insecta > Coleoptera > Cleridae > Tillus > Tillus elongatus. The sequence continues at coordinate 145,108,874 of OZ023264.1, read as the reverse complement.
ATGGAAAACACAAAAATGCAAGAACATAAGGGGTGTTCTATTAAAAAAATAAAGCGTGTATCACCAACGGCTTATGGGCCACCCTGTAATTGTCAAAATATATTTATAAGATACAGCTCGAGACACCCTATAATTAACGTATATACCTTTTCCTAATATCTTTTGTAATAACGGATATATTGAGCTTTACCCTAGAAATGCGTCACCCTGTATATGCGTAAACAGGCAAAAACTGAAACTGGCCCCATATATCGGTTTTAGGGGTTCTAGTTCGCGCTTATTAAATATAGACTATTAAACCATAAACTCTATAACGGAAACTACTGCCGAAGCATCAGAAAGTGGCTCTATTGAAATGGATTTTCCGAAAATATTTTAGTAAAATGAAGGAGAGCGATGGTTGTAACTGAAACTTAAGGCTTCGTGAAACACACTTCTTATGAGATTTTTTCGACATAATCCGTATTTGCTTCAAATTCGTTGTCTGAAAAATGCAAACTTTGACGTTTTAAATCGCGACGTTGACGTTTTAAGAAGGAAAATTATAATTTTTTAAAATAATTTTTTCTGCTATTTCTTGACCTTCTTGCGTCAAGAAAACTTAACCGTTATGTGTAATAATCAGTTGGTTTTGTTAATCACACAAAATATTTTGTTCTTGTGCTTTCCTCTGATCACCAGTGCCACCCAAAATTGTTGTTCTTTAAATGCCTATAACTTTTTTTTCTTTAAACTCAATGATCTGAGTTTTCGTGTGTAAGGTAAGTTTGATAGTAGAAACGTATATGTCAAATTTGGTTGTCATAGCTCTGTTATTTTCGGAGCTATAAAAAAAATTCGAAAGAAAAACCAAAATTTTCCGGGAAAAACTTGTTAGATTTTCCTGGCTAACGAACTTATCCAAGCCACTTACAAAAGGAGGGTACATACCAAATTTCATCAAAATCGTCCTATTATTTTTGAGTTATCACGGTGTGATTATATATATATATATATATATATATATATATATATATATATATATATATATATATATATATATATATATATATATATATATATATATATATATATATAAACACAGATCTCCTCATTAGTGAATATTTCGTTTTACGAAAAATTCGTTAAAAGTACTGGTTGCAATTACATAATTCTGAGATAAACAGTAAATTCAGTTTTAAATAGAAGTATATTGTGCTTTAATAATGAAGAAGGTGAAAATGACAAGAGCAGTCTTATAAACCAGATACCTCTTCTGCAGCATATTGTATCAATGTTCTTTAACACAACGGAATCTTTACAAGAAGCCTGGACTGGTGATCCAGTGGACTGGAAGTGTTTTTATGCCTTTCCAATTCTAGGGTATGAGAGCGACGTAGCATACAGGCTGGCCAAAAATCGTCCAGCAGACTGTATCTTCCTACAAAGAATGGGACAGATTGAAAATAGCTCTTGCAATCAGTGTGGAGGGGGAGCAACTAGTGGACACATAACAATATCATACAATCTAGCACAACCATTGTGGTCTTTTATCGCCAATGTCAAAAAAACTGTTAACAATTTATGGAGGTATTCAGTCTTCTGGGCAGAAAGTGGCTGAAAATTTACTTAATTATCTGTGTAGTTTAGCAAAGTATACAATATATAACACCCACCTGTCTTCTAGAATAAATAACACTCAGAACCCAGGCTATTTGGACACTTTCAAGAAAGCTTTGAAAACCTGAATTTTGAAAGAATACTCATGGTTCCTAAGTAGAAACTGCATTCAAACGTTTGAAACAAAATGGGAAAATGACAGAATATTATTTTTTATTCCATTGGAATATTGTATTTACTTTTTGAATTGTTTGAAGTTATTGGAGTAATTAGAGTTTCTGTAAAGAATTTTTAAGACTAATTTTAGATAATTTTGACGATGCTTTTATATTGTTTCCAATAGTATGCTGTAGATATTTTATATAACTAAACTGTACATTGTTACAGGAAGTAATAATAATAATATAACACACACACACACACACACATATATATATATATATATATATATATATATATATATATATATATATATATATATATATATATATATATATATATATATATATATATATATATATATATATATATATATATTTAAGCGAATTGTAAAAAAACTGTTATTCTGTATATGAAGCTTGTTGGAACCTGTGATGATCAGTACACTTGGAGAACCCAAATCACCACAACGCATCTTCTTCATCATCTGGCCTGACCTGACCATCGTTTCACTAGCCAAGTTAGCGTCGTTAGAGGATAAGAAATTCTAAACTACTTACAACGGACGACGTTTTTTAACTTCCGCTATAACCCTACCTGCCAAGTTTTGGAATATTTTTCTATATGAAAGACATAAGGTTTAAGGAACGTTTGTTTTTTGTTGCATTGGAAATATAAATACTCTCGTGCGCATCTAGCTTTGCTGGTTGTCTAACATTTTTGATAAGTTTCAGATTTTCTTTATATATGTGGTGGTTATTATCCTAAATATATTGTGCCACGCAAGACTTGTCTACACAACCGTATCTTCGCTGTGCCAGATGTTCTCTGAATCTGGTCTCAACAGTTCTTTTAGTCTGCCCAACGTATTTAAGATAACAATCCTTACATTCTTCCCATAGATACCCGACATTTCAGTGGATTTATCTTTAGTATTACCTAACAAATTTTTAAAATAAGTTTTTGTCGAAAAATTTAGCTGCAAATCGGCTTTCTTAAAAATGCTCTCGAGACCCATTGTGATACGCGGTTCAAAAGGTAGGCAAACAACTTTTTTCTCTACTTCATCTTTCCTGAATGTTGTGGATTCCGATAACATTTTCTTTGTTCTGTGCCTATTAATTAATTTGTCCACTAGGCAATCCGAATATCTGTTATATTTAGCCACGTTTTTAATGTACTCTAATTCTTTACTATATCTACTTTTGCTTAAGGGAAATCTTATTAATGTATTTACTAAGAAATTTAAGCCAGCCGTTTTTTGTGGAAACGTATGAAGTGAATCATTTGGAATGTAACTTAGAGTGGTAGTTACATTCCTGTGGACATCGAATTCAAGAGAGTCATTTGTTTTAATAACTAGTACATCTAGAAAAGAAAGTTTACTGTTAACTTCTCATTCGTGGGTGAATTTTATTAAATCAAATTGACAGTTCAGTTTTATAATAAAATCATCTACTTTGCATATATTTGTTAAACACTGCAAAAATATCGTGAACACAGCGAAACAATACTCTAGAAAAATAGCCACTTTCATTTTCTAAATCCGTCTCAAATCTATTCATGAAAAGGTCCGCCATGAATAAAGAGAGTGGGTTGCCCATTGCCTTGCCTTCAGTTTGCTAAAAATTCATTCTCAAAATTTTAAACGGTGATAGATAGAATATTGAGGTTGGACACTGTGACAGGAAACTGAAACAAAAAGCAGAGTCGCCTCAAAAACCACAAAAATAATAACAGGGAGTTATGCGCTACACACGTATTTCGACAACGAAGTTGTCTTCATCAGTAGCTGTAGCTAAACTAACTGTATGGGCAAAATTATCCTATTTATCTACCTTAACTATACATTGAAAATGATGTAAGCCGGATGATGCAATACCAGATAATGATGCAATACCGGATGATGCAATAACGGGTGATGAAATTCCGGCTGATGCAACACCGTATGATGCAATATCAGATGCCTCAGTACCGGATGATGTAACATCGGATGACGTAATTCGAGGACTATTGTTGTGTCAGTGGATACGCCCAACCGGCTGTGTCGATGTTGAAAACAACCATGGATTCTTTCGTGTTATTTAAAAAATGCTGAATTGACCGGACCCATGTCTGAATTCATCAAAGTCTGTGAATTCACCTTGCGGGTTTTCAAACTTTCCAAAGCATCTAACTAGCGATAATCCGTGGTTGCCTTTAACAACTTCAGGTTACTATCGCCTACCTTATGTTCCGAGTCAATCACATGTTTGACAACGCTAGATTTTTCTGCTCTATTGAATCTAAAATGAGCTATGTGCCCTTTGAATCTTGTTGTACATATTTTCTCGCAATTATTACAAGATATTAGATAAATATTATTGTCGGAAATCAATAGTATCCTTTGACCCACCCAAAAGGTTCTTGAAATTATCAACTTTATAAAGAACTATCAAGTCGAGGGTATGTTTGGGTATGCTTGAGATATGCCGATGATATTTTTACCATATTTAACCTCAGTAAATGTAACATCAATAATTTTGGTAATAAGTTGAACAGTAAATTCCCTTCAATCAAATTTACTTACTAAATGGAGAACAACGACCAATTACCCTTCCTTGATACTCTTATCATCAAAAATATAAATAGGTTGACATTTGTAGGAAAGAAACTTCTACAAATCGCTTTATACCATCAGATTCAAATCATGATTTTGGTAACAAAATCTCGAGTTTGAGCTTTCTTGCTCGGAGGTTACTTAGTTTTCCTTTGAGCAGTAAGCGATACAATTCCGAGATAAACAAAATTATAGATATTGCGATTTGTAACGGTTTCTCTCCAGACATTGTATATTCATTACTTACTAAGGATAGGAGTAAAATGTCGATAAGTAAAATTACGACATTGCAGTCTGAATCTGATGAGTAACCCAAAAAGTTCCCTGTACTTCCTTTCTGTCATTTTCTTACTTAAGATTTAGAGAAAATATTCAAAGATAACAACTTGAGAGTTGTTTATAAAGTTGATAATTTGAAGAACCTTTTGTGTGGGCCAAAGGATACTATTGACTTCAGACCAAAATCTGGCATTTATCACGTATCTTGTAATATTTGCTAGAAAGTCTATATTGAGCACACGCGGAGATCAATAACAACAAGATTAAAAAAGCACATAGATAATTTAAAATTGAATAGAGCAGAAAAATTTTGCGTTGCCCAACATATGACTGACTCAGGACATTAGGTAGGCGATAGCAATTTTAAGTTGTTGACGGCAACCACGGATTATCACTAGTTAGATGCTTTAAAAAGCTTAGGAATCCGCAAAGTAAGTCCACAGAATTTGATGAATTCAGATATGGGTGCGGTCAATTAAGCACTTTTTGAAATACCACGAACTAATCCATGGTTGTTATACAAAAATAGTCCTTGAATTACGTCACCCGGTGTTACGTCATCCGGTGTTACATCATCCGGTACTGATGCACCTGACATTGTATCATGCTGTGTTGCATCATCCGGTATTTCGTCATCCGGTATTGCATCATCCGGCATTGCATCATCATCCGGTATTGCAGCATCGGGATTACATCGTTTTTAGTGTAGAGTTTAGGTATATAAATAGAATAATTTTGCCCATATAGTTAGTTTAGCGACAGCTACTGATGAAGGCAAGTTCGTTGTCGAAATACGTATCTAGCGCATAACTCTCTGTTATTATTTTTGTGGTGACTCTGTTTCGCTAATAGATAGGTATAGGGATTCTTCAAGAAAGTGGGCCTTATTTCTTCCGTAGAGTTCAAAATCGTTATCAAATACATGGTGTTCCGTAAGAAAAAATATAACTTTGAATATTTGAAAATAATTCTGAATTGTAGCCCTTGTTGACCTACATAAGCCTCAGTCATTAAAAATTCGATATAAAGAAATATATAGACGTGAGACTTCGTGCCATTAGCCGTGAGACACTCTGTATATATATATATATATATATATATATATATATATATATATATATATATATATATATATATATATATATATGTATATATGTAAAGGCATTTTCCTTTAGTTTTGAATACAAAATCACAGCCGCACCTTCCCGAGCGCCGGCGCAGTAGAACACAACAGCGACAGAATAATATAATAATCAGAAACAGATTGCACGCTGGTGAATAATCACGCGATTAATTGTCAAACAAAATATTTGTAGTAATTACTTGAGGTTAAGGATTGACATTGTAATTAATATCATTAAATGTCGTTTCTTTTATTACAAGTGAGATTTTTGTAAATAGTGTCATTATTAACAAACATGTAAATAATGAATATAAATCTTTTATTACAGAGAAACTCAGTGTTGTTTTGATTATTGGTGTCACTTCTCCTAACTATATAAAATACAATATATATATATATATATATATATATATATATATATATATATATATATATATATATATATATATATATATATATATAACTCTTCTCCTTGTATACTATACACTTTGCCGCGTAAAAAATTATGTAGTGATAAAAAAAAGTTATAAGCCTTAAACGAACAAAATTTTCCGTGATTTTAAATAGTTTCATGAAAACTCGCTACCGTAACCCACTTGCTGCGTTCAGACTTTTTATTACTATAAAAAGCTTTTGTGTACTAGTTTGCAAGACAGCAGGTCAAATATAAATTTTGTAAATAATCGAAATTCAATTTCACATTTGTATCTCTTTAATTGTGACTTTTGGACTAACGAGGGTTTATCGAAACCGTAAAATATTTTGGTGTTAAGAATCTACTGTTGCTGTGTGTGTCATTAATTTTGGACCACCAATATAAATAAATGCTTTAATTATAGTTTAATCAATTCTCAAACAAGGCGTTGCCAAAAATTCACTTTTCCTCTTCTTGCATAACTGGTACCGCTTTCCTTATAACATATCATCAAATCAAGTCACAATACAAAATGTTTTTATGTGTAGCACGCTTCCAGCAATATTTCATAACACATGATACTGTGTAAGAAGCAGTTGTTCAGAATCAATTCACTTTCATTGACTACTTACCAGTAATAAAGTGACCAAAAGTGGCAGCGGTGATAGGGCGATGGCGGCGACTGGGCGGTTCGTTCCCATTGTGTTCTGAAAGAAATAGAAAGTGGTTACCACAAGATTACAGCTAAACAGCTTTTGCTGCATCATCCACATGAATATGTATGACTTTATACGAGATTTCCCCTCAAACCCTCGTAATTGGTATGGCAGCCTTCAATCATCAATCCAACAACAAGAAGAAATACATTGTACTTGACATGGATCATTTAAATTCATCGGAAATGCAGAAATCTGAGTGAGAGTTGAAAGTATGTTTAACATATCTTTACAGACAAAAACAATGTGTTTTAAATTTTAATTTATTTTCTCTCCATTGAAACCAAAATATACCCTTATAATAATAATAATAATAATAATAATAATAATAATAATAATAATAATAATAATAATAATAATAATAATAATAATAATAATAATAATAATAATAATAATAATAATAATAATAATAATAATAATAATAATAATAATAATAATAATATAATTCAATTTAATAATAATACATAATAAAACTCCACCATTGCCGGTCCCAAGCCCGAGTGAGAAAGAGGAAGCGGTGGAGTAAAAACTACGTTAAAAACCAGGGTCCATCTGGCCCGGACGGTAGCGCCCTGTAAGGGCCCCTGGATAGGGCCATAGGTCTGTCTACCGGTGGATGTACTGCTTCCAACAGTGTGCTCACCGCTACTCGTAACGGCGGTATAGCCAGCGACGCCAGCTGTCGACTTTTGAACAGAACAATTTTGCTATCGCACCTTCTAGAGATCAAGACATTGGAACACAGGCATAATATTAATAATAGCCACCAATACTTTTCCAAATAAGGAACAAATTGAAGAGTTCTGGAAAAGTCAACTAGCCACACCACCCTCCTGCAATATTGGCGCCAGCTGGGTTAACGAAGATCACCGAGCTTGTCAGAGTTATGAACAGATGTATCATAAGCCGTTTACGACAGATGAAGTGTCCAAGGTTATTAAAGAGCTTCATAATTGGAAAGCACCCGGGCCTGATGGTGTCCAAAACTTTGGCTGAAGAAATTTGGGTGTACACATCATCTATTAGCGGTGTTAATAAATGATGTTATACTTGACCCAAAGAAGCTGCCATTGTTTTTCACACAAGGAATACGTATCTTCTGCCAAAGGACCAGCAGTGTTCTGCAGACCCCGGCAGATACCGACCAATAACTTGTCTTCCAACCCTATATAAGTTGATCACATCCTGCCTTGATAAACGCATATATGCGCACTGCAAAACAACATAATTGCGAGCCAGCAAAAAGGGTGGGCCAAAGGATCTATGAGATGCAAAGAACAGCTAATAATTGATTCGGTTGTGTGCAATCAAGCTTACAATGGACCAAGAAATCTATTTGCTGCCTACGTGGATTACAAAACAGCATTTGATCCAGTCCCACACGAATGGCTTATAAGTGCGCTGAAGATTTATACGATCGATACTTGCATCCTGAGGTTCCTTGAACACACAATGTCTCACTTGAGGACAACAATTCAGTTACGGGTACAAACGGGTGACAACATCGTAACCAGCACGATACCAATGAGAATCGGTATATTTCAAGGTGACTCGCTAAGTCCATTGTGGTTCTGCCTCGCACTGAATTCGATGTCAAACCGCCTGAACTCTACCACATATGGCTTCGGTATAAAAATCAATAGCAGGAAGCAAATGACGCTAAATCATCCATATACAGTTGATGATTTCGCCTCATTTGCAACTCTGCAACTCCCTAAAATCGTGAAAGGGTTTTGCAAAGATATTAATACGCAGTTTGGGCTTGAAAAATGTCGCACCTTATATGTAGTCAGAGGGAAGATACAACCAGGTGTATATCAAATGCAGAACGGTCAGCAAATTGCCTCGATGGATGTAGAAGAGTGCTAAATACCTAGGAATACAGCAAGCGAGGAAAATAAACCACTTGCCAATGAAGAACGATCTGACAAATGAGTTTACGGAACGAGTAAAGCAGGTGGTGCGACCACATTTTAACGGCAAGAGCCTGACTAAAGCTCTGAATACATATGCATTTTCTGCGCTTAGTTACTCATTTGGGATTATGAGCTGGAGTAAAGCGGATATCGAAAATCTGTAACGGAAGGTGCGAACACTCCTAGAAAAATCCAAAAAGCATCACCGCCGTAGTGCTATTGACCGACTAACCCTACCTAGATACCAAGGTGGAAGAGGAGTGTTGGATATTGGTAAACAGTTGGACCAGCAGATAGTGAACCTGCGTACATATTTCCATCAACAGGCACTTACCTATGAACTACACCGTGCCATATGAGAGGCAGATGATTCAACACCGCTACAATGAAAAGAAAGCGAAAAACAAAGCCACCATCGGACTGATCAGGACAAGCTGCAACCTTGGATGCAGAAGCCTCTCCATGGGCGACATCTAAATGAGACCTCCCAGGCACACGTCGACAAATTGGCGTCTAACTACTGGTTGGTGTCCGAACAGATGTTTCCAGAGACAGAGGGGTTTTTGGTGGCCATACAAGATCAGGTCATCCCAACAAGAAACTACCTGAAGTATATAGTTGGATAATAATTCAGTCCAAGATGACAAATGTAGATTTTGATGTCATCCATCGGAGACTCTCCAGCACCCCCCCGCGCGACGCAGTTGCAAAAATACTTCATCAAGAATTGGCTCTGAAACTGGGACTTTTAAATCTTAATTAGGTGCCCTTCTATAGATACACTCCTGAGCCTGTTCTAGAAAATCAGGATACAGGTTGTGCTGGGATCGGACTGTGCTCACAGGCCAACGAGTTGCCCACAACAGGCCAGATATAGTAATAATGGATAAGTTCTGCAGCCAAGTGACGCTGATTGATGTGGCCATTCCGAACACTTATAATCTAGAAATAAAGACAACGAGAAGATCATTAAGTACAGCGACCTCGAGATACAAGTAAAGAGACAGTGAAGGTCAGATAGTGTCTGAGTGATTCCAATAGGCATGTCGTCAACTGATGTGGTTCCTAAGAATCTTTGAGAGAACATTAAGAGACTTGGTCTTGGACAGCATCTCTATAAGGTTATGCAGAAGGCGGTAATACTTGCAACTACCCACACCGTGCAGAGATTCCTGGGAAAGGAGGATGTGTCGCTTTGTCGTTCAGGGCCCGGTAACTCTGTCTGAACTCTGTCCATTTGGTATCTAAGATACCTAGGATGAGTTAGTGTTTCCCCTTGAGGGGAAAATAATAATAATAATATGTGAGTAACAATAATATGTGAACTATATGTGAGTCTACAGAAGTCTGCAAATATCAATATCAAATCCATAGTTAGGAAAATTCTAAACATACGAGGATAATATCTTGACACGTCCGAGGCTCATCAACCAGGATAAAACCCTGAGTTAATGGACAATCATTTTCATAATTATGTGAGCAGCGCGGTTGCAGGCAAAGAATGGATTGATGTAGGGAGAATTTTCTGGTTGACCGTTGCGTTACACAAGAAGCACGGTAGTATCTCCGAAATATACCAATAGCCTGGACAGACTACCGCATGGCCGTGGACAGGACGTCGCATGATATGTTGCGTTGTTTGTTCGGCAAACTTGCGTACCAAAACTGCGTACCAGAACCATCAGCGAAATGTATGGAACATCTGAGGTCGTTGTGGAGGACGCGGTTTGTCATAATATCCGGTAGCTGCACGACCCTTACACAACCAATATCATATAGGAGGGGAGTGTTTCATGGAGATTCCCTTAGCTCTTACCAATTTTGCATCTCTCTGCTGCCGCTGGGTGCAGTTCTCCGCAAGACTCGTGATTATCTCTGTAGATCACCCCCAAACAGAAGACACGAGATTAGTCATGTATTCTATATGGATGAATTAAAAATCCATACCTGTAGTGAGAGCGAACTTCAACGAAACTCTCAGGGTGGTACAAGAGTTTGCGCGGGACACTAAGATGAAGCTTGACTGGGATAAGTGTGCTGTGGTCTATATAAAGAGGGGGCGACTTCAAGGGTACCCAAATGATAAACAGCTTATTGACGGGGCCACCATAAAACATCTATGTGCGGGAGAGACCTATACGTACCTAGGTGTCGAGCATTCAGACATTCAAGACGCTGCAAGAACGAAAGAGGCTCTTCGCAGTGGGGATAAACAGGGCACCGGCGAATCTGGAATTAGTTGCGCCAATTTGGTAGGGAAACCTGAATGCTTCTCCACAGACATCGAAGGTTGCACTCGAGGTCGTCTGTTCCCCGATTATATCTCTCAAGGCATCTCGGAGGTAGAGGAGTACTGAACTTGGAGTGGTTACACGAAAAATACATCCTAGAGATGAGCTGCAAGATCCCTAAAAGCTCGGATTTCCTTCTGCGAATTGTCAAGACTAACGAAGTCGCAAGAACAGAAGCACTTATATTCAAGGCAGCAGGCAGATTAGCGGGTGAACTCGGACTGTGCTTCGATCACAGGTCAGGACGAAGGGAAGGTGATCGCCCTCTGGTGACTGAATTTGACATTCCGACCTCAAGAGCTAAAATTAGAGAGATGCCCTACAAAAACATCCGTTGGGGCAGCATGTTGACGAGCCTTTGAGCGGAGTGTGTTTTTTGCCATATAAAAGAACACGGCTTGCCAACGAGGCTGACATTCTTTCTTTTTAATCAGCAGGGCTCAGTTCATCAGTTCGGAGACTGAAAGGTTCGTCGTAACCTGCCTTGATGGTGTTATAAACACCTTGATCTACCCCAAGCGCATATGTAACGTTTAGCCTTATTTTGCAAGCAGTACTTGTTTCTTATTTTTTAAGGTTATTATTTAAAATATTGTCTTATTTTAAATTATTCGATGTAGTTCCAAGTTCATGTTCATCATTAACAAAAGTTATAGAGTTGCTTCAATTTAAGTGTTTCGGATATCTTTGCTTCATAGTAAAAGTGAATAACAAAGAATCGGATTCTGGGTGTGCACAGATAGACATTTTGCTAAATAATTTGAAAACGGTCACTAATGATATGAAAAAAAAATCGAACGCAGCAAGTGCGTTATGGTAGCGTATTTTCTTTAAATGCTTCAAATTTGCATAACCCAATTTTTCATAAACCTAGAAATTTGAGTTTTGGTTTGTAGTAAGTTATTTACGAGGGCACCATACCAACCAAATTTAATCAAAATAACTTCGTTATGTTTTGATACACAATTTTTTTTCGGAAAAATTTAAGTTTCTTTTTAGTCCAAGGTGTAATAACTCAATTCTAAAGATAAAAAATTCAGGATCATAGTAAAATAAAATCGGGTAGCCAAAGTGACCACGACCCTGAAAAGACAATAACCTCTATAAAATTTAAACTTTTTATGGGAATTACTTGTAAGTACCTTAAAGTGTGGCACATCCAAACCTAAAAAAATGGTTTTACAAAGTATTAAAAAATAAAAAAGACCGATTTTTTTTCAACACTCTGTATCCCTAAAGCGAAACGTTTCTGACCACATATTTACAAGAGCTTCCAATCTGGGAATTGTTTGAAAACTGACCCTGTACAATATTAGACACTTGTTAAGAAACAGGCTGTATATGTACAAATGCCAGCAATGTCTATAGAATCACCTTTTGTTAAATGATGTATTATAAAAGCTAAGAATAAAGATGATTTCAAACTATAGAGTATCTTGTGCGACCAGTCATCCACGAAATTCAATAATGATAATAATTGTAGAAATAATATGGTATGAAGGTTTTTTTATACATTTAAGTTACCAGGAAATTACTTCTGCTGCATCTTGTGTCATCATCTTAACCTTGAATATTTTTGTTGTTTACATATAACATAAGATTAGATGATCAACACAGATACAACATCCGTCTTGGCTTAATTGGTAAATTGGTAGGAAGTATCTGTTGTTTTGTGGCAATAAAATAATAAATATTTCTTGATAAAAATAGCTGAAAAGTTATTACGCTTAGAACCACTACAATTAGGCAGCCTCGGTAGTCTAGTGGTAGGAATGTGTGCCTCTGGACCCAAGGGTTTTGGCCCATTGAAAACGATCTGGCAGCCATAACTACCAGGAAAAGATTTTGTCAAAAAAACCTGAAACACTTCAAGGTTGCTTCTGAGAAGGACAACTTTTGACGCAAAAAGTATCGCCCAAAGTTTACCCTTCTAAGAGTGTCCTAAGGGTGACATCCCTTCAATTTTTTCAAATAGGAAAAGGTCATGTAACGGCTCGTTGAAAAGAGGTTTTGATTCGCTATATTGTGCTTATTTATTTTTGAAATTCGGTCTATTTGTTTAGAGGATGTGGAATTTTGGAATATCACTAATGAATTTCCAGAGAAATTAAAAAGTCTGGACTCAGCGAGTGCGTTATTGTAGTGAATTTTCATTAAAATGTTTTTAATAGCAAATATGTCTCTCTAATCCAAGTTAATCTGGTTACCTGTATAGCCTATATAGTAGAAACAATGTACCATATTTTATCAAAATAACTTATTGTTTGAAAATGTACAAACATTTTTCGAAAATAAACTTAAAATTTCTCTGGGAAAACTGATTTCCCAGCCAAGAAACCTTAGGTTAATAGCAAATCGAGTTATTGAATTTTGAGGCGTTTAATGAAAAATCGCTACTAAAAGGCACTTACTGCGTACCGATTTTTTTCTTACAAACATGCATCATATTTCGATAAAAAATGCAAAAATGCAATAATATAAGGGTCTTCGAAAAAAATTGTAGGTATCACCAACGACTTATGGGCCACCTGTGATTGTCAAAGTAATGTTATAAGATGCAGCTCAAGACACCCTATAATTAACTTGTACAATTTTTTGTCGTATGCTCTATAATAACAATTATATTGAGCTTTACCGTAGAAATGGATCACCTGTATATATGTAAACATATAAAAACTGAATATGGATTCTAGCGGGCCTAGTTTGCGCTCATTTGACGAAATTTTTTAAATTCAAAAGTCGCGGTATCCTCAATAACGAACTTTTTCTACGAAAATTACCTAAAAATCATAGAGCGTTGAACCATAAACCTAAATTTACCGCCCAAGCATCAAAGAAAGGGTCTACAGCAAGTCCCCGTTTAACGTCCTAGTTAGTGATCTACCAATCGCGACGTTAAGTGAACGACGTACTAACAGTATTCATTTACGTATGTATGATGTACATGCGTACACATTATCTTATGTACCTACTCCTTTTTAGCGAATTTTTCGTAAAATGAAAAATTCACAAATGATGAGATCTGTGTTTATATATATATATATATATATATATATATATATATATATATATATATATATATATATATATATATATATATATATATATATATATATATACAGGATGGCGCATTGAAAACGAAACAGACCGATTTGCGTCCAGAGAATTTTTTTTTAAGAAACGCTGAAACTCGTCAATTATAATATTGAGGGGGACATGTTTTGACATAAAACTCAACTTTGTCATATCAACCCCTTAAGGGTGGTGGTGGTGATAACGACCCTTATATTTTAAATAGGGAACATGGATCAAGTGTTACATCATTTGAAAGCTCTTTCTTTTCTGAATTCAGCACACAAATTTTTTTGGAAGTTTTATCGACTCGTTTAAAAATTATTCACAGTTGGAGTTGCAAGAACGTATTTCATTCATTGTGATAATAAATGCACTACTTAGTCAATTTTTCGTTAAAAAAACTAAAAAAACAAAACCAAACGTTCAAAAATGTTTATTCAGTTAAGTAAATGTTCAAATTGTTGACCACCAGCTTCCATACAAAAGTACAAATTTTGTTTAAAACTCAATAGCACCTCTACGCCCAATCCACTGTCCTGGAAACTCTCTCTTTAAAAACACCTTAACACGTTGTGAAAAATGCGGAGGAGCTCCATCTTGTTGAAACACTAATTGATTTTCTTGATAGCGATCATCATTTTCAACAATGTCAATTAGTAGAGGGCAAACGATATCTTCTAGTAACTCCAAATACGTTTCGCCACTTAAATTGCCATCAAGAAAAATTGGTCCGATTAAACGGTATCCAAAAATGCCAGTCCAGACATTCAATTTCTGTGGAGTTTAAGTGTGGACTTCGTGAACATTTCTTGGATTATTATCTGCCCAATAACAACAATTCTGACGATTGACTGCAGAGTTTAATAAAAACGTACATTCGTCTGAAAAACAGATATTGAACAGA
This sequence comes from Tillus elongatus, assembly GCA_964006375.1. Classification (NCBI taxonomy): domain Eukaryota; kingdom Metazoa; phylum Arthropoda; class Insecta; order Coleoptera; family Cleridae; genus Tillus; species Tillus elongatus. The sequence goes on along the minus strand of OZ023264.1, from coordinate 145,093,798 downwards.
AAGTTCCCGTTATCAGCTATTCTTGCAGTCATAACTTCACAAAACTCCAGCCGTCGATCAAAACCATCTTCATTCAGTTATTGTACAAGCTGAATTTTATACGGGTGAAATTTAAGATGCTTCAATATTCGCTGAATAGTTCTTCTTTTGATGTTTGAAACAGTTGCCAATTTTCTCGTGCTCAAAGTTGGATCTGCAGCCATTTGTCCTAAAACTTCAATCTCAGTAGTCTCATTTCTAACCGGAAATTCAACTTTGCAACTAACTCCAAAATGTCTTTTCTGTTACCATGTCTGTTCGGATGTCGTTAATTAAACAAATTTGCGGTACAGTTGGCACAGTCATCGTTTTTGAAAAAAAGAGTAATTATTTCAACTCTTTCTTCTACAGAATACACCATTGTGAAATTAATTTTCGGTAGTACTAGCAAGTATCAAACCGACCGATAAACTGAAATAATAAACCGCATTTCTCTCATTCCGATAAGAAATGTTCTGATAGTCAATTTTTTGTTTACAAACCAACAAAACATTGACCATCAGAACATTTCTTATCGGAGTGAGTGAAATGCGTTTTTGCATTTTCAACTGTGAATAATTTTTAAACGACTTGATAAAACTTCCAAAAAAATTAGTGTGCTGAATTCAGAAAAGAAAGAGCTTTCAAATGATGTAACATTCGACCCATGTTTCCTATTTAACATATAAGGGTTGTTATCACCACCCTTAAGGAATTGATGTGACAAAGTTGAGTTTTATGTCAAAACATGTCCTCTCAATATTAAAATTCACGTGCTACAGCGTTTCTTAAAAAAAATTTATCTGGACGCAAATCGGTATGTTTCGTTTTCAATGCGCCACCCTATATATATATATATATATATATATATATATATATATATATATATATATATATATATATATATATATATATATATATATATATATATATGATTAACAAAACCAATTGAATATTACATTCAATGGTTAAGTTTTCTTGAAGCAAAAAGGTCAAGAACTAGTAAGAAAATATTTTGAAAATCTTATAATTTTCCTTCTTAAAACGTCAAAGTCGCCATTTGAAACGTCAAAGTTGCAGTTTTCAGACAACTAATTTGAAACAAATAGAGACTATGTAAAAGAAATGTCTTAATAAGTGTGTTTTACAAAGCCTTAAGTTTCAGCTTCAACCATCATTGTCTTTCATTTTGCTAAAATATTTTCGGAATATCCATTTCAAATATACCCTCTTTTTGATGCTTTGGCAGTAGTTTCAGCTATAGAGTTTATGGTTTAATGTCTATATTTTAGGACATTTTCGTAGAAAAAATTCGTTATTGAGAACACCGGGACTTATGAATTTTAAAAATAGTTCTTCAAATGAGCGCGAACAAGAACCCCTAAAACCCATATACGGGGTCAGTTCCAGTTTTTGTCTGTTTACACATATACAGGATGACGCATTTCTACGGTAAAGCTCAATATATCCGTTATTATCCAAGATATGAGAAAAATTATATACCTTAATTATGAGGTTTCTCGAACTGGATCTTGTAAACCTATTTTGACAATCACAGCGTGGCCCATAAGTCTTTGGCAACACACTTTTTTTTTAATAGAACACCCCTTGTGCTATTGCATTTTTCTATTTTCCATCGAATTATAATGCATGTTTGTAAGGAAAAAATTGATATCGTTCATCGTTTTTGAGTTATATATATATATATATATATATATATATATATATATATATATATATATATATATATATATATATATATATATATATATAAATTGTTTTGCAACTTTTCATGTTTTTGGCACATATCACAAACAAATATCACAAATTGTGCTACGGAGTTTTTACCAATAGATAGCGGAGCCCCATGGAAATGAAGCATTCAGAAAGCCTTTTCTTTGTATTCCTCGTCGAAAAAATCGAGCTTCCGTATACAGGCACTCTCAAATAGTGCCTAAATTTGAAAAGTTTTTACAGAAATGTTTTTAGTGTTTCCGTACAAATGATTTTTTGTAAGATTTTTGTGATATGTTGGTAATTAATAATAAATGTTTAGTAGGTGATTGTAAAAAAAAATTGTCGAATTGTTGTGAAAAGTTTTACTTAGTGTAACATTGTCGAAGGCAATTTCTGTAAAAAAAAGGTTAATTTTTGTAAAAAGTAATTTTCGCAAATTTTCATAGTTTTTTTTTCAATTTTGCTCCTAAAGCTGTTTGTGAATAATTCTATCTTGGCAGGTATGTAAATAGCGTAAAGAGGTTCGTTGACCAGCAAAATCGGATCAGTCTTGTCTGGAACTTTTTTAAGTTTATGTTTTTTTCGGCAAATGTTTGTACTTTTCAAAACAACAAAGCTATTTAAATGAAATGTAGTACATTGTTAGTACTACATATGTTATACTGCCAACCAAATATCCTCCTTTTAACAAGACATATTTGCCATTAAAAACATTTTTACGAAAGTTCGCTACCATAACGCACTTGCTGCGTCCAGACTTGTTACCTACTATTTTAGACTTTTTTTTAGAATAACAACGTTATACCGAATCAGTTTCAACGAAACAAATTTGTTTTCTCTAAATGCCCATAACTTTTTTGTCTTTAAACTAACAGACCTAACTTGGTACATGGTTAACTCTTTATAAGACAAACACTCGTACCAAATTTGGTTGCCCTTACTTTGTTATTTCCGGAGATATACATTTTTTCGAAAGAAAACACAAAATTTTTCGGGAAAACCTGGGCCGATTTTCCTGGCTAACGAACTTATCCAAGCCACTTGCGGAAGGAAGGTACTCACCAAATTTGATCAAAATCGGCCGATTATTTTTTGAGTTATCGGTGTGATACATACATACATACACACACATATATATATATATATATATATATATATATATATATATATATATATATATATATATATATATATATATATATATACAGTGTGTAAAAGCCAAATGGAATAAATTCATATTTCTGTTACTGTACATTATTATAAAAAATCCCGAAATACGTCACATTTAAATTATTATAAATTAACATTTTTCAACGTAAAAATGCGATCCCTAGCTTCAACCCCCTTCGAATGTCAGGTACAACCCCCAATTTTTTAAAGGGGAAGTATAGGCTTGTGATATGTCGTTTGAAAGGTCCTTTCATTCTCTATTCAAAAATGTTATCGTTTTGAGTTTATTGCAACAATTAGGACCAACATACCACTAAATTAAACGTTTATCCAATAAATGTCCAAATTGAGCACCACCAACTTCCATACAATTGTAAAATTTTGTTCAAATTTTTGCCTAACATTTGCAAGCATTTCAGGAGTAATTCTCTGGCATTCATCAAAAATGCGCTAACTCATCCAATGAATCACACTCTGTAGCATAAACTTTTGATTTTAAATAGATCGGGCTGGCCATTCTACAGCACCCCTTCGACCTATCCATTGACCGGGAAAGTTTTCCAACAACTCTCTAACAGTACCGGCATAATGAGGTGGAGCACCATCTTCTTGGAAAATAAATGTTGTTCCAAATATCTCTCATCGTTCTCCACAATGATTTTAAATAGATCGGATTGGCTATTCCACAGCACCACTTCGACCTATCCATTGACCGGGAAAGTTTTCCAAGGACTCCCTAACAGTACCGGCATAATGAGGTGGAGCACCATCTTCTTGGAAAATAAATGTTGTTCTAAATATCTCTCATCGTTCTCCACAATGCCAATTAGCATCAGGTAAACCCAGTCTTGCAACATTTCCAAATACCGTTCTTCTGTCAAAGTGTCGGCTATGAAGATTGGTCCAATGATGTGATCACCAAAAATGCCCGCCCAAACATTGATTTTTTGTGAAGTTTGAGTGTAGACTTAATGGAAAACACGAGGGTTTTCGTCCGACCAGAACCGGAAATTATGACGATTTACAGTGCCATTCAGAAACAAAGAACTTTCGTCAGAAAAATAAGCGTTAAAACGAAATTACCTGTTTCAATTATTCTTCGAAAAAAAATTTCGCAAGATTCCAGGCGCCCGTCATAATCATCTTCATTAAATTCCTCAACTAGCTGGTTTTTATACAACTCAATAAGAATGTTGCAAATCCGTACAGCAAAAAAAGTCTGGACGCAGCAAGTGCGTTAGGGTAGTGAATTTTCATTAAAATGTTTTTAATAGCAAATATGTGTTTTTTTTAAAGAAAGCAGGCATCAAATTTGGTTACCAGTATAACCTATATAGTAAAAAACAATGTGCCATGTTTCATCAAAATAACTTTGTTTGAAAACGTAAAAAAAATTCCGAAAGTAAACTTAAAGTGTTCCTGA